>JAVJGG010000088.1:22872045-22886495 GCA_035590195.1 Aviceda cuculoides
GATGTGATGGAAAGATGTCTCTTGTCTTGCCAATGACCTGCGGTAAAATTGCATTTTTCTTGTAGCAGTAATAAACCACATAAAAACGATGCAAAGAGGCTATTAAACTTGCTAAAGAGAATCTCTGAAGTCCAAAACTATCAAAGCCAAGGTACGGATGCAGCAGCTGAAGAGACCTCTGCCCCCCGACCCTGTCACGGCTGCTGGTTTTCTCCTATGGGATCCATCCCCACCTCTCCCGGCAGAGCCCCTTACCCCAGCCATGGTTTCACACTCATCACGGTCCTCAAGGAAAGGCTTTTGGTGTGGATTTTCCTGGGTTTGGAAAAGGGAAAACTTTTCTGCAACGATAGCTTACGCTTTTGCAGAGGCTCCCGTGAGCGACCCCGTCGGTCCCCATGGGCCACGTACGCTGTTCCCCTCCCCATGGCCACGGGCGAGGGCTGTGTGCAGGGTGCAAGGTACAAGGAGCACAAGGCCCATATATGCACGCTGGGGCTTGGTTTGGCAATAACGCCTGCTAGCAGCAATATTCCCGCTTTTGCTTGTGCAGCTGGTAAAAGCAGCATGGGCACTTTGTCAGGGTGGGGAGGATTAAACACCCGTCGTTCGTAATACACTCTTTCTGCAGCACAACTCTCAGAGTTTCCATTTCCTTTCAGGGAATCAATATCTGCCATAAAGGTAGAGACCATTACAACACGATGCATTATTTGCTCAGTTTCTCATTTTTAAAGACTCCCACCTGCTGCCGTATGTCAAGGCTGGTTCAGGTCCTCACTCCCTTAGCACACTGATTTATTCTGCAGTCACAGACATTTATGAAGCTCCAGGTCCTACCTAAGGTCAGCCTGCCCTGTGCAAGCCTCCGTGCAACCCGATTTCCTACCTACAGCTGCAGGTACAGGTCAGAGATAGCACAGTGAAGAGCCCAATTGCATCTCCCACGCCCTCAGAAAGTCCCGAGCTGTAAACCATCCCTGATGCCAACCAGATGCTTTCATCAGTAGTTTCAAGACAACCAAAATAACATTTTCTATGCAGTGAGGTATTTGACAGAACAAATCACCCAGCTCTAATCATTAAGGGCACCAAGAAAAGTGACTGAATGTGGATAAAAATGAAACTAATGGTCTGGATGCTGTTGGAAAACATGCTCTAAACTCTCGCTAGTTAAAAGAGAAATAAATGTCACTTTAGAAAAAGGCAGGGGCAATAAACTGGCACCTGCGGAGTACCAGACATTTGTTTGTTCATTCATCAGCAACTGCAATATGGCATTTCAGGCTGTCAGCTGGTGCTTTGTCACACAGCTCTGGAGCCGGGGTCCGGGTACCACCGACGAGCTGGGCTCAGCACCGGTGAGGCTCTGCCCTTCCTGCCCCATCGCTTCTATAGATTAACATCAAAAAGGCAGCATAAAGGTGCAATTTTCTGCAAAGTACTGATCATTAATCCAAACCCCCAAACTCCGTGGAGTGCAGGAGAAGCCCAAGACAGAGATGTCCCACCGCTGCTCTCCCTGCCTGCCCTCTGCAAAGCACGGCACCTGGTCGTGGGGTCGGGGACACCACAGCCTTCTCCAGCTCAGCTGGGGGCAGGGGGATTGGGTTTTTCCCCTCCGTATCCGACTGGGCCACTCAAGATCTGCATGTTAAGAGCAAAAAATTGGTGGGGTTGTTTCTGCCTGTGGAAGAAAATTTTGGGTGATAAAGGCATGTTCCTCTTGTGTCTCTCTTTGTACCTTGTAAGACTATTTCACAGTCTATTAAAAATAATCAATGTCTTCTCTCTCTGCTTTGTCAGAGGTGGACATGCACTTGCAAAAGAAAATCTCTTGAAAAGCTCACAAAAGCTGCGAACAAGATGACAACACAATAAAATGCCTGTTTACAGTGCAATTGATACCCTGAAAGATATATCAGTGCAGCACGCTGATCTACTAAGATTAATCCAACAGTTGGCTTCTAAGCACAGTCATTGCCTTAAGTTAAACAGACGTTTAGTACAGTACTAAACATTTTCAAGTCTGTGTGTGCCAAATCCTGAATAAATTGCATCTAAACCCTCAATTTTTTTTGGGGGGGGTGGGGTGGGGTGACCTGATCTTATAAATATCACTCTGCCCACAAGTACATCAAAGAAAAGAGAAGGCAGGTTTAATTACAGTCTACAAGTAACTTAGCTGCTAGGAGGGATGCCACTTCCAAATTTATTAAGCTGCCTATTATTATATACACACTTGGTCCCAGGGTGTATATACACTTTGTTATATGAGCTCTCATTTAATTTATCCCCAGACAGTGCCAGGCAAAACTGGGACTAAAATCCTCGGAAGGACGGGCTGTACACGCCATGGCCGGCACAGAGATAGCCCAGGTGACCCCCCCCGTTTTGCTCTCAGGGTAGTTCCACCATCTCTGCTTTGGAAACACAGCATGATTTTTTGTGATATTTACATCACATTACATTGAGATAATTGATTATTTAATTATGGCATTCTGGTCCCACGCAGAGCCTGTATCTTCAGCCTGCATCCTGCATCACAGCCCGCTTTAAACCGAGCTTTTCATCATGCACGTGCATTTCATGAACAGTAAGTACAGCAGTTGCATCTGAGTTAACAAGGCATCAACTTTGCTGTCAGGCTTGCTCAAATTGATCAGCTTCAAGATAGACTTTTAAGTACCAGCTGTTAGTGATGCATTTGGACTGCTCTGTAATGTCAACTCTATTACTGGGATAGTTACTGTAACTATTTTGGTTTTGCGTAATAGGGGTCCCCCGTTTGCAGAAAAATATAAAGAAAAAGGAAGGAAAATAATGGTTTCGACCTATGATGCTTATTTATGAAATCACAACATAGCCCTCCTGCCATGGGGTGCTCAATAAAGTACTTTAAAAAACAAAGAAACAGAAAGTTGTCCAGATGGGCTCCCGTCCACCACTCAGCCTTTGAACCCACTAGTGTTTTCCCGGTCTGGCCAGTTCAATAATATTTTCCCAGCTGCTTTGTTAAAAGCCGACAACATCCACAAGCATGTTAAAGCCTAATCAGCATTCAGATAGGACTGCTTCATGCACGCCCTGCGTATAGGGAGCAATCCTACAGTGCCACACGCCAAAAGCAAGAGCAGTGGCAACCTAAGCGGCTATCAGGTACTGCTCACTCGCATTTATGCAGCACCTCTTCTCCTGGTCGTGATGCTGAGTGGTGACTGGAGGGGCTCAGGTCATCACCCCACCAAACGCCACTGCAGAGAACTTGAGGGCGCTTGCAAAGCCAACACTGCTCTTCATCACGACAGGGACAAGAAGAAGATAGGTGTGTGAATGCAGTGATAAATCAGTTATAAAGGTGGAAAAGATTTATGTATGCATAACAGGGACTGGAAGTCACCGCCCGGATTTCAGAGTGGTACCGTGCTGGACCCTGCAGGGCTGAGTTACCTGGAGAAGAGCTGTTTGACTGAACACCCTTGCCCTGCTGTGCTGGGGTGCTGGTGTCCTGGTCCTCCTTGGGAAGTAAGCCAAGAGATGCTGTGATTTTTCACCTTCACAGGGGCAGGTTAATGGCACCAATAACTCTCCATGGCTTGCAGCAAAGCTATACTTCAGCTGGTTTTGCACAGAGACAAACTTCCCTCCACCTCTTGGCCCTCTCGTTTCCATCAGAAGTCATTTATGCATATTTTTAACCTCTCATTATTTCTTTTAGCTCAATTTTTAAAGCAAACCGTTAAAACAAATAAATACTCCTTCCTTTTGCAGGGAGGAGAGGATCTCCCAGGGTTTTTTTGCACAAACTGCCAACAGTACAAATCCATCAGAAATGGCCTTTTTTGATGAATGAACATGTAACGTTTTGCCTATTTCCACTTGATACAGAAGCCTGGACTAATCTGATCTCTATTTGTAATCTCTGTAATGTTGAACTGCAAAAGAGACAGGAAAAAAACATTGTTCGGAGCTCAGCTGAATGATTTGCTAATTGGCAGAAGCAAATGGTAAGACATTGAGAGCATGAGTTAAAATTAAATCATCTTCCACCTCCTTTTAGATTCAGCAGGTATCTTGGTTATCACCAAATCTGTATGTAGGAGAGGAAGAAATCAGAGTAACAAATGTGCAGGTTTGGATATGTGACACACGAGTGGCAGGGAACTAGTAAAAGAAGAGTAAAGCAAGAAATCCCTGTACTCTGTTGCCTGTATTTTCCCAGTGTCTTTGTTTCTCATGTATTCTCTTCTCCTGCTACTGCAAAATGATCTAAATAACCCGCTCCCCAAATTCAGTCCCAAGGCAGACGGCTTGCTCTACCTGCCAAGTAGCAGCTGGACACGTCTGCTGCTTGATTGTTGTGCCCTATGCACATTTATTGGGAAAAAACACACGGATAAATTCGTAAGGCTGGAGCTTAAACCAAAATGCTATAATCTCTTTGAATGCCTACATGACTTTAACACAAGCAGCTGATTAGAATTAAATACCTAAGTCACTCCTATGGTTTTAATGCAAGATCTTGCTATCTTTCCATTCCCTAGAGAAGAAAATCTCTGATGCAGAATGGCCCTGCACAATTGAAAAATAAGCTGAGCCCCAGTCCCAGCTAGAAAACCCTCTGGTGTGATACTTCTCCACTCTGTTTGCACAGATAAACCCTCCCCGATCCTTGCCCTTCGCAGTAAACACCAGCCCGCTGCTCCCAGCTCCAATCTGCCTTGCTGCCAGCATTAAACAGGCTCCCTCCAGGGACCCTGCTGAGAGGCTGCCTGGGAAAACACCTGGGAAATATGATTAGAAATAGAAAAATGTACTCAAATGTTTTTTTCAAACAAGTTTCGTGCAGTTTTTCCAGCTTTATGTTTCTCCCGATGACCTTCCCAGTGAGAAATTTTTTTATTTTTTTAAAAGCCCCTTTTCTTTGGTGAGTCTGAGATGTTTAGTAGTTCTATCAGCACGCAGCTGCTGAGCACCAGCTTTGGCACCAAGTATATCTTCAATTAAATGGAAAGTAGAGCAGAGTATAGCATAAGTGATATGTCGGCACAGAGAAGAATAAGCTAGGACTCAAAAAACATCTTCCACATAAACAGAAAGAACAAAATCCACCAAATGCTCACACTCTTGAGAGCCAGAAATTAGAGCCAGACATATAATTTTTGTGCAATCATTTTGTCCCTTTCAGAAGGGATAAGAACTGTCTCTTGAATTAGTTAATCAAAATCTCAGCTGATTATACTATCTGTAGTTTGTTTCCCACAGATCTAATTGAGAACATTCAATATTCAAAAATTAAGTTGGTTTCAATGGGCACATCCATCTCTGTAGTGTGGGCTTCAGCTCCCAGACGAATCCAGCTCTCCACTGAATCAGGTGTGCAATGTAAATAGCCAGGATTAGAGAGGGGGAGAAAAAATAGGAAAAAAAAAAAAACCAACCTCCATCATAATCATCATTATTCCTTGCCCAAGAAGTAGAAGTACTTTCTGTTCAACTTTGAGAGGACTGAACTGCAAAAGCCTGGAGAAAAGAAAGGGCAGCATGGGCTAAAGCCCACAGTGGACTCTCTCAGATGCAGTCTCCTCACACCAAGGGACAGCAGACCCAACGCAGGTCGTGGGAACATAAAGCAGCCCAGAGGGTATGCCAGGGGGGCTGTGGTATCCAAACAAAGTGGTGACAACAGACCTTTTCCACCAGAGGAAAATCACTACTGGAGCAGAAGGACAGCAGGCTGCTGCATGACCGAAGGAACTGAGGGTGTGCAGTTCTGGAGCAGGGCTGTGTTCTGGAAGGAGGATGTTGAGAACCTCATATTCACTTGTGAGGATGTGAAGCTCCATTTCTGCCCAGGTTATCAGCTGGAGCACAAGGTGTAGCTTTAGTTTGCACACAACAAGCTTGCTTGCAAGCTGTTTGCTGCTAGCTTTTTGCTTCAGAATGGATTTTGAGCTCCTTTGCCTTTGTCTCTGACCCTTCCAAAAGGCCACATTTTTCTTACACAACACCAAACCAGGAGTTTTCAGAGGCAGGGTACCACCAAGCCAGAGAGCTGCAGGGCTGCTACCAAGATGCCTTCCTTTGGCTCCTCTCATAGGGAACAGCATCAGTCTGGACCCCCAACTTCACCGGGAGCACCTTGCCAGCATCTCCTCCCACTTTTGGGATGCAGCTCACCATTATGGAGCATTAAGCTTCATAGCCACAGCACAAAGTCTTATGTGTTTGCACAGGGTCTAACAGAAAACAGTTTTACTCGCTGGCTATCAAGGCAATCGAAGTAACAGAGAAACAAAATTCATCCATGCAAGCTATCAGCCCAATTTTGAGAGCTTCTGGCCCCACAAATGCCCTGATGACGTTTGCAGAGGGTTGAAATCGGGCAAGAGCTGAAGGGATTTTTCCCACTTGAGTTAGAGGAGGAAGGGGCCTGGAGAAGGTGGGCAGGAGGAGCACACACTGCCACGCTCCCTCCCTCTCTTTAGAGGCCATGGCACTGGCACCAATGCTCTGCACAGCCACCTCTGGCTCGAAACACACACCGTAACCAGTCAGCCACAACTGCAGGAGATGTCTCCCTCCTGCTCGTATCCCTCGTTAGCGCTAACACGATCTTAACAGCTTCTCCTGCACAATTAACAGCCAGCACAATACAGACTTGTCCCTCCTCGTTTGCTCTGCTTCCATCAACCTTAAGTAAGCGGCCCTGGCAGCAGGCCGTGAATTTCGGTATCACTGGGCCTGAGGAGCGGCTGTCCCACCGTGCCAGCCCAGGGCTGGACACATCACAGCCAGCTTCGCCTTGCCAGGCAGCAAGGTTGTCCCCACCAACAGCTCCACTTGGGATTGCAGCCATTTAAACACCCCACTCAGGACCAGGTACACCCCATCTCCCTGCAAAAGCAGGGGCAGCCCCAAGCTCCCACCCTGTCCACACTGGCATTGTGGGTCTCCTGAAATGCTGGAGCCGAATCCATCGCTGGAAGCAGCACAGCTGTGCCAGCACAGAGCTCTCTGGGCAGGACTAATTAGCGCAGGCAGAGAAGCTCATCAGCATTGTTACCTGCTTCTGTGGTGACCCTGTGCAGCCGTGCCTCCCCTGGCTCTGGGGTTGAACACAGCACTCAGGTTGGTAGCTGCCCTGACCATACCCCACTACATCCCTGCACCCCAAAGCGACCCCAAATTATTGATTTATAAGACAGCTCCCTGTGATATCTCAGCAGCTGAGGGGTCGGAGAAGGAAGGTGGCTCCGTGTTTCCAAGAAGGACGTTGTTCTGCATCTAAAGGTACACCATCAATTTTCCTATCCATTGCCCATCATTGCCCCTCTGGACTTCCACCCTAGGTAACTGCCAGGAAGAGCAGGAGACGGCATGCTGCTGAATGCGGTACAGGCTAGAGAACCTGAGCATCTTCAGTTCTCCATTTGTCACAATCCTCTGCAAAAGTGACAGTCTGGGGAAGCTGTGAAGGGCTTCTGAGAAGAGATACTGCTTCTGTTAATTATCCTACATGAATGCTCCAACCTTTTCTAGTGTTTGCCACTGGAGAAAAGAGCTCATTTAGAGGGGGAGAGGGGGGAATGAAGCAGTTAAAAGAATAGCTGTAAGCCTAGCGAAGAGATAACAAGCGACAGAGCAGCAGAATGCTAATGCCATGTTCTTGGCTCTTTGTGAATGGACCTGTACGGCTCATCGGACAAGTCCTGCTCCAGTGAGCAGATCTCTTCCCAAAGGATTGTCCTCTGCAGCTATGAAAAATGTACGAGATGGAAAAGGAATTTTTGAAATATCTCCTGCCAGGACTAAATTTGTTTGGTCAGTCAGTAACCACGTCTGACCTCCCCCTGCTTTCACAAGGACTGAGAGGTGCTCCTTCCTTCTGAGGCGATGCAGAGTGGGTGTAAGTGCTGGCCCGGGGAGCTGGAAGATGGGAACCGTAGGTCAGACAAAGGAATTTTCATCCAGTATCACAGTTAAAGGGTTTCATCTGGTCATTCATGACCCTAAAACTTGTTTGACTTCCCATTTGCAGTGACTTTTTCCTTTTAAAATTGATACATATTGTTAGAAAAGGTAAGAAAAGGTATAGATAACTCTGCAAATATAGCAGGATTTCCCAGGTGAACATCAATCTAATGTTTTCTAAAGCCCTGTTCTGCCACTAAACCAAATATGTATATTTAAATATGTGTGTCTACATATCATACACATAATTTGTGCGATTCCAGTAGCATTGATATTAATAGTAACATATCATTACCTCCCCATTAATCTTCAGGCAGCTCCCCATAAAGCAGTGCTGAAACCTCCTGAAATAGCAGCTAAACACAATAGTGAAAAACCACCTAGCAACATCTTGCTTTTGCCTCCTGCTTCAGTTGGGAGGAGTGAAGGAGGGCAGCCAGTGTGAGCAATGGAGAGAAAAATGCCACTTAATCATCATTTTTAAGCAACAGCAGGTTTATGAACATAATTTTGCCAAAAAATGAGTGAAATACATGACACATTTCACAGGTGCCTACTGCCAGATGAAATAGCCAGCAACGTTGGGACTTACAGCGCAGTCGCTGCACCCTGCCATGGAGGGCAGGTTCTCTTATGGAGATACCCGGTAACAAAACTCCCGAGGCGGGTGTTTGGAGCCATGCCCACCACGCCACATCATTAACCCCCTAGAGACACTTCCCAGGCAGGCAAAAGGAAAGAAGGAGCCTCACTAACAGCCCTGGCCTATTTTGGGGGTATCTCATATCAGTTCAGCAACCTCCTAACTGGCCTTGCTGGCAATGAGGTGTTTCACTGGGGGACTGCAATGCCCGAGACAGAAGCACGCGTTCCTCCAGCCACAGCACATCACGACTGACTCCCCACAGCAGCACAGCTACTCCTGCACCCATAACAAGCCTCATCTCCCCACTCCTCTGCCCAGCTTTTCTCTGTTCCACCACCTTCCCAACTAAAGCAAGTCAAGCAACCAGTACAGAGATTCATTTTATCTACTCCAGTAAGGCAGTTCCCTGCTCCTAAAAATACTCCAGGAAATTGAATGAACATTTTGTAATTTGGCTGGTAACAGCAATTACTAATAATCAGCAGGAACATAATTTTCTTCATTTTCTACTCTAGCTGCAATGTAATTTCAATAGCAAACTTTGTTTTGCACACTAAACAAACTTGATAGAAGAAAAACACACAGATAAAATGGAGTATCAAAAAACAGCCTTAAAAATAAACAAACTCCTATCAAATAGCAAATAATTGTCATTCAAATAGCCTTTTGGAAAGATAATGTTGTTCCTATGTTCCCCTGTAAAATGGAAAAACGAAAGCTCCGCTCCACTCCTCTTGCTCGGTGGAAGCAGTGCTCAAAATTGCAATCCTAGTGCTTGGGCATGCCGGGGGCTGGAGGCAGCATCTTTCCTGCCCAACCTCCCACAGACCCACCAATTTACTGTGTGGAGGAGAATAAAAGACAGGGCAAGATGAAGAGCACACACACAACTTGACTGCAGTCAAGCAAACTACTCGTTTCGTAGTGAAAAACACTTTTGCAGAAGGAAGCCCAGCTCTTAAATAGGTTTTCTGGAGACTGAGAGAGCTCTTGTAGATAAAAAATGAGGAATATTTTCTTCCCCCAACTTGATAAATTTGCTGTAGGTGTCTATGCTTTCCAAATCAATAAGCAAGTGCCAATTTCATGCAAGGATTTAACTTGGAAGGGTGAACAACTCATTGCTTTTCCTTCCAGCCAAGAACAGCAGATGCTACACTGCTCTGCGCAAGTATCGGTCCCTAACGGGTATTGATGACTGGATCAAGCCAGCCTGGCAAAAGAAAAATACTACTGAATTGTGGGAACTCTTGCCACACTCAGGAGCTGCTCAGCAAGACCCTGCTTGCCAGCAGCACCGTTGCGTGACATTTAGAAATGGCATATTTCCTCTCTGTCCAGTTTAGAAGACATCCCTTACTAAGGCTCGGATCAAGCTGCAGATTCTCTACAATCCCCAGACAAAAATGGACTGCAATTCATTTTCCCATTTGAAGAAGGCCAGAGGAAATGAACACACTAACCCCCATACACCCTGGTTTATGCACATCAGCTCTCTGCATTCTTTTAAAGGCCAGGTCAAAGCTGATAAGCTCAGGCAATGCTAGAAATTATTTCAGAACAGAGGCAGGTCTATAGAAAGCCCACCCAGGAGCATCACCTGGAGCTCAATAAATAGACCCACAAAGGGTAAGGCAGCATCTACTGTCTATTGAAGAGGAACCATTAGAAGGGATGGATCGTTCCCAGCTAATTTCAATAACAAGATCACTTAAGTTCCTTTGATTAATTATTCAGTGGATACTATACACCTGTCATAAATAAAATCTTTAACTGATCGTTTGCTGTCGTTTCACCTTAATTTAGCCCGAGGGAATTTCGAATTAAACACAACTCCCTGGTCTGTCCAGTCTGGGTCGTGACAACACCAAGCTGGTCTTTGGCATTTCTGATCTTGGAATAAGTTTTGGGAACTAGACGCATTGGAAAGACAGGATTTTGAGAAACCTCACAATTACTTTGCTTTCAGAAACACCTTCAGCAGCAGCCCTTGTATCGGGTCGATGAGTTTTACATCCGCTGCTTTGGTGCCAGCACTGAACGATCACTGCTTTCCAGGGGATATTTCGGATGGGTGGCAAAGCATGCATCACTCACATGGGCAAGACTTGATCTATCTGCTGCCAGATAGCTTTATAATCAACCAGACTATTATTTTTTTAAGCACTTCCTGCAAGACTTCTCATTTGAAATTGGATTATCTTTTCATCTGCTTTTTGGACAGAGTTTTTCTCTCTAGAGGAATAAAAGTCTCACTGGAATATGACTGAAAGCTGGCTTTTGATTTGTATTTCCAAATAGCCTAAACTACTCAGGCGTTTGAAGACGGGTTCCTCTTGGAAAGAGAAAACCCACCAGTGGGCTGTGTCCTGTGTGCCCATGCCCAGCACCATTGTTGCCTGCTGGCAGAGGCAGGTCCCACTGGGGCTGCCAGACCCCACAGCTTTGTGCCGATCCCAAATGCCGTCAGTGCCAGACACTCGTCAGGGGACCCACAAACACCTCGGACCCCTCCAGAGGCAAAGGCAGTCAGACGGGGTGCTGAGAGAGAGACAGCAAAGGCAGGCGGAGGGGAAGGAAGCATCAGCTGCTAACGCGTTTGTCACGGAGAAGGGGGCTTGTTTCTGTCAAGTGCTAGAGTGATCACGACTTTCCAGGGGATATTTTGGATGGGAGGCATAGCAGGCATGGTCCAAGTGCAGGGGATAGAGACATCACAAAGAGACAAGACCACAAATCACTCCAGTTTGATGTGTGTAAAATAGCTGGATAGGACTACGCTTACAGAGATTCACACAGTTGCCTTTTATAGTAGAGCGAAGCTTTTAGATAAAGTGGAAAAGCTGAACAGCCACATAAATGCCCTCATGGGTAAAACTAAGCATCATTTCAGATGCCATAAAGATCAGGTTGCACTAAAGAAAATGGCCTGAAAAAACCACCAAGACAAAAGAAGCCATAGTGGCCATCACGATGAGACACGAACCAGGCAGAAATGGAGATTTTGCAAAGTTTTGCAAAGCAAGTTGCACCCCAGCAGCCTCTGTGGTGCTTAGCTCTCCAGAGCAGCACTGCCCCTGGACACTAATGCTGTGATCCAAAGGCTCTGTGAAACATGGGGGTGTCAGCACAGGGAACTTACTTGGTGTTGTCAGAGTCAATGGTGTGAAAGAGCTTCTCGAGTTCTTCTTCATTGAGCGTCCCATCAGAAAAAAAGGCCTGGAACTCCTCCAGGGACAGCTTCCCATCATCTGCAAACAGCAACACAGCCGCCATTAGGGAATAGGCAAAGTGAGTGGCACAACAACTGAAAATCAAGAGTTATGTTCAGACTTAAAAATTCAGACCAAAATTATCTCAAAGTGCTTCTGCAGAACTGGCCCTCAACCAATGCAGAGCTCACTGGTCACAGAGTGGGACTTAACAGCTCTGGCAGCACTGGAGGCGAAGCTTCATTGCTCCTGGTTATGGGTGCACTGACCATTAGCAACTAATTGGGCTATTAACCCAAAGCATGACTCAAGCCTGAAGAGGAAAAGCCTGCAAGCTTCATCCTAAAACTGAATTACGTTTAAGAAATTACAGAGCGTTTTGTCTACCGTATGTTCAAATGATGCAGGATGCTCATTAGGGGACGTATAATAGATAGGCAAAGACACAGGGCTGGAATTAACAGACCTGGCAGTATCTTTTGCCGTCTCCATCCAGCTGCATCCTCTCCAACACAGTGCATCTCCCAGCTCTGGACAGAAATGCAAAATAGCAGCTACCAAGCATAACAAGACACATCTTGCTTCAACTGTTTAAACACACAAGGACCATGCCATCTTAATGTTGTGCCTTTACTTCTAAAGGGACCTGATGACGCACAAAATCCATCTGCCTGGCCATACGGGCTACAGCTTGCTGGGTGCCTTTTGGCAAACCTACCAGCACGCAAAGGAGTCCCAAGACAGAAGTTTAATGTTCTCCTGGGCACCTAGAGATGAACTTGCAGGAATTTCAGCAGCAAGCTCCAAGCTCATCCTTGAATGTTTATTTTGATAGCGGCTCTGGCCAGAAGTGCACAGGCACTTTAGCAGCCTCATCTCCAGCTGTACGAAATGGTCCTGCAGACAGTCAGTGCTTGGGGGAAAGCGTCTCTGGTCTCAACTCAGAGATCAAAAAACAACATCCAGATTTTAAAATCTGGCCATACACTTTGCGTATTATTTTATATATTAGCCCCAGCATCAATTTAACACTAGGCTTACTACAGCCTACTTAAATGACCAAGAAAGAAAGAAAAAAACCCCTATCAATTCCATGTACAAGGGGATACAAAAAGGAGTCCTTTGCAACTTTTGCTGATAAGGTGACAAAGGCTTATGCCTAACTGTTAAATCTGGAGCCTTTCTCTGGGTGCTGTGACAGGTACAACACATCTTTAAAGCCACAGCTTGAAGTGAGAAGGTCTGGAGAAAGATCCTATGAAGAAATTCAGTGATAGAGCAATGGGAGAGAGAAAAAAAGAAACTTTAAAGAAACTGTAATTTACCTCAAGTTTCTTGTTCAAGTTGCTGACACTGTGCTCTGGTGTGCAGCAGTGCCTAGAGGGGAATAACTACCCCTGCTCGTGTACTTTTTAGAGTCTCTCCATTCATATCCACAGCAGATTCATAAACTAGAAATGCTGCCTACTTTGCAGTAGAAGAATGTATCATCTATTATTTAATCAAATCAATTATAAACCCTGTTGCTTCTATTTCAGGAAATGATGCTGGAGGACAAAATTAGCCAACTTACCACACACACATCAATATTTCTTCCCCAAACTAAATAAGTCTGCTGTTCCTAAAACATACCTGCATTGCCAAATGCTAACCCAGTTTCCCTTGCCTGAAAGACAAATTTAGACCAGTGATAAATTGAGTTGAAGATGCCTATTTAATTGGCAATTACAAAAGGAACACAGCAGAAGAACAAAATCTACAGCAACACTGGGTGAAAAGGGTATTATTGTCAGAGCACCACAATAGCTACAGAGAGTGCCCAGCTGCCTGTATTGTTTTTTTGTGTTCCTTCCCCAAAACGTGACTTCTCTGCAGCAGGCAGGGTGCAGAATACCAATGCACAGCTCAGAGGATGGGTCCCAGATTTGCTGTCTGCTTCTGACTGCAGAAAACTAAAGCATCTGTACTTCAACAAGCACCTCTTGCTTGAAGCATCCCACCCAGGCTAACCCAAGGGTGACACTTTTTCGCTGAAGAATGTAAAAAGACTGTGCCCAGAGCAAGAGCCCCATCCACACCATCCACCTCCGCACAACTCATCCAGTTGTGCAACGTGGAGGTGAAGTTTCCCCCACAGTGCTCCTATTTATGCAGTATCCTAGCCAAGATCAAGGTTTGGTTTCTTCTGATCCTGACTGGCAATGAATATATGTCTTCAAGCAACAAGATCAAAAGGATAATGGCATTTCTATCGCATGATGGCTAAACAGTTCTTCATCTGGTACAGTCCCTGCAAACCTTAAATCAGTGCTTGTTCACCTCAAAATTGTCCTTCCACACAGAGGGCAGGCAGAATTAAATTCCCAGGAAAGTCACATAAATCAACTTACTGGGAAAGAGAAACTGTAGAATGAAGTGATTTTTTTCAGGAGAGTATTTTAATCCAAATTTACAGTTTGCTCACCTCTGAAAGGCACAAAGATGTTTCTAAGTTTAAGGAAAAAAAAATCTTTTTCCTTTACCTAGCTTATATCTTATAACTTGTTGTCCTGGTTTCAGCTGGGATAGAGTTAATTGTCTTCCTAGTAGCTGGTACAGTGCTGTGTTTTGAGTTCAGT
>JAVJGG010000088.1:22886595-22915086 GCA_035590195.1 Aviceda cuculoides
CCCATCCCACTGGGGGGGGGGAGTGAGTGAGCGGCTGCGTGGTGCTTAGTTGCTGGCTGGGGTTAAACCACGACACTTGTCTTTCGTTTTACTCTTGCTTGATTTTTTTTTTTTTTTAATGTGTGCCAGGCTGCATTTTTGCTGCAGCCTCTGAAACGTCGGTCTTTAAAACTTGTGCCAAAATGCTGTTCTGATTCCTATCTTGCCCCTCCAGAGTCACAGGTACCAACTACCATGACGGGTCAGATCGCTGAAAAACAACAGCACTCGCACCAATTTTTTTGGCATTTAACAGCCCAAAGTAATACAGGATGAGTGAAGGATCAAGGCCAGGTGGAAGCGTAGGTTCCTGGCTGGATGGTCTTTAAGGTCCCTTCCAACCTAAACCATTCTATGCTTCTGTGATGAAGGATCTAGAGGAAGGAGGAGGTGACAGTAAATTTTATTTCATTTTTGCTGTTTGGAGACCCCCACAGAACTGGTTGGCCCCTGGCAGAAATTTGAATAAAAGTACAAATTCTACTTGTAAACAGCACTCAAGACTTTCATCCCCTGACAAACACCACCACAAAGTACCAGTCAGCTTAAGGCTGACTGTTATTTAATACAAGCTGGAATACTTGTCTGCAAAGACACAAAGCAAAAGCCTTCCAGAGTAACAAGATAATCCTTGAGCTGCATATCTGTAATTGTGAAAGAGCCTGAAAGTCACGGGTCGCTGGTGCCCAGTGGGCAAGGAAGCCTTCGGGCAACTTGGGCGATAAGAGGAAGCAGACTGGGCTGGGATTTGGCAGTTAAAATTAAACTTGTCGAAAATCCTGGGCAAGGAGGATTGACCACAGCATTACGGACACCAGGTCCACCTGCCGGCGAGTGCTGTGATAAGAGCTGATAGAGATGCTGTGCTCCAGGAGCAGTCTTATCTGGAAAGTCACAGGAAACCAAGATTTTTCTGAAAGCAGAAGTGTCTGCACTCACCAAAGAATGGATAAGACTTCCAGAAACCTGCTTTTTTTCTGAAAGCTCCTGGGCTCAAGAGATACAAATTCTCCAAATGAACTGGCAGGCGTTGCACCAGAGCGGCAGCGTCAATCATATGGTTCAACCTCACCCACGCCCTGCCCTATAGGAGCTTGTCTGGGGACACTTCAGCCCTACATAGCTACTTTTGATAGGAGAGATAATAGAAAAATTGAGATTCCACACCAAATCTCACTAAACAAAATAAGGCTTCCATCACTTTTAAGATCTAGAGAAATCTTTGTGACTTTTTTCATCTGGATGACCACATTAAAGGCAGGCAACTTACTTTCACCTACCCGCCCTTCCCTTTACATCCGGTACTTGAAGTCAACACCTAAGCTGGTGGCAAGGACAAACGCCACCAACTAGAAATCATCTACATTGGTGCTGATCAGCTGAGAAAAGAGATAATCAAGCCACAGCTATTCTGCCATAATTTTTTCCTGAGAGTAATCTTCATTTTACTCTAGCTTTTCAAAATAATTCAATCATCGGCAAAGACTAAAGCAAATTACTGGCCAAACAGAGTTATCAAAGTTAAAACTAACTGGAGAGAGAAGGATATAACAGAGACTATCAGGAAGCCCCAACTGGGATTTTATTATTGCTCCATTTGCCATCGTTAAAATCTGAGGAGTCTAGAGGCAGCTTTTATGCCTTCTAACTCGCACAACCAGACTGTTCTCACCCACTAATGCAGCCAGGGGAAAAAAATCAAACTAAGATCATAAATCATCCAAAATATAGGAAATACAATGGCTGAGGTTTTGGAAATTCACTCAGCGATACAAATAGCTTAAAGTATCTACAAAATAAGGTCACTGTTCTGAGCCTGAGTTTGCTAAATCCATTTTCAATTACATCAGGTTGAGGCTGCTCATATATTTTCTAGCTATATTATGAATATATTTCATTACTTATTTTTATTACTCTATGAGTTCAAAAATGCTTTAAGCTCCGCTTGGTGTGCAAGCACCCACAGAGCTACGGGTAAGCAAACTGGATTTTATGGTAGCCTGTGAATAAAAGTGACAACTCTATTTTTTTTCTTCTTCCTTGGGGGTGGGGGTGTGTGTGCAGATACATGAGCCAGCAAGAACATGGACTGGCTTCTACCCTAGACCCTTCATCCAGCCCCCTCGGAAGTCAGCAGGAGCAGCTTTATTCATTTAAATGAAGCTGGATATGGGCTTGAGTTTTCAGTCCTGGGCTGTTAGGAAAAACTATGTCCAGGTCCACAGACCTGATCTGTGATGAACCTTTCCACTGGCCAAAGAAGGAGTGCAATCACAGCAGCACCTGATCCGCTCCGAAAGTCATCTGCAACAACTCTGCAACTCACGCAGGCATATAGCAGCCGGCCAAAAATTATCCACCCACTTTGACTCTGATATTACAGTGTTACTTTGGGGGCAACTGAATTTAGTTGGAGGCAGGCCTGGTGATTCACCTCCAGCTTTGGCTGAAGCTGCAAAGCCACAGGAGCTCTGCAGGAGAAACACAGCCCATGTTTCAGTGGCTTCTTACAGGGACAGTGCCATTGCCCCTGGAACGGAGCCCCTGCAAACATCTTTGCTAATGAGGTGTAACACACATCGTTAAAAGGAAATTACTACAATTATAGTAATTTTCTAGCGAAAGGCATTTATGGAATGACTCCAAATTCACCTTTTTTTTTGAAAGTTAACTAATGCCCAGCCCAGATGTTTTTGCAAGGGTCGGTACCACACCAAACAATCCACACGGATAACCTGAGACAAACTGATGTTTCCATCAGAGCTGGTAATCTCTGTTTGAAACACTCCTGTGCATTTCCTAATGCTGGCTGGGATCGCTGATGGGACCAACTGGTGGATGCTGGCACAGGAATGCAAAGGCTGGCACAGAAGCAGCCACCATTTCCCACACAGACAAAGCCAGGGATTGAACTTCAGGAGCTGGGGTTTTGCTTACTCAACTCGTTGGAAAACACTTTATAAATGCTATTCTGTGTATTGGGCATGATCCCCTCCTTCGTCTTCTTGCCATTAACACAGTTTCGAGGTGGTGTCTCCTATGTTCTGCCAGTGAGCCCACCACAGCTCCCACGAGCCTAACCCACAGCACTCCTCGCTCCAGGGCAGGCTGCGCACAGGCACAACAACCCAGTGGTAAGTGCCACATGCAGCTCTACTTTCAGCATCACCATTTTCTTTTTGCTATGTGTTAATACAAACCTTTGGGATTTCTTCATCTCCCTGGGACATCTTTCCTTCCTATGCTCAGATGAGGCCTTATAGAGACATAAACTGCTCATAGCAAATGAAAGAACATCTCTTAAGAAGTCAGCCAATAACCCTCCCTTGTCTTTTACCCCAGTAATAAAGATCAGCTCTTCTTCAGCAATTTGAAGGTACTTCTCTCTGAATCAAAGCACAGAGTTCATCAAACAAAATTTTCTTTTCCTTTCTGCTCTGCAGCAGGTGATGCAGTTTCCTGGTATGACTGGAACTGGTGCATATTCAAAATCCTTGGTGGGCACTGATATAGCAGGACTGAGGCTCCTTTTTGTGCCAGGGTTAACCTTTTAATTTCCATTAAAAAAGGGGAGAAAGTGACTTTCATTTCAAAGTGACCACATCAAGTCAGCCTAAAATGTTGAGGAATGACTGAAAGCTTGGTTCTTGTCTAGGATGATGAGTATGCATGTACCAAGCAGACGATGGCTGGCAATCTTCCCTTTAGGACCTGGCCTGGGCAAAAGGGGGGATTTCCATTGTAGTCAGAAATCTGCACCTCATTGCCACCAGAAATAACTTGGGCATCCAGCAATGTCCAATAACATGCCAGAATTTTCCCTAAGCTGCTCAGCTTTTGTCATCAAATCAAGCCTTTTGTCATTCTAGAATTAGAAGTAATTTTAAAATTCTTTTTAATAGCAGCTATAGATAGATATCAAATGTAGGCCGGTAGGCAGGGAGACATGCAGGAGTGATATAGCACATTTTCTCCCACTGCCTTTTGTGAAGACTCTACTTTTTTCAGTTTCCCAGATAACCCTCACCCTGCTGTAACGAGCTGGTTTAAATTGTTTTTTTTTTTCCTGCACTCACCCAATATATTGACTTTGGATGTTTTACCATAGCTATTCAGGAATGTCTTCCAAAGAAATTCCCAGTTCTCTGCAAATTAAATGCTGGGATCAGACTTCCCCAGGGCTCAAATAGCCTGGCCAGGTTCAATGCAATTGCTGCCTAATAGAGGCCATAACAAACCCTACCTGAACATTTAGAAGAGGATTCAGACAGAGATGCCAGTAGTCCACAAAGCTTTCTTAATCCCCCATTTGCCTATGGAAAACAGGAGGTAACCTGTTTCAGTTTTCCTCTTGCTAATTAGATTTCTTTTCTTGCAATTTAAAAAGAAAATGAATGTCAACAGCCAATTTCAATACATTTGCTTCACATCTGTAGTGGCACAAGGAAAATACTGAGTCAACCCCTCCACGTGCTGCTGCTCTGTAATAATTTATGAAAACTGCAGGTGATCTGGCCCCAGGGACACTTTGTACATGAACATGTTGGTCTAGCTCAGGGCAGACTAGTGGGAAAATATTCAGGAAGAGAAACCATAGCTTGCCCTTAGCAACCTCCTGCTAAATAGTTCCCGTTGAGAGGCAATACCTGCCCTCCCGATGCCTGCCTCTGGGCTCCAGCCTGGGCAGCCGAGAGGGGCTGGAGGGGAGGCAGCCCAGATGGACGCGCAGCATGGGTATTTACTGGTCAGTGTGGAAGCACGCAGGAGACCTCAGGGTTCCTCTGGGCTAAATACCATAAATATATTGCATATAATAAATAAATAAAGAGACTGGGGACATGCCTTCTCCCCGCTTTTGTCACTCTGCCCCATCAGATCTCCATTTCCAAGCTGTTGCAGCCACCAGCAGACCCAGCTTAGCTCCAGACATAAAACTGCCACTGCTTCTAGTTATTTTTCATCTTAGTTGGCCTCAGCCTGTCTCCTTTATATTAGGTGCTATTAAATGGCTGACTGACTTTGAACAACCATAGCTTTTTAGCACCTTTGATTTATTTGCCCATTCAAACTGTTTCCCTGCGAGTTACACAAGCCACCATGGCAAAACAGCAGATTCCTGTGCAGATCTTGCAGCCTCCTGACACAAAGAACCCAATTCTCTCTTCCAAAGTCTTTGATTCTCCATATATTCAAACATCTGCCTTGCTTTCTCCATCATTACTCAGCCCCATCTTTCTCTGTCGTCCCAAACACTGTCTTCCTTCTCCATTAATGCGCTTTCAGCATCTTCCCTCCCCACACTCCCCACGTTCTTTTCCTTTTTGAACTCTTGGACGCAACATGCAACGAAGCTGTAGATACGGTTGTACAAAACCAGGATTTCTGTTTTAGAGGCGATTGTATGGAGAGAAGTGCCTGAAGCGTCATCAACCTTTGATCCCTACCACTTGATTGCCAAAATTTCTGTTTATTTCCCAGGCAGCCTTATTGCAGATCCCTTCTTTAGTCACCCTCCTGAAATGCTGCATTTCAAAAACACCAGCAAGCTCTCCACTACCAAACCTCCGGTCAAACCACACAAGCTACTGATAGCCTCTCTAAACATTTGATCTAAGAGGGAAATAAAACACAAAGACAGCACAGCTTATCATTAATACAAGACCACTCCATGCTCCAGTGTTCCCAAAACCGTAAATCCTGACTTCAAAACTTCCTCCTTCCATTTAAGGCAAAATTCTCCCAAGGAGACCTTGCTAAAAGGAAACAGAACCTGCCTCCTACAGTGCCCTAAAAACAACTATTCTGCATGGGAAGTATTACAAACCGTGAAAAATACACTAAAACTAATAGTGGGAGAAAAACTGATATTTGGATATGTATATTAAAATATTAAATAGTATAGTTGCTATTTTTGTATGCAACAAATAGTTAATTTCTATGCATCAGCAAACCGCAATGTTATACATAATTCCCTGCAAGGTTAAATATTTCTTTGTATGCACAATAGAGGTGGTCTGGAAATCACAGAGAGTTTTAAACCTGCTACTGAGCTCTGCCAACATCAAAGCATAGGAGTGGGTTTATTTGGGAGACCTTTTTGCAATTCCCCCCACACATACATGGTTTCAGGCTGTTGCAAGGCTCTTACTCCTGCTGTGCCATGGTCCTCCTCCAGGTGCATCCCACTGGGTACGCTGAAAGACAGAAAGCTCGGGGTGATGGGCAGAGACAAAAAGCCACGACAGCACTCGGTGTGCTCTCCTTCAGATCTCCTACAACAATGAGATGGGGCCTAAGGGAGCTCACGTATCTCTGAACTCCAGGTTACCTTCGCCTTACCTGAAAAAAAAGCCTCTGAGACGCTACCATGGGTAACATATTGCAGAGTCCCTTCCCTCCAGAGTGGCTGAGGACAGACCACATAAGTACACCCGTGCCTGACCTCCTGCTATGTTCAGCACCAAAGAGGGAAACGAAGCTTTCTCTGTGGGGACAAGTCAAAACATCACTTTTGGAGCTTACCAGAAGGCCGCTTCATTCCCATTTCCAGGAAGGCAGCCAAAAGCTTAATTTTGCTGAAAAGCAGACCCTGGAGTTCCAGCTCCCTCCCGCACCCAGCCAGAACAGGAGAGCACGACTGATACTCTCAGGAAATTGCTGGAGCAGCCACAGTGTGGGCACAGCAGCTCCGGCGCACCTCTCAGATGGACTGTGTATCCCACTGGATTTAGGGAACAGCTCAAAGACAAGGAGCCCCACAACTCTGTGCATTGAGACCAGCGGCAAATTTGGACCACGGAGCTCACCCGGCATTTGGCCTCCTTGGAAAGCGGCAGCAGATGCATGCTTTGCCAAAGACCAGGCTGAACAGGAAAGAGCAAAGGAAGACAATTTTAGATAGCAGGTTCTTCATCTTAAGTCAAATCACGTGGGAAAACACCGCCGCTTACTGACAGTAACTTCTCACACGTTCCTAAAACACATCGTAGTCTGTACAGGGCCCTCTCAGTCCCAAAAGAGCAGCAAAACAGGCAGCCCTCCGACGAGGGAGGAGAGAGGACCATACATTACTATACTTGCAGCGGAGCAGACTACAGCAGAGCCTGGCCCATGGGGCTGCAGACCTGCAGCAAGCTTGCCCAGCAAGTGTGTACATAGCCATTTCTCTAAGACTACAATATTGTCCAAATTTGGGTGTTATTTCACTGGAATAGCAAGAAGGGAAGACATTAACATCATACTGACCTCCTCTCCCAAATTAATGTCCCCACTTCTGATTGAGGACATCTCGAAAAACAGATTTGGAAAGGCAATGTATGTAATTTTGCACCGTGCCCCAGCTGGGAACGCGTTAGCTGAAACATTCGGGAACTATCAGCTCCAGGCAGACTGCCAGCGCAGAAGTTGTCAAACTTGATCATTAAAGTTTGGCAGAAACATCAAAAAAAGTGAACCTGGCATGATATATCAGGAAGTTTCAATCAAGCTGAAGCAGAGGCCAATGCTAGCCTATTAAATCCAGATTTCTTGGAAAGCTTAGAAACAGGCACCAAACAGCCCTAATCCGGCTCTGCTCCTCATTAACCAGCCAGTCTCACTTGCTTTTTCTTCTCTAAGGTGCAGGTGAATATTTCAGAGGGCCAGGGTAGTGTTTGCACAGTTTTCAGCTCATTACACCCAGCATTCGGCTTCAAAAAAAAAAGGAAGAGGCAAGTGTCTGAGCAAAAGAGGAGAAATTCATGAAAATGCATGGTGTTGCCCCTCAAAAGAGTGGTCCTGGTGCGGCCAGGGCAAGGCAGGGAGAGGACCTCCCTGGGGTTTTAGGCTGTTCTCGGCAGGGCTTGCAACACCACACTCAACATGGATGCGGCACGGTGTCGACAGCAGAGCCGGTGCTGCTGCCAGCTCCTGCGCGAGCTGCTCAGCGGGGATGGCTGCGGCCGTGCCATGGTGCTGGCTTCTCCCAAGGACAGCCCGGGCAGGAGCTACGGCTGACGTTTCAAGCTGCTGCCCTTCCCGGGGAAGCGGAGTGCTCAGTTAAAAAAAAATTGCAACGAAAGCAACTATAACATCTTGTTGGATTTCCTGATCTATGACAGCAGAAGTTGCGTTTCAAACTACCTGAAGGATTTAGCGTAGGAGCCAGAACGAGCCTGCAGGGTGCAATGGCTGCACCGGGTCACTGGGGGACGGAGGGGTCTCCCCGTGTCAGGAATGAGCCACTCAGCCGCAGGCGAGTGTGAAACCTCACCTGGTTTCTGCCACTAGCAACAGTCACACCGTGATTTTGTTTCCCCCTTGTAAAATAAGCATTATTCTGTTCTTAGTAAAACCCTTTCAGCAGATGAAAAGCACTGCTAGAAATGACCTTTTACTACCACCGGTAAGAGGAAGGCAGTGGCATCGTGGCTGTTTTGATGTGGTAGCCATTGGAGTTGTTGACTGTTGGCAAATTAGCAGCAAATTACTGTGGATTAGAGAGCTACAAATTCATTGCTTTCTGCAGTCCCATGAAACAATATCCAGATTGCATTGGCAGCATCAACAGTTTTCCATCCAGCTAACGAGCTGCATGGAGATGAAGGCAGCAAATTAAACTAGCTTGAAAAACAGATACCTCATTTGCATTCTCAAAAGGCAGAAAAAGTTACCCTACTGCATTATCATTGGCAGCATATAGGACATCCAGCTCCTTGTGCCAGGACTGAATAGGTACTTGAATAGCAAATCAGAACCTGCACAATTAGTAACTTGTTTCCTTGTCTTAAGCCCTGAACTGCGAAGTCCAGGTTTAAGCCTACAACACTGATCTCTTGCAATATGAACATTTTGCTTCTTGAAACTCAATGGTCTCAAAATTCCCATTGAAAAGAGTTTCAGGCTCTAAGCCAAACTACTGCTCGTGTTTGATGGTCCCTCTCCGAGCAACTCCTTTGCTAACAGCCAAATCTCCTCCAGAAACTTCTTTTGGGGGGGGTAATCTTTGTTTCGGGACCTAGTATAAAGGGCAGCCAGAGCAGTCCCTTCCCAAAGGATGCTCCCGCGGGTCTCCAGCACTGCCTGTCCCGGCTCCCTGTGGTTGCACGGGGAGAGCAGCCAAGCGAAACCTCGCTCAGTCCAGCACAGTTGCTTTAATTTTACGCTCCCACTTAATAAGCTTCTGCATTTCTCATTTATTTTCTCAGAAAAAAACATAAGCCCTATGCTGAGTGTCTCCAGCTATTTGTCGGGGGCAGGATGGGCGTCTCAGCCCTGTCAGAGATACTTAACATCTCTAAAGCAAACAATGTAGATCTTTTCCACACTCTTTCATCCGTTTGCTTCAGCAAACCAGCTGAGCAGCACAGAAGCAGAACAATCCTGCAGGGAAGGCGCATCTGCTCTGAAAAGATTGCAAAGAAAAAAACGCTAAATACGTTTTTCTGCTCCAGCGAATTAAACAAGCACATCTTTAATCACATACTTCTGCAACTAGCTTTTAACAAAGCTGCAGCATTAATATATTTTCTGTTAATTCTTTGTGGTTGTGTTATTTCAAAAGTACGTTAAAAAAAATAACAGGACTCTTACCAAGCTTTTTAGTTTTAAGGGAGGGGAAAGATATTTTGCTGTGTTTTCCACATAGCCCCACGTTGTAGAGAATAAAGTACAAATGAAAAAATAGAAATTTAAACAAATGACAAATAAAATAAGAACAAGAGCCACCACAGCATCGAGCTGCACAGCAAAAGCCTATCCCCCGACCCACGCAAACGGGCGCTGGTTTAACAAGTAGGTCACGGCGTAGCACAGCGAAAGGCTGAGGCAGAGCATCCCCAAAGTGCCTGTTCAATGTGCTCCACTCAAGATTTAATTGCAAAAGCAGCCAGAGCCTGTTAGTATCGGCATGGAAGGCAGAGGGAAAGTTGTGTACCAACTGAAGACTCTTGTTTTGAAGAACCCCTGACCTCCTCATCTTACCATCTCCCAGTCAATTCCTTTCAGTCCCCGTCCCCAGCATCCCAGCTGCTGCGGTTCAGCCCAGCCCGCTTCAATTTGGCAAAAACTAAGATGAGGGAAAAAAGTATTTGAAGGACAAAGCTATTGGAAAAAAGCCTGCAAGTTTGATGTTTGTTTGGGGGTTTTGGGGGTTTTTGGGGTTTTTTTTTGTTTTGGTTTTTTTCCAGGAGAAAATGGGGTCACCTGGCTTCTCTTCTTAAAGAAAGCTTTCAAAGGAAGATTTGAAAATCACAGACCCAAAGTATTTCAAGTTTTGCTTCAGTTTAATCCTAACATTTTCCCTTGAACACTGACAACAGCCTCTCGATTTTTATTTTACTTTTCCACAGCAAATCTGGCTAAGTTGTCACTGAGTTCCTAAGCGTGAAAAGAGAAAAACCCTCTGGTGTGGTTTTTCATTGAAAATTGAGAACCATAAATGCATAAACCGATGGGGGTGACCAATGCACGGGGGCTGTTTCCTAACACAGCACTGTGGAAGGGTCCCCCCCACTCTCTCACTCAGAGCTGCTGCAGCTCATTAAAACCCTTCTCCGGGAGACCGGGTTTCAGAGAAGCCTTTGTGAATTTTTAATGCTGTGTGCTACTTAGCTTTTGCTGAATCCACGTTTTCTCCACGCCACCTCAGCAGCATCCACCGCAGCTATGCGACCTGCAGCAGCAGCGTGCAGCCTTTCCCAGCTTGACCGATAACCTGGATCAGCCGGATCCCAAGGGGACGGCACACGGGCAGCGCAGGGAGATGCTGCCAGACCCTGCCACAGACCTCTGTGATGCAAAACTCCCAAGCTGCTATCCAGGTTTAACCCGGATTCAAGTGATGCACCCACGGGAACACACAGCAACACTGCTCGTATCGGCGCATCCAAACCCACCAGCACAGCGCTGTTCGCAGCCTCTGCAGAGGGAACTGCTGCTCTCTTCCCTTCTTTTCTCTTTAAGGTCTTACGAAGCATGAAGGTGATGGCTGGAGAGCAGCTGGGGAAGCGATGGCGGCTGGCACGAGCAACCAGCTGGGAAAGGTATGTATTGTGCTGAACGAGGAGGAAAAGGGGAATGCTGGCCACAAAAGTCAAGGTACACAACTTGTTTGACATAAGGGTGAAGAGTGAACCACCTTCTGCTTTCAGCAGAATCAAATTAACACAGGAGTGTGGCAGCACTGAGGGCCTCCAGCATTTACAGTGATGCTCAACAGTTTACAAGATAAAACACACTCGTTCAAGCTTTATTCTCCTCCCCCAAGCTCTGGTAACAAAATTGTCAAAGTTCTTTTGTAGTTTAAAAACAAAACAAAACAAAAAAAATTCCACCAAAGTCCAGCAGCATCTAGATTTCATGAAAGTGCCATCCCGGCAAACATTATACTGGCTACTCACAGGAAATCCAAATTGCTGACGAGTTTTTTCCGCAAAGCTGGGGAGCCCTGAGGCGGGGAGCACAGCCCCACTCCGTTCTGCTCGGGACTTGCAACAGGAGTAAAGATAACCAAGCAACCAAGAAAGAAAAGTCAGGAGTCATTCTGCACATGGAGAATTCACTTTTGGTTGCCTGGCTTGGCGATAGAGACGCTTGAGGGAGCACTGTACTTCTTTGAAATACTCAGCATTACAAGCTTTAGCTAACGGAATAGAAAACGTTAGGTTTAGCCCTTGATGATATCTCCTGTGATGTTCGATCAAACCCTCCTCGCATGGAGGAGGTGATTTATTAGCAGAGATTGGACCCATTTGAAGCAATAAGCATCCTGGTGCAGGAGAAGGCTCATCTAAGAGCTTCATCAAAGGAGCAGTTTACAGAGATGTTTTCTGTCTCTGGCACTAGCAGCTCACATGTCACTGCCAAACCTGTCATGGAAAAGCTTTTCAGAAAGCAGATGAACGTCATCGTAGCCTCAGAGGAGCACAGCACTCTCCAGGCTCTCCTTCGCCTGCAGGAAACCCACCAAGTTCACTTGCGTTTCCAAACTCTTAGCACAAGCTGGTTTTCCAGACTGGTTCAATGCACAAAGCCATGGGTGAAGTTAACAGGATTTCTGAGCCACCCCCAGTCCTTAGGGATATGTTTGCCTCATCGTACACATGTGAACTTGAAAGGCTTGTGCCTTATTTACATACAAAAAAAAAAAAAAAGACATAAGAATAATCTAGGACTTAGGAAACAAAACCATCTTTACTAAAACATTGGTGTTGGTGAGGGTCATGGTGCTGGTCAGACCTCCTGTCAAACCTCAAGCAGAAGGGGGTAGCACTGGCCAAGCAGACCACAGGTGCTGCACTGCCCACTTCATCCCAGCAAACCCTGCTGAGCCCATCTGAGGGTGATCTGTGATGCCGTTTCCCTTCAAGGAAACCTTGGCAAACCTCACAGCAAAGAGCAAGGTCTGGCCGAGGAAGACCAGGGTGCTGCAGGGTTTGGTGCTGTGCATTCACAGGAGAACTCTGACTGAGGGCTCGGATAACATCTAGCATGGGAGATAACACATTTGCTGTTTCCTGCTCTTTTCATCCTAATTAAAGAGAAGCTAATTCCAAACATCATCTGTCTCTCTCATGGAGCACAGTGAAGTGCTTTTGGCTTGGTGGTTTCCTACCTGCCAAAGTCTGGTGGGATGTTTGTGCTACAGAACAACGTGGCTCCTACCGCAAGATCAGCCTCTATGAATCTGTGCCGAGTCCTGCAATAGCAGTGCTGTGAGAAACATTTAATCCTCATTCCTGTTTTATAAAAGGATCAAAATGCTCAGCATGTTGATAATTCAAAGGTTTAGCAGTCCTAACATCCAAGCGTCAGAGCAAAGCAATGCATACTGCAGGTTTAAAACTTGAATACCAAATTTGTAGAAGACGGGAGGTAAAAGGGAAAAAAACCTACTTGTGTTACACTGCAATGGCCCAGTCCTGTTCTGTACTAACTTATGAATATAAGAAAACCGCTTTCTTTTATGTTGCCTTGGTTATTTGGTCTCTCACTGTATGAATATATTAGCTCAGTTCAGCATGGGGCTTCAGAAAAAGCACATGGGAAGGAAGCAAGTGGCTCCAGCGACCTACAGTTTAAGGTTCTTGATATTTTTAAAAAAATGCTGATCTGTTCTCCCAGCTAATCTTTCCTGTGGCTACAGCCAGCTCCCAGCTGGGTTTTGGGCTGAAGAGCCTTCAGCTGCAGGAGGCTGCAGCTGGGGAGAGCTCGCCCTGCTGGGATGAGGCAGGGACATACCAAGATGCCACCATGGGACACGTCACCCCATGGCCCCGGGGCTGGTAGCAAGGCAGGGTGTATCTCTGCTGTTAACTGCTGCCTTGGTCTCCAGAGAGGTCCACCCTGCCAACAGACACCTTCTGCTTCCATCTCCTCTACCCAAAGCCCCCCTCAAACTCCCATGAGGTCTCTCTTTGCCCACTGCCCCCTTATTAGCTCTCCTAGAGGAAGGAGAAATGGGAAAAACAGCAGGTATCCTCCCTCATTTGGACACTGCAAATCAGTCTTTTTAGAAAACATCTACAGAAATTGTCTCCCCAGGCAATTAGGCAACACCGCACCCTGACGGGAAGGACATGGCAACCAGTAAGCACAGTCTCTGATTGCATTTGTTTAACAGGGGTCACTCTCTCCTTGGCTGCTGACCTTTAAAATGTCAGGTTCCTCATTTAGAAAGCAACAACTGGTTTTGAAAAGTTGTAAGTGGCTGTGTCCTGCTCGAGTCACCTTTGCAGATGATGCTTTACAAGAACATCCCCCACTGCTCAGTTTTCTTTTCCCCCTCATCTCTCCAAGATCTCAGCATTTATCACTTCGTCTGCTCACAATGCTCATTACATAAGGATTTAATACTCCTTACTATGCACAGTCCCACTTCTGTAACTTCTTTTCAGTTAGTTCTTCCAGTTAAATGCTACAAAACCATTTTCCCCTCTGGTTTCCAACTTAGGAATTCCTTTTGCAAGATCTAAACCCTTCTGTTTTCCAACAACTAGATTACAGGATGCAGGAGAGAGGAAACAAGGCTGGTTCCTTTCTCTGAAAAATAGAAACATTTCATCTTGTTTTTACAGTCTTGTGCAAGTACTTCCCATTATAGTACACACTTTTTTCTCCACTGTTTAACACATCCCAAGCGTATTAATTGATACCACTATCTCTCCAGCTACAAAAATATAACAAGACAAATTTGCACGTGGCTATGTTTGCACAGAACCAAGGCCTGAATTCCATAAAGCCAGGGACAGACTCACATCCCCCATCCCCTACTCCTGGTCTCCAGTGTGAAACCCAGCCAGGCGAGCTGTGCCTTCCCATCACCCAGTTTTCCCAGGCAGAAGCATTTCAAATTCATGCATGGCCCCTTCCTGCCCCCCCAACCCTCCTTTCCTCTTATCCCACCCCACAGGCAAGTCGCAAGAGCTGGCCAGTGTTGCACATTTGCTACCTGCAGCTGGTGCCAAGGAAGCCAGCAGCACACTGCCAAGGCAGGTCTGCGCCGGCTCCCACCTGCCAGAAGTGAGGATTGCCCCATTTATCTCCTGCAGAGCCAAAAGTAATCCCTCCGTGCTCTATTGGGAATAACAAACCACTAAGTGGCATCAGACATTAATTCCTTACAAGTGTGTCATATTATGGATTAAGAAAACAGAAAGCATATTGTACTGTGAAGAGCCTATCAATGTAAATAACTGATTTTGGTTAATCTTGAACTATTTGCCAATATTAATTCAACCTTTTTTAGAAACTGGGGAGGGAGGTGTAAGGAAACAAGGCAGCAACTGATGGTACTACAAAGGCGAGGAAGGAAAAACAGCCTTGCTTAACAGTGTAGCATGTTTGAAAGCCAGAAAACCAGCCAGCTGGAAAAGTAACATCTCCGTGATGAACAGAAAATCCTTTGGAAAGGAAAATAAGTCTCAGCGTACTTATTTTTATTAGTGGACCAGGTACAAACCTGTGTTTCCATGCCAGCACAGCGGAGCAATACATAACCGAACCACCATGTGCCTAAAGAATACACAGGCTCTGCGGCATCCTGGAGTCAATTATTTTGGCTCGAGGAATAGAAATCCCATGTTCACATGCCAAGGACCAGAAGCACCCGAAAGCAACCCACTCTGTTCATTACTGATAGCGGTGCCCCAAAATCTGGCCTCCTTCACAGATGGAGGTTAGGAAGCAGTGAGTAACAAGAGGGCTGAAACTACTTGCATCTGTGCTGTGTCAGGCTGGGTGCCTCAATACCAGTACCTAATTAAGGCAGAAACTTGGCAGCAGGAACCGATCTCAGATCCAAACTCAAAGCCTGGGCTGAGCTGTTTCTCGAGCCCAAGCCCAGCATGTACCAGCCCTTTCACATTCCGCTGAGCAGCAGCAGGAGTGCGGCCAGAGCATCTTCCCTCGCAGCTCAGCTCCGGCTGGGACTCGGCCGACACACAGACAGGTTTCCCCCTCTGCACTGAGGCTGCAGCAGGGTCACAGAAGAGAAATTTCCACTCTAAAAATAATTTTTAATTATTTCCACCTGTTAAACTTTCTGAAAGCACTGCAGGCTTTTTCCAGAGCAACACACTACCTTCCCACGGTGTAGACAGCCAAGCATGAAACCAAAGACGTTTGGGCTCCAGCATCTAATGTCTGGGAACATCCATTTTCACATATCCTCCCAGGAAAAAATTTAGCTGTTCCTGTCTCCCAGATTGTCCTTGCTGGGAGTTACAGACCTGGATGTATCATTGTTTTAGCTTCAGACATTTCTTTCCCCACCGCAAGTCAGTAAGATACTTATTCCTCTCTCTCCAATGTATATTATCGGGTAACCCATGGATTTTAAAAGAGTGAGAAAGATAGTAGGAAGAAAAAGATAGACATGATATATAGCTGTTCCTGGCCAATTGCCTGAACACAGGCTGCCAAGAACATATTTTCTCACAGTTGTCTGGCAAAAATTGCTAGCAAATTGTAAGGATTACTTGCAGCAGTGTATTTGTTCTGGATTCAATTTTTGCCTTATTTAATTTTAACAGCTATAATAAACCATCTTCAATAAATACAGCTGATCTGCAGAAGATAACTAATTACAAGCGATGCCAGAGCCCAGTGCTGCCCCTTGCTCCCACACCGCCAAGAGCAGAGGATGGCACGCAAGCACTGGGTCAGGAGGCAAAAGCAGTGATTTTCTTCCACGCGGGATCTGCTCTGCTGCCCCTGAGGGAACTTCCCAGGGATTAAACCACAAGGCGAACACAGGAAAGCCCTGCTACTGAGAGACAAAAGCAGCAATGGAAGATGTAAGTGTGATTTAGGTGGGGAGGCAAGAGAAAAAATGCAAGCTGGGGGTCACACAAGATGCCTGTGGTGGCGGCAAAAGCATTTTAAGGAGTTCCTACGTGCTGGTCACCTCCACCTAGGTTTGTATTGCCACTGCCACACTACACCTTGTATTATGAATGAGTGACACCACAAGCACACACAAACCACATCGCTGATCCAGTTTAAAACAAGTGAAAACACGCAGGCTGTAGCATCGCTCCACAAAGGCAGCATCATGCATAAGTGCTTCCAAGGGAAATTCATTTAACACTAACAAGCTTTGCATAAAGTCATCTCCCAGCCACCTTGTGACTTTGAGCAGTTTGGGAAACACTTGCAGCAGTGAGACCCTCCCGCCATAGCAGCAGGACAAAACCAAGCCTTTTTAAAGCTCAGTTATGGCAAAGGGGCTCAGATTTTGCAAGGACAACTTCAGGGCAGGCAGGTGTAGAGTGCAACGTGTGCTCCAGTGCCTGGCGAGGACCTCACTGCCCTGTATGATGTCCCACTGTTAAGGGACACATATGGGCAGCAAGGATGGTATTACAGAGCTGGGAGGAGCAGTTAAGATCCTTCAGACTAATACCTAGCAGTGAAACTACATATCACAAGGATTTAAGATCCTCAAACCAGAGCTACACCCAGCTTTGATGCACAAGAAAGCAGCAAGTTCTTTGTCTGTCCCGCATAAGAGATGAGCTGCCGAAGGAGAGCTACGCAAGGCACTCGGAGCCTACCACACTTTGTAGGGTTCAATTCCCAACACTCAAAATGCCAATGTCCACCCTAGGAACTTGTCCCTGCACCCAAGCCATGTCCCATGGTCACTGCTATGCATCAGCTGAGTCCCCAAAGCCTGCAGTCTGTTACACCCGTTTAACCTGCCAGGATACTACAGCCAGCCAAGTTGCAAAAGTCCTTTCCAAGCACTTTAAAATTCCATCTTGGCCAAAACACAACATGAAGAATTTAGCTGGAGGAATACTGATTTGCTGGATTTACTTTGAAAAGCTTCCCGGGTACAGCAACATGAGATATTAATGAGAGAGATCAAAAAGCACCCTAGGTGTTAAGCCCTCAACGTCCATCAGTTCTCTGGCTTGCCATTATAGCCTGAGCCTTCCCTTTGCCTCGTGCTGCCATTTCCATACAGAAAAGACCTTCTTGTAGATACCCTCCTCTCCTGAAACCAGAGCACTGCATTACGGTAGCGTTGGGCCAATGCACATAGTGACATCTCTGAAGTCACAGCTTTGCTGGGGTGGGGGAAGCTCCCCCCTCCCCGAACCTGCGCTGTTTGTGTTCCCATCGGCAGGTATCGGATGTGCCTGGTGCAGCCAAATCTCAGCAGACCCATGTAGCACTCGTGGCTCTCACCTCTCACGGATGCCCTGCTGTTTAGACTTTCTCTACCCTTTGATGGTCGATACCTGCTGACGTGAGCGCTGCAGGTGAGCCAGACCACAGGGACATTCCCCATACCTGACCTGGACGAGGAGCCTGGAGTGGATTTGAGGTTTGTGCCATGAACTCAGAGGGGAGAGACATCAGGGTGATTTTGCACAAAGACTGACCCATCAGCAAGGAAAATACATAAATACGTTTCAACTGAAATGGCCTTCAGGACGGCTACTGCCATGGCTCTCTGGGCCAGCTGTCAGCACCCAGCAATTTCCATGCTCCAGAAAAACCAGGACAAGAACCACCACTTTTCAGGCACTACAATAAAGCACACGTACTTTGGCCAGGGATCACCAGCAGGTAATAGCTCTGTAAATGTTTCGTAGTGCCCTTTGCTGGCTGTCATCATGCCACGCAGACACATTTGCTGTGTAGCCCCTAATTAAATCTCTCTACTTTGGCTCCGGAAAGAAACGTCTTTAAAACTCCTCTTAGCTAATTGAATGGCTTTTCAAAGTCTCCTTGGGAAACCACAATCCCTTATTCCCACCCTCCACAACTTGCAACAAGGCCATTAAATCTGTTACAATAATATATCCCCTTCACTCCTGTCCAGCCTGAAGTCTCTAATGAGGTTTGCAGAAGAAAACCCACATCTCACAACCCACAGAGAGAAGAAGAAAATAAACCCTGTCTTCTTTGGGTTGCATTGTATGTCAGACCTTAATTGGTGCACTTCAAAGCAAAGCGGGAGTGCTTGGAAACGCTGCCCTCCAGATCAAACGTTCAGCCTCAAATTGCTGGGCTAAAGCAATAACCCCGCTCAATGTTCCCTCCCCACGTCTCTTAGGGACACATGAGCACTGATGTTTGTCTCCAACTCTCTGTATTAAAGGAATTGAAAGGAGGAGCCAAGCAAGAGAACCGATACAGCAGAAAAAGAGTATTACCTGTAGAAATGCTCAGGCTCCATTGCATGCACAAAATCCACCTTAAAGGCTGAACACAGCTACTCTGCCCCACTTCCCAGTGCAACACAATTACATTAGTGAGTCAGAGCCCAACCACAGACACCTCTTTGCTCTGCCAGATCAGCATTTGCTAAGAACAGGGAGAAACGTTTCCTGAGGGTGAGAAGTTTGATGAATGGCAGGAGAATGCTCATGGGCAGGCAGGTCTCAGACCACCCTGAACCTCTCACAGTGACAAACACAGGCAGGAAGAAGGTTTGATTGATGGGTCAGGCTGGAAATGCAGGCACGGGGCAGACTGGTAGGTAGTTTCCAATGCAAAAACTTTGATCTAGCCTGCTCATCCATGTCTGACCCCTCTTAGCGAGGTCCAACAAAGAGCAGAGGTCAGCAATGGCCCAAGGGCTGATACTTCTGCCCAGACAGCAGTCATAGGAAGACAACGCTTCAGGTCAGCATCACCATCTGAGTTTTTGATGGACTGAGGTATGGTCTAATAAGAAAGCATGAAGGTATGAAAGCCCTTGTGTTTAGGCAACTGACTGTCTTTGAGGTTCAAATCCATTTATTGTCGGCACAAAAACGTGAGGAAGCCTTGAAGGTTACAGAAGTTATTGATTTTTACCATGGGTTTTGCTCAGCAGCTGAATTCTTGAGAGAGAGTGGAGAGAAAGGCTCAGCAGCCACGAGAAGGGAAGGTGCTGGGAAGAGAGGGCAGCCAGGAGCTGCCAGCACAGCCCTGGGGTGGACCAAGGTGTAAATATACTTTACAGTCACAAGGCAGCGAGTACTGCAGGTTGGCAAGCACGCCTGAGGAAGGCCAAATATTAGGTGACGCTGTTTTTTAAATTTTTTCTTTAAGTCTGGCTTGATATTCTAGCTGCAGGTTTTACAGCAAAAGGGTGAGGACACAGGTGATGGCCACCAACACTGCAACAATTTGTACCTTGAATAATGAGGAAAGGGCATTCTGCACAATACCAGTGAGGCGCGTGAGCTATCAGATATCAACTGAAGTGTTAGCAAGCCAGCTGCATAGAAGCCAAGCACTCTGTTTAAATAGAGCAATTTTCCCAGCTGTGGATAACCCACCAGTCCCATTCCCTGCACGCCACCGTACATCAGTCACACTTGGACCAATAACGCCTCCACGGCCTGCCACCCATGAAGGCTTTCATGGTACCTTCTATTTTAGTATCCTGGTCTCTCAGCAGAGAAAAGCTTTAGGAATAGGACAGGAATAACAATTTTAGAGAGTGATAGGCCATAAATTGCTGCTGTGCAGAAATAGGTGGGATATGGGCATTTCTGCTGTGGAAATTAAAGCTCATGTGCTGGCCACATCATTGGACTTTGTTCATGGGGGAGTTTCTGGGCTGGATTCAAACCTTCATTGGCTTAAGGCTTGCACTAGGCAAACCACCCACGGGCCCAGATTAAAACTGGACTGCTGCATAACTGTCAGTCTGCAGCACATGAGGATGCAGCTGTTAATCAAGTCCTAACCCTATGCACCCAATTCAAGGTCTAGTCTGCAGAATTAAGGTGGTCCAGCCAAAAAAAAGTATAAGAATACCCCTTGATTCTAACATGCATTTGCTAACAAGAAGTGACATGAGAAGAAAAACAGCTCCCAGAAACTCTCAGCTCTTCACTTCTGCTGCAAACAGTGTGCACCAGATACCTTCATATCTTTGTTAAAAGAAAAAGCAGCCCTGAAAGGGCACAAGCAGCTGAGAAGTGCCCTTTCAAGCCAGTCAGTGATGAAAATCAAATCCTAAGTTCATAGGGTTAAAGGGTGGTCAGAAGTACTGGACACATCTAGTGACAGCCTGTAAAGCATGGCCAGCAACCACCTGTCACATTTTCTACATTATCTCAAAATTCATCATCTGTTGATAGGTTTGTTTATTATTTTGAGAACAGCATGTCCCGATTTAAACAGATCTCATCTCTTCAAAACCATGTGCTGTGAACTTTGCAAGGACGTGGAAGGATAACTGAACATACAATAGAGGGAGCTAGGAAATAATACAGGAGTCCAAATAACTGAAAACAGATTCAAACTTTCGCTTTGTAAATAAAGGTCATTACACAGTTTTACAAGGTGCTTTTTGATTGTCACATGAAATGTAGACTACCTAAATGCAATGCTTTTTTTCTTTATTTTTTTAGAAAAGATAAATACATTTAGATTGGTCATCTGCTCATAGAAGAACCTACCAGATTTATCCATACTTAGAAAACCCGATTCATCACTGCATTTTTCCACTTATACGTGGGTGGCTGCTAATACTGTTTTTGTTATGCAAGTATTATAAATATCCTCACTTAGAACTAATAATTTAATTTGAACACACCAGCAGGATAGAAATAGCTCAAGGTTTTCCCTGTGCTTGAGGAGCGGTAGCCATGCAGAAGGTAATTACCCAGGTCTGGAAGATAAGTGGTTTTGGTGAGTGGTAGCCCATTACGGCAGGGACTGCAAGGCTCCTGAGAGCTCACAGTAAAAGTACAATTTCAAAATAGGTGGACAGTTGTTGCTGTGGAAGGAAGAGCTGTGTGTGCAACAGGTGGCTTATTAGGTGTTTGGGGTTTTTTTAATCTGATATATAACATGGCGGTATCATGGTCCTAGCCTAGCATCTTTTTAAGATCTGACAAAAGCACCCACAGCTACAATGTCTTCATTTTTCTTTCATGATGCTTTGGGTGCCATATTTTTGAAGTCCCAGCTTCTTACCACCATTCAAATCCTGTCCAAGCATATTTTCCAAAAGGGCCTCAAATTGATTGGGGAAGGTAGGGAGATAAGTACTTCAAATCTTAAAACCACCTTGTGGACAATTACCATGCCAAATTCCAATCAAGTAGTTTTCTAAAAATGTTTCAATAAATTAAGACAGTAGTTAATAACAGATGCCTGCTATTTTTAATCTCAGAACAACTCCAAAAAGGTTTTTGACCAGTAATCATATGCCATAAAAAAAACAGGCCCAGGCAGGGTGAGCAAGCTCAACGGTGACAGCTGCTTAGGTTTCTGAAATAAGGAAAAGACTAAAGTACAACCACCACCGTAGACAGGACGCCAAGCAAGCAATACACGACATCTACCACATGTTGCAATAGCAATGCTGTGCTCAGACTGTAATCCCATTTTCCTGACCCAGAAGTGACTCCTCTATCCTGCAGCCCTGAAGACAAGGAGTCCACGAGGACATAAAGCATTGAAAGCGAACAGTAAAAGCAGGGACTTGAGACCACCTGCTCACCAGTACCAGTTTTCTCCTTCTCTCTCTCTCCTGCATTTCCTCGTGCTCCCACATTGCCAGAACTGAAGAGGTGTTTTCACCCCTTTTTGCCCCAGTTTCTGTATCAATGGCTCGAGCTCAGCGAGGGGCACTCTCAGAGTGAAAGGGAGAAAACAAAACATTTACACAGTGCTCTGGGTCCAGTTGCTGTGAATTTGGGCCCTAAGCACATACACAGACAAACACCCCGTTGCTCCTGTTCGGGACTCAGTAGAGGTGATCAAAATAATTTCTCCAAGCGGGGGCTGGAGAGCGTGGGTGAGACTTTGAAAGCTATTACCATTAACAGTCCTGCACATTTCCCAGATCCCCAAAGTCCTTACTTAGAGGAACGGTATGTGCCCACAAATGAGACACAAGGGACAGACACAGAGAACTTGGGAAGGGCTTGAAATCACCCTGAGCTTCACCCACATGCTCTTTTGTAGACCCACCACACCAGGACTCATTCAGCCCTCTCCCTCTGCTGAGAGTCCAGGGCTTTCCCTGCTCTCCCACCACCATCTCTTAATCAAGAAACCCAACCCGTGGAAGAACTTCAGGCTATTCGTTTGCATACTGGTGATTAAGGAGACCAGTTTCTACTTAGGCAACACTCATGACATGCCTCAGTTCTTTAATGTATCAAGCAGTGTTAGGTTAATGGCTGGACACAACGCTCTTAAAGAACTTTTCCAACATAAATGATTCTAGGATAAGCTGGGGCTGAGAGATGCACCTAAAGCTTTTTGTTTACTTGGTTTTCTTTTTCTGTCCTTTTCCACCTTTTGAAGCTTGTGAGCTCCACAGACCAAGGGGACAGCAGCGATACGGGGCATTACAGCCACAAAGCCATCAAGCAGAGCAGCACTGCTGGTTTAGACATAAGAGGAGGAGCTTGGTCTACTTGCAAGGGCACAACCCCACTGCCAGCAAACCAGGCTCCTTAGCCAGTTTGTTATGATGCTGATGTCCCAAGACATTTATGTTCCTTGCTTGTCAGCAGCTCTATATGTGCCCCTGTTGTTTGCAGTGCAATTTGCTAGGAAGCTTGCAACACTTGGATATGCAGACTTTTACTTACAAAAGAATAACAGCATAAATCTCCTTTAATGAGCTCCTAAGTGACTAACAGATATCTTGTGTGCAGCTATTTAAAGGACAAGCCCTACTGTGATAGGAATGGGCACAACTCCATTGCCCTTGATGGCTCTTAACCAAGAAACCCTTTCCTATTCCTGTTGCATTCATGCTTCCTTTTTTCCTTTATTAGCTCTGCTACGTCCTCTACAGGCTTTCAGCTGACCACGCAGATCAACTAAAAACCAAAAACTCCTCTCAGCATTTGCCCTCCAGATCTCTATGTTAAATTTATAAATTGAATTCGTTTAATCCATGTTCACACACCATTGTATTTCATTTTTGATAACAGCAGAAGCCATCTAAGACAGCACGAGTTGAATGACTTCATTCCCATCCACACCTTCCCTAGATATGATAAATTCAAGGGAGAAGCACAACTGTTTGGGCCAGTTCTTGGTGCAGAAGTCACAAAGACAGCAGCAACAGGAAGGTGCCAAGTTGACTGAACCATGACATTAATTTATCCCTAGTCATTGTCAAGTGCAATACTGCACCACCACCAGCTCCTCCTGCCATTTTCTGTAGGTGCTTTATAACCATATACAGACTGTTTGGCACATTTTCTCTTGCATCTCTCCTCTTCCACTGCAGAGATCCAGAGGACTCACGTAACCCCCAGTGCCCAGCAAGCCAGCCCCATGGATGAGACAGGCTGAAGGCCATTTCCATCAATGACATCTAGTAATTATGGCAAAGAACTCCAAACTAAACCACTTAGTTACACTCAAGATATGGGAGTTGGGTAGTTACAGTGACTGGAGATTTCAAGATAATAAAAACTCCAGTTTTCGGGAAGCAACATTTCTATAATGAATTGTTAGCAATTACTCTGTTCTGTCAAAATATCTGTCTTAATCTTTCAAAGAGAATCCTGGGCTACTTAACTTATAATTGATTAACAGCTTTCTAATGAGAGGATTAAAGTACACAGTAGATAACTCAGATGATTGACAGCTCTGCTTCACCAGCCTAAAACAAGATGCCTCTGTTTTCCTACCACATGCCAATTAAACAATTAAGTATTGTTTACTGGGACTGGGAGGATTACAAGACAGTAGGTGGATTTATTAGCAGAGAGAGGAAAAACAGTCCTACACAGAAGAAAAAGATTATTTTGAATTACTAACAGCCATGCCCCTTCAAAGCATGACTAGAGTTAGCTGAATTATTCACTGTCAGAAGGTTACGCCCCAGCCCTTCTCCCTTTTTTCAGACCATTTGCCAGTTTATCCAGATATCTCCAATGTACTCATCATTTCAAGGTGTGCTATCCAGAACATTTGCCGAGTTCATCGTGTAGATAGATGTAAGTCCAGCTGCTTGATCTTATCAATGGTGAAAAGGTTGGGGACTTACATTAGAGGCAGAATCTCACTTCACTGGGGCAGGAGACCAAGATGTCTTTTAATGAGCAAGAGCTGCTTCATTGACAGTCTCTTAGTATATGCCAGGACCGAATCAAATCACCTTAATACAAGTACCTGAACATGGCAGGGACAGTAATGTGTTTTAGCACCTTGCACCAAGAACATCCAATTTTACGTACATTAACAATTTATGCCAAGGAGCTTTGGAAGGAAGGGAAGGAGGGAAAGGCTCTTGGATTCACACAATCAAGCTCCATAGTTACTGTGTCTGAACAAGCCGTGTTGCTTTAACACAATACGTGCCAGTTTTACCACGCTGGAGGGCGGGGAAACAAAGTTAAAAAAAGAAAAAAAATTTAAGATGCTGAAAAGATTTCCAAATTTAAGACCTCTTGACTGTAGGAAGCTGCACATTAAATGAGACAATTCCTTAAGCTTACAATCCCTCCCTTGCTTTTTAGGTGACACTTTAATCATCTGATCTCTGGATGGCAAAAGTTACATGAGACGCTCTAGTTAAACTAGATGGCAAGAGCTGAAGTTTTCTTCAGATTTCCCCCCCTGTTTCCATAGGGGTCCCACACAGGTCTGTAAGAGTGGCCAGGCTGGGTAAAGCTGCCAGCACTCCCTGCCCTGGGAGCTCGCTCCCCCAGTATGTGACCAGCACACAGCACTGGATAATGATTCGTCTCAGCTGGTTAATTAAAAAGAGCAAAGTCCCTGCCAGACAAGAACCTCTGCAAGTGTGAAGACAGCAGAAGCATCTTAACAGAGTAAAACATTTTGAGAGCCTGTGAGCTTGTGTTTTCAGCAGCCTGTCCAGGGCTCAGGGCTCCTTCCTGGGATTCTGACAAAAATTGAGAAGTGCAAGATTTTCATTTTTCAGCGGAGGGCTGTGTACGGCACACAGGCCACCTGCAGTGATACATGCAAGCAGCAGGCTGATGTTTCCACTGTTCCCAGGGCTGTACCAGGTAAAGCCATCAACAGACTGAATTTCAACAAATCAATAAATTAAAGGCCAGGATGTCAAAGACAAAAGTGGGGGGAGGGGGGAGAACCCTAGGGATATTAAATACAAAGATACCACCTCCGGCTTTGGAAACCTCTGAGACACGGCTTGCGGGGAAGGCTGTACCGAGGGAAATATTCTTGCACGTCTCCTGCAGCAGCTGCTATGAGCCGCAGGGGGCTGGAGGGGCGGCCAGGGGAAGCTGTACCCCCAAAAGGCTGCGGAGGAACTTACTGAGCTAATTATGAAGAGCGGGAAATACGAATGGCTGGTGAAGCTGGCCACCACGACTGGCAGACGTCTCAAGAAAAAAAGCCACAACTGGAAAAGTATAGGGAAAACCACTGCAGGACACACAGTCCTTCAGAAGACAGCCCCAAGATCACAAGGACAACCCTACTCAGCGGGACTGGAGAGCAGCCACGCTGAGATTGACACCTGCTCGGTCACCTCACCTTGCAGGAACCAACATGGGGATAGAGCTGCCACTTAACTCCAGACTACTTTGTGACAGCCTGTCATCCAGGTCATAAAAAGGAAAAGGCAGCATCCTGTTTGCCTGGCAGTGTTAGGCCCATGGAGAGCACCGCGTTGTGTTGTCCCAACAATGTAGTTGTAGGTCACCTGTATTGCAAGTAATGAGAGTGGAACCAGAGATGGAGATAACTCTTCAGAGAACATTTGGCCTTTATTAACAGCCAGCTGTCCCCTCCCTGCAGTGCCCATTCCGGGTTAGGAAGAGGCAGGACAAATTTCAGAAGAGTAATTGCAGCAGCATTGCCAGGGTTGGGGGGACACACACTTTTCTGCCTATGCTCAGAAGCATTGGTCTCCTCAACCCCCTGCAAGCCTAGAGCTCAGACCTGCTGCACCCTGGCCACGACAGCTCTCACCTTTAGCAGTTCAAATTCTTGCCCAGCACCATCTTTGACAACGGACCACCAATTTCACCACCAGACTTCAGGGTAAGGCTTGCCCTGCTGGTGCCCATTCATACCAGCCCAAGCTGACTGTGGGTCCTGACAAGTCAGTCCACCACCTTTACACCCAACACATTAACAGCTACTGGGTGGCAGACATGTCACTGGCAATCCACACGCATTTTAACATTTTGTGACCCAGACAAGAGCAGCTCCATTTCTTCCAATCCATGCAAACATCCCCTGCTTGAGTTTTAAATTGGGATATTACAGGTTAACATGGAATAAAGATGTTCAGACAAACAGTATCCAGGGGAATACCTGCAAAGGGGTGAACACCTTTTCATGTCTGCACAGCAAGGCCAACAAAAGAGACTACTTGTCCATGAGCAATGCTCCCCATGGGCATTACGTTACAGAGCATCTGGCCCCCAGGAGAGTATGTCTGCTGGGCAGGACACCAGCTCCATGGAGAGGAGTTTGGGTGCCCAGGGTGGCTCATGGACACCCCAAGGTCAGCTCGGGGGTATTAATCTCTACTTCTTTGCTCAAACCCAAACTCCCACTGATCAGATGAGCAGGACAAGAAAATGCTTTTAAGTGGCATGCTGTACCTGAGCTGCTCGCTGTCTTCCTGTGCACGTGCAATGGAGTGATCCTGCCCATTATCCGCATGGATCACTTGCTCAGGCCTTACAAAGGGAAGGAACATCTAGGGAGAAAGCCACGGAGGAGCTGGGCAGATTTTTCCCAGGGTGAGGGGCAGAGCTAAAAACAACAGGTTTGCTCTTGCTGATGGAAACACCTCGTTTGGCCTTTACCTGTTACTCATGTTAAAACACTGGGGGAGTGTTTACTCACCATTAGTAACAGAGTATAAAAGGTGCAAAAACAGGAGATTTGGATGGGTTTCAACAACAAGGGAACTGGTCAGCAAAACCCACCAGCTTTCCAAAGTTATGTCTTTTTTCTCAGACACCCGTCACCAGCATAGACCAAGCAGGTCCAAAACTTCATCACTTCCCCAAGTTATCACCCACACCACAAGACACAGATTCATGGCTTGCCACTGGCACCTACCAAATACACCAAGAGAGCTGTCCCTGTGGCAAGAGCTGTACTGAAATTTAACCCCCACAACCTCATGATGTGGTAAAACCACCAAAATGACAGCTTTGCCCTCTTGGCTGTGTTGGAAAGACATGTCTGGCCCTGGCAGGCAGCAGCTCCTTCCATCATGCTGCAACGAGTGGGGAATACCAAAACTTCAAGAGCAACTTCTGAGTTGCTCCACTCACCCATCCTAGAAAAGCCTTAATATTGGCACAACAGCCAAGATAAGATTTTGTACTTCAAGTTCTAATTCTTCAGACCCATCACAGCTGTTATAAATTTAATCGAGACTAAAATAAAAGCCCAGCATAATTTGGCAGAGCTCAAAAAGCAGTCACTGGAAATAACTACATCAAGGCCAGTATGTTAAAGTGCACCCTTTCAAGCTTTGTTCAGCAGAGTAACATTTGCTATTAAGAAGATAAGTCACTGCTTTTGATTTCAGCTGCCCTATGCAGAGGCTGTCCTGGAAACTGGAAGGAGGTTGTGTCAGAAAGGAGGTTAAACATGGGCTTAGCAAGGAACAGTTTCACAGGTTGAAGTTTGGAGTGGCATTTTCAACTTCAAACTGAGATGGGAATAACTAAGTGCAGATTTTCACCCGGTATCTGCATGCAACAAAGACATTGAGTTGTAGTCCAAAAACCTCAACAGACTTCTCCTGATGGAAGCAAGTGGCAGGTAAGCCACAAGCTGGTAACCCTGGCACTCAACTCCATGGGGCAGGCACACCGGCCAGCAGAAAGCAAGCAGGCAGCATCTCTCAGAGGCAGCATCTGATATTTCATTAGACAAAACCTCCAGGTCTCCAATTACACAACAATTAAGTGCTCAGGAGGCTGTGAAGTGTGACAGTCTGGGTGTCGAGCACAAAGTCATTTTTCCCTGTAAAGAGCATTTGGGGTGCTCTGCCGCCCCCCCCCCCCCCCCCCCCCCCCC
>JAVJGG010000088.1:22915172-22925259 GCA_035590195.1 Aviceda cuculoides
TTGCAACCAAATACCCACATTAACAGGGCATTTGCTGCTTATATGCCAGCCAGCTCACAGCATCCTTCACTGCCTTACCTAGGGGCAGTGAACGTATGTATCTACAAGCTCTTGCAGAAATCAAGTATCTCTCTTTCAAATCTGGTAGGGAAAAACCAAATGTTCCCCTGTGCTCCTCTGCACAACCCTCCCACATGTCCCTCTGCAAACACACACAGTTTTGATGCATATTTAATTGTCTTCTTGTACAACAGGAAAGAATAGAGACTAGCTGTTGGGATTTTAGCTAGCAGCTAAAATTAAATTTCTTTTCAGGGTGGAGAGAGATCCTGGGACTGGACCCATTGTCTCTTTTTCCCATAACTATGTTATCTCACAGCAGAGCAGCTCTCTTCTTTCAGGATCCCCAGTCATTTAATGAAGACCCCCTCCATGTTATTCCCCATCTAAGAACAAGACGAGGCTCAGTGAAGTTGTTCAGCTTTCTGCAGGCACAGACTGAAAACACACATCAATACATGTTGCTCCTTGATGTGTGTGTCCAGTCCTTCAGGAACCAAACTACTAATATTCACAGACTAGCTCTGTTTTACAAAGCTATTCCAGGATTACTGAGAGGTGGATCCTCACTTATCACTTAGCTGCGATCTATTGTTATGTTCTTTTTTTGTGAAATAGCCCCAAACCTGGTGGATCTTGCCATGCTGACTTGCACACTGGTAGCACATCTGTTCCAAGAACATCTCAGCCAAAGAAACAACAAAACCTTTTCTGATGCTTAGACCATATCAGCATCAGACCCAGTAAACTGAAGAACATGTAAACAGTTAGATGTTACTGTCAGGAAAAACGGTAATACTGACAAAAGTTCTATCAAGAAATGTGAAATACAAATGTACTGACTTACCATTTTTGTCAGCTCTTCTGAAAATCTGGAATTGAAAGAGAGAGAAAAACATTTTTACCATGTTGTTCCACTTGAAAGGGTGAAGCCCTCAGCACCAGGACCATGTTCAACCCCACACACAGGGCAGGACCACATGCTCCAGCACCCCGAGAGCCAATTCAGGTGCTTTACTGAGCTCACTCCTCCCAAGACTCTGGCCACCTCTCCCAAACCCACACAATAGACAACCACCACCAGGTAGAGTATCAACATCGTTGCCTTTGGAATAACTGGTGGAAAAGGAGCTAGTTAGCAAAATAAAGGTAACACAAAATGCTTCCAACAGTTCTAACATCTCCCTCACAGAAGAAAGCCAGCAACAGAGATCCAATGCAAGAAAAATATCCACTAAAAAAATTACAATAGCCATGCAGCCAGCCCAGCCAATTTCTCTAGCGTCAATAATATCTCTTAAACCAAGTTTCACAGTTCTGCACTTCTGAAACAAATTATTTACAATATTTTTTTTTAAAACCACGTTTCCTGTGTGAGAAGGAGATTATATTTAGACTTAAAACTACAGTGTGGAGGAACAGCCTACAGAGAGGAATCAGCCCTTTCAGAAGAAAATAAAATTGCAACAATGTGTAGTACAGTAGAATTTGCCAGGGAGAAAGACAGGAGAAACAGCTGCTATTTTTCTGACTCGTATCAGCTTATAAGTAATCCCCTGACACAATGCAATTAACAGCAAAAGGCTTCTGTAAGGGTTGAAATCTTAGAGGTTCCTGCCAAAAATGGCTGCTAGCACAGGTTTGGCCATAAATTACCAAAAAGTAACATGTTCATAAACTGGGCAGAAAAGGGAGAACATTCTCACCATCTCTTCAGACCTGACCCTATTACTTTGTGCAAGAGCAAGGACTTGGGCTGTGCAAAGAAATTTCCTTGCAAAGGGAATAAAAGCACCAGCAGGACAGATCAGAGTCAGCAGTAAAATGTAATCTGTTTTTTTGTGGGTAATAAAATAATTACCAAAAAAAAAAAAAAAAAAAAAAAATCAGAAGAGAAACTGCTGCACAAAACAAGAAACCCAAGAGAAATTACATTGCAGAATGTGCTATTTAAGTGAACATGACTTGATTAAGGAACATGAATCATTCTTTTGCCCAAAGTTCTTCCTTCCTAGGCTGCATAGGGCAAAGTCAAAGCTGGACTTTCTGGTGTACTTCAGCAGAGGCAAATACCCTCTGCTTAACCAGGCCCAAATGGTTGGAGTCACTGTGTCCCAGCTTCAAGAGAGGGTCATAAAAACCCTGCTAGGATTACAGTTTGTGACCACTCCAAAACTGCTTACTTCTTGGGCTGACCTTCAGTTTTTTAGAGCAATGAGAAGTTTTGGGGAGAAATCCCACCTGTCTCCATACTTATGGACTTCATTGAGATTAAATATGGGTTTTGAAGGGCTGGTCGGTCATGGCTTGTCTATGGGAAGAGAGAATAAAGCCAGGCAGGACAAGCAGAACCCCAGCAAGCCCCGTGGCTTTGGCACACATCACCCAGACATGCACAATATGCCCTGCCCAGAATATGAAATATTCCTCTCTTCCTGGCTTGGACACCCCAACTCTTCACTCCCCATGAGCACCTCCAGATGAGGTACTTTTCTTTCTAGATGCTGATTATTTCTGGGGGTTTTTGTTTCATCACCACATCCTTCTATTACTGTTCCCACCTCTTTGAAACAAAGACTTTACATAGAGTCTAATGCAGAAGCAGCGATGTCTATTTTAAGGTCCTGTGGGAGATCTCCACCCTGCTAAGCACAACTGGCAGAGGGAGAACAGGAAGGCAAAAACAGTAGGTAAAATGTAGCTTAAAGTGAGAGAAAGTCTCAATCTGCAGTGCTCTGCTCTGTGGAGCCACCAACATCACAATGAACCCTCAGAGCAAGAAGAAAAAAATTAAATAAATTAAGAAATGGAAGAAATGTTAATAAATGCAAGTGTTTATGTCCAGCCTCACTAAGTGAACTTTTTAGGGCTTTAACTCCCCTAGATACTCCTAGAAAGTATGACTATTTGTAAATGAACATGTTGATGGAAGATCACATCAGCTGTGATACCCACCGAGGTTTATTTCACAGGACCAAGCTGTTTAGTTTTTATTGCTAATGAGCATGATTTATTCTTCCAACTTAAGTGGCCCACCTAAAATTTGCAGACACAAAAAAAATTTTCAAACAGGACACCTGGAGGGAAAGCAATTTGAGATAAAGTAATCTGTCAGCGCAGGCAGGGAGTACATCAAGGTATGAACACTGGAATGAGCATCCGGAGGCTGATAAAGACATAATATGCTCCGTGATAGATTGGTAATGCTGTCAAAAACACTGCTTCTGTGAAAACACAGGATTTACGCTCTAGCTCAGCAAACAAGAGTGCCCTCCCACACACAACCTGAAGATCCCCTCCGTTCATGCCTTGAATTAGTTGTTGCGCTGCGGGAAGGATGCGGTGTACTTTTGGTAAGGGAAACGTGTAAGATGTGGTCATGGTAGGGAAACTGCAGCCCCTCACACCTCCCCTACTACCAGTGGGTCAAACCCCCGGGAACCGCTCAGTGCCAGGCTCCCAAGGAGCTTGGGGAAAGGAAAGCTCCAACCAGCTCCAGGAAGAAGGGAATGCAAGCAAGGATGCTGCGTCATCTCCAACACAGAGGCTGCAGAGCGGGTCCACCCCACCGTTGCTCTCTGCAGGCTTGCAGTAACTCCATCACTCTATTCTCACTCAGCAGCAGCGTCGCTTAGATTTAGTCAAGGCATCAGCCTTGGAGGTCAGGGAGAGTGGAGGCGATGAAATATTGATGGAGAAACGCCCCATCCTGCCAGGCCCTCGGCAGCGATTGGCTTCATGCACCTCCACCCCGACCGAGGACCGTCCCCAGGGGCCAAGGCCTTCACGAAATGAGCCAGCAGCACTGCAAAGCCTGACCAGGGATGCTCTTTCTGCTCCATCACCCCCAGTTCTCCAACCACCAGTGTAACACACCGCTTTCAGATGGTAAATGCGGAATTATCCAGTCCAAAAAGTACTACAGGAACCATCTCCCCTATCAGCTATGCTTTAAACCTATTAAGCAAGTCTCCTGAAGCATAGGCTAAGTCGCAAGGTGAGCCCACAGGATACCAACAATATGGACCACATTAACCCATCTTATAGGATTTACACAGGTAATGCATGCAGTTTGCTGTCTGCAGCATACTTATTCCATTTACCAGGTATTTAGATGAATATAAAAACTATTTAGAGCAAGAAACCTCTGCCAAGATTTCCAATATTTTTTTTCAAATATACATTTTTGCTGTACTCTCAAATGGCTACTACAGATATCTGGCTGGCAGAAGTGAGCAACTCAAAATGCTAGTGGTGGTAATAAACTTGAAAAAAAAAGAATTGATGGTTTCAAATTTAAACATTCAGTTCTGCCTTCTCAAAGCTCCTGGATGAGAATGTATGATATCGGAGGCTGCTTAATGCAGGTTTTCTCAGTAATTTTATTAAATTCACATAAGCACTCCTCCAACAAGCCTAGGAATTATTATAGGGTTTGTAGAGTTTATTATGCCTTCAGCAGGTTAATATGATGTTGACTTAGAGTGCAACAGAGATAGAATTTTGTTTTCCATCATAATCTTGGTGCAGAATCAAGGACAAACTAAAGCTAAGTCTCCTGGGTGAGGAAAGCCTATGGATGAGAAAGCATCCAGATACCCAGATACACCTAAAAACCCGATTAATCTGTTCATTATGTTCCTACATTCCTGTTCTTCCTTTCTGTTTCTCTCCCTACAAGTCTTGACAGCTCATTTGGAGCCGAGACAAGGTTTTATATCAGATATGGCTTTTAGCTCTCAAACTTGAGGTACCAGTAGGAACTTCCTCTCCTACAGCCTCTCTATGTTGCTCTTCCCGGTAATAATGCAAGAAAATACTGACCTGAAGATTTGCCACTTTGGACTACATCTTTAGACACCATCAGGCTAATGAGCTTTCCCCATGCAAGGGGAAAGGTTTGATTTTGGCATTTCAGTAAGAAATTTGCCATTGGTGTGGAAATATTGTACTGGCTGGACTGGCTCCCCCCCGAAGCAAGGCTGCTACAGAGCTCCAGGTCTCCTGGCATTTTTCCCATTCCAAACTGCCTTTTTTTTTTTCTCCTCCCCAAGAGAAGAGCAGTTAACACCATGTCCTAGCTTTTCCTTTCACTCTCACCTTCTCCTTAGACTTTACCTAGCTGTCCTAAATAACAGTTGCATGAGACAGGTAAGAATTGCATTTGATGTTACCACCTTCACAGCACTAGAAGTTACTTTTCCACAAACACTGGCCCTGGGTGCAGCTCCATTTCAAGCACCCGCTTACAAAGCCCTGAAGAACAGAAGAGAAAGGCTGAACTCTTCTGTGCAATTAGGTACCTTGCAGTGAGCGAACCCCAAATGCACAGAGCCTAGCCGTGCCCTGCCAGCAAGGCTCGAGGGGACAATTTCAAACCCTGGATTTTGCATAGGGAGGATGGAGGAGGAGGAAAATAGCCTTCCCGGTTCACTCAGAGAAGTGAGAAGGTAAACAAGGATACAAGGAGTGAATCAACCTTAAAAACAAACAAACAAACAAACAAAAAAACAAGAAACAAACAAACCACAGAAGGAAAAAGGTCAAAGCAGAAGGGGATTGGGAAGGGATTCCTGCGGCTGCAGTAGTTTTGCTAGTTAAGGCTGCACTGGAAATTGCATCATTGACAAAACAGTTGGAAAACTGTGCCAGGTTTTGGATCTACATTTGGAAACGCACCCTTGGCACAAACCAAATTCTCTATATCTTCTATTCAAACACCTTGCTCAATCCCATGGGGGTGAAGAAGTGCAGATCAGATTTGGCCATGTAAGAGAGGGTGCAAGAGGAGCTCTAAGCAGGAGAGCTGGATTTGAAATGATCTTTCTGACCCTGTTGAAGAAGGGAAGAGGCAGGTAAGGGTCAAAACTGGTTTTCAGAAAAAGACAGAGCAGATGAAACAAAGCTTTATCTGACCTGAAATGAATGGCACTGCTTTTTTCAACAGCATTTAAAATAAAGCCAAAAAGCAATGCATTTAGTCAGCATTGGCAAAGCCAGAAAGGAGGCAGGGATGCCAGCGCCCCTTGGAGTGCACAGTCCTGCCATGGGGATGCTCACCCATACCGAATGCTGACCCTTATTTTAGATGCCAAGGAGATGAGTTCTCCAATGGGCTCTCCCTGGCGTAAACCAGAGGGAGCAGCTCTGCCTGCAGCCCCTGTGGCTGACCAGGTCTTACACTACCTGGAGTTCACACTCCTGCTGTCAAAGCAGGTTTTTGACAGCGATGTGAAAGCAGGAAAAGATGAGTAAGGACAGTCTGTAAGTCAGCACAGAACTACTCCCAGACAGAGCAATACCTGTCTAGACATTTCCCATGCGTTGGGAGCCATCCACCTCAGCTCTGTGTTGCATGTGGACTCATTCACACTCAGCAGATACGATCTGATATAGGCTTACCCACACACACTATGTTGTCCTTTTCATAAGTCTTGTGACATCTGAGAATTTGTTCTCGACTTGAAATGCCACCGCCACCACGTGTGGATTTGAGCAGCACCGTGACAGTTTCAGCTTCCTTTTAATAAGGGGGTTTTGTCCTCGGGTGCAGAAGGAAGGTCGGGGCATCTTCAAACAGCCCAGAAGGCAGAGAGAGAACGTAGCGTTATCAGAACCCCACATCATAAGCTGTGGATAGACACTAGTTATCTACACCAGATTACATATGCTGCCAACCCCAGGCTTTTGGCTCTTGCAGACAGAGCAGCCCTGTGCAATCCAGACCCACGGAACAAACACCCAGAGGCAGACACCTGAGGGCGAGCGCAGGGTGGGCACAGACCCTTTGCTCAACCCCAACCCCTCATGCTGATTTGACTGACACTGTAAGAGCTGACCATTAAATGCAAAGTGATGTTCTCCAGGTTCCTAGAGTGACACATCACCTCCACTTGATCTACTACCACCACTGAAGAACATCTGCCGCTCCCTAGGTTTATTTGCTGTCTACTTTAGGCAATGCTTAGCACTTAAATATCTTCTTCATTAGTTTGTTAGGAGGGTTTAGTTAATCTGCTATTTTAGCTATTTTTTACACTTGGAAATCTATGATTTTGAGCTGAACTAGTAAACATTATTCAACCTTTTTTAATCCTTCACCTAAAAGGACACAGGCAAAATAAAATAAAAATACTGGAACTAGCCCAAAGTTAAGATTCATCCTTCAAGTGGCAGTAGCCGGGTTGATGGCAGAAGACATCTAACCCCTTTGTATTTTGTTCTTCCTCAGCCCTCGGTTTTGCCCCACAACACCACGGTTCTGTTTCTTTGGTGGAAAGGGCGTAGAGAACTTTGTACTGACCCACCAGCCACCCTCATGCTCTGGAGGAGTCAGAACAAACACGTAGGGGATGGTTGAGTCAGAAGAAAGCCAGAACAGAAGAGGAAGAAAAACTGACTATAGGGTACCATTAGGGTCAGAGCCATCTGATCTAATTCATAGCCAAAACCAAGCTTAACCCTCCTTCCCCAGCCCCCACTGAACTGCCTGCATAGCACACCAGTTCATGCAAACAGGTTAGTTAAATGTAAAATCTTACAGGTCTTTTACTTCATCCCCACCCACCGAGGAGCTGCACTGCTGTGTGGCTGGGACTCGCTGCTTCCCCAGCATAGCCATGTAATGCAAGAACAGGAATGAGTTAATTGGAAAGCAGGTTCTCATCCCTGAGGATTCAGTGGGATCCTTGTTACTTACCTGCTAATGTGTGAAAATTAACCTAAATGCGTGTTCCCATATTTAAACTCTTTCTATGAAAGGGGGGTGTGTGTGTCTCAGTGCACTTGAGGAGCCTGTTACAGCAAAGCCACAGCTTCAATTGATGTTTCTATTGTAACTGGAGAAAAAGGAGAGAAGCAGGTTCTAAGAAGAGGGAAAAAAAACCCCCGCCAACCCCTCAAACCTTACATTTCCAGCATCCATTTCTAGTTTCAGCAGGTGAGAAAGGGCTCCCAGTCCCATTGTGAAAGGGAAAAAGGATCAGGAGCTGCACACCCAGCTCTACTGTATTTCCCACTGGCTAAGCCATTCTGAAAGTTCATGGCTGATTTTCTCAGCTCAAACCTCAACGTGGAAAAAAAAAATCCATTTAAAGATGGTAAAGCTGAACAGATAAGATATCATTTTGGTGGAAAAACAGTCCTACCTCAAGAGCCTCTTGTACAAACTTAACGTTGCTTCCCCATTGCATTTATGCTCTGAAGCCCAGATTCCAGATTGTTGTAAAATTTTAGTAATTTCAGGGCAGGTAAAAAAAAAATTAAAAACAAAGAAACAAACAAAAAACCCCAACAACAACAAAAAACCAAAACACAACCAAAACCAGAAACAGACAAGTTAACTTAAAAGACACTGCATTTTTCCTCTCAGTTTGCCCATGAAGCAACATTTTGAAAAGCCTGGAGCTGCCCACCTGATGGCCCATTTCACCAGGCAGGACCATCCATCAAACGCTCCGAGCTGCTTTTGGCACCTCAATAGACTCAATCGCATCCGTTCATTCAGGGAACAGAAATGCCTATCAGCCCAGGGTGCTCAGAGTTTTATTGCGTTTTGGATTTGCCAGCCCATGTCAATGCCTACCGGGGACACGGTAGAAGATTCACCAAATTATTTAGAAAACTCAAGAGCTTGCCTGGAAGAGCTACTACTGCCTAACTCCGAGGAGGCTGGAGGAGAACGTGAGTTATCCTTTACTACAGCCAATGCCTCAGTAGTTTATTTTTGCATTCGTTACATTTTTTTTTAAAGCTAGGAGATAGCAAAGCTGAGGATCTATGTGTTTAATCACTAGATGCTGCAGAAAGACTGCAATTACACCGTTTGCACTCCTGTTGATTCCACCCTGTTCTCCCAATTCATTTAAGTGCAAATAGCCTCATTAGCTCCCTAATCAAGAAGTCTATAAATACCACAGCCCAGGCACTAAGCAGACCCCTGCCTCCCCCCCAAACCTGGGTGTCCTGGTTTCAGCTGGGATAGAGTTAATTGTCTTCCTAGTAGCTGGTACAGTGCTGTGTACTGGGTAAGGGAGTCCCGGGTCCCACACACTCGTGGGCATCCAGGACCGTGCTGCCCAGCTCCCGCTGCCCAGCCTCTCACAGCTGCAGCCCTTCAGGGACTGGGCTCCGGGACCTGAGGTGCAACCCCATGCCCAGCTAACCTGCGGCAACCCATGGCGCAAGACTGGGGGGTTTGCAGGACCCTGCAGTCCTGCATCCCCATCCAGCCAAGGATCGGGATTAAGGACCTACAGTGCCTCCCCATCCCAGCTGGTTCAGGGGGTGCAGGACCTGGGAAAGGGGCTGCAGGACCTGGGGTGTACCCCCATGCCCAGCTGGTACAGAGGGTGCAGGAAACAAGGCGTACCCCCATGCCCAGCCCATCCGGAGGGTGCAAGATCCTGGAAAGGAGATGAAGGATACAGGCTACATCCCCGTGCCCAGCCAGTCAAAAAACAATGCAAGACCCAGGCTGCACCCTCATGCCCAGCCACCTTGGGCGTGGAGGGCTCAGGAAAGGGGGTACAGGATCCAGACTGCGCCCCCATACGCAGCTGGTCCGGGAGATGCAGAACCGAGGTGCAACTTATTCCCAGCTGTCCCAGGGTGTGCAGGGCAAGGGGATGCAGGACCAGGGCTGCACCCCTAGTGCCCAGCCAGTTTAGGAGGAGCAAGGTCCGGACAAGCGGGTGCAGGACCCAGGCTGCCACCCCACGCCCAGCCAGCCCAGGGGCACAGCATCTGGAAAGGAGTTGCCCCTTTCGCCGGGCCGGTCCGGGAGCTGCAGGACCCGGGCTGCACCCCCTCCCCAGCCGGCCCGGGACGCAGGATCCCAGCAGTCACCCCGCTGCCGCGGCGGTCGGGGGGTGCAGGATCCGGCAAGGGGGTGCAGCAACCGCCGCGCCCCCCCGCGGCGGGCAGCCTGCGGCCGCAGGAGCCGGGGCGCAGCCTCTCGCCCAGCCGGGCCGGCAGACGCAGAACCCGGGACATAACCGCCCCTCCCGAGCTGCTCGGGCGGGCGCGG
>JAVJGG010000088.1:22925521-22975147 GCA_035590195.1 Aviceda cuculoides
CATCCTGGCCACCGCCCAGCGCAGCAGCCCGTCCAGCCCGCGGAGCGCCGGCGGAGGCTTGCGCAGCAGCCTCTGCACGCCGGCCCGGCAGTAACGCGCTGCCTGCTCGCACATCGCTCAGCCCGGCCTCATGCCGGAGCCGGGGACATCCCCCTCCTCCTCCTCCTCCTCCTCCTCCTCCTCCCACCGCCACACGGCGGGCAGCGGGCAGGGGCGGGCCGGGGGGTCCTGCCCCAGAAGTGAGGGGGAGGGGATGTCACTCTGGAGCAGCTCCGGTGGGTGCTGCCTGCGTGTTCCCCCCGCCCCGCTCCAACATAAAGCATCCTTTTAGGCATTTTCTATCTGAAAAGAGTATTCCTGTGGCATGCCCTCTCCCCTCTGCAGCCTCCCTACCCCCACAACAGATTTTCGCAGCTCTTTGTACCGACGGCAGAGAACAATTTTCTTGCTGGGAAATAAAACTTGCTCCTGACCCTCTACCCCTGCTCCAAAAAGTCCCTGTACAATGAATAGCGAGCGAGTCCAGCTGGGCTATTGCAGCATTCGTGGCTACAGAGCTCATCACAGTGCTCAGCTGGACAAATATTGCCAATCCTGTCATTCTCTGTTATGAGGACATTCCTTGGTGATACTCCTGTGCTCGCCTACACAGGTCAAGATCTAGACTCGCAGCAGGGGCAGTAAGTCCTCTGGCCAAATTGACACTAAATCATTTAATCTCCCGCTCCATGCTTGAGGAGATGCTCCCTCCCAGGTCGAGTTCAGACCCAGAAAGGCACCAAAGCCAGAGGGCTCCGACCCAAACCCTCTCGGAGGGTTCCCCAGAGCGCTGAAGCCACCACAAGCTCCGAACGGCCTTTCCCCCCTGCCCACCTGCGGCAGGCAGACCCCCTCACAGGCAGCTCTAGGGGGCTTCATGCCCCATAAGGGCCATGTCCCCAGATTTGAACATCTCTGACTCAGGAGCCAGCAAGCCCAGCACCCCCATGCAAGCATTACACACTTCCCACGCTGAGCCCTGTGCCTGATCGCCAAACAAGGAACAGCTTGATCACTCCCAAAGGCCTGACCAGCTACTGCTTTAAGAGAAAAAAAACAGCAATAAATGATTTCTTGAAACAGAGCTTATATATTGCAGTGTGCCAGAGCCCAGACCCCCCAGCAAAGCCTACCTGGAGGTATTACTTAGCCTCTTCTTCTAACCGCCCATCTTTATTTGGGTAAATTAGGGTGAAACTTCTGTGTTTGAAGTGATAGTGGGGGAATGCACATTTTCCTCTCAGCTGCCACTCAAAGAAAAGTGAGTGGGAGCCTGGTTCTCTCTGCTGGAGTACACAGATAATGGCTGGAGGCTCTTGAAAGGCTTTTAAATAGATGGGGCACAGAGAAGTGTGGCAGTAGGCCAGAACACCCATGGGCTGAGCCCCTCTTTCACCAAGCTCTTGCCTTTCAGGGTTTCCTTCTTCTTCAGCAATACAAAGTTAATGGGGGAAAATGGAAGAACTTCAGGGGGTTTATGTTGGCTTGTGGGAGCTATGTGGAGCACTTTAATGGCTCTGTGTTCATTTACAGGAATGCTCAGAGCAGGCTGGTGTGCAACCCAGCCATCGCTCAATCCCCACTTACATCTCACAGCAAAGATAATCTAAGGCAAGACACATCTTGCCATCCTTGCCACAGGCTTAGGTGGGCTGAGTCCCTACGCACCGACCACTGGTGCTGATCGGCCCATACCCCTTATGGCCTGAATTATTGTGCTCTTTTGTACAATCCTCGGATTATTTATGTGCTTCTTTCTCCTTTAGAAGTGGCTAAATGGCTGGTTCAGGTTGTTTTAATCACACCCAGTTTAGGATTACTATATGCTTGTTATTTAAAACTATTTACTGAATAAGTTTATAAATAAGGTTCTTTGAATTATCTTTTCTGTGTGCCATGAAGATTCATTACTTGGCTTGGAAGTTTGGGGCTATTTCTGTGCTGTTGTCAAAAATCAGTTCTTGTTAATCTCAAAGCTGGCTCTACAGCATTCAAATACTAATTTTTCCTCCTAAATGGATCTAGATAGAAAGAGTTTCAGCCACTCAGGCATTAGAAAGAAGCCAGCCATTCGCACTGGGAAGTTAACCAGCCAAATTGCTATGGGCTTGGTTATTCCCAGGTTTCCACGAGGTTGAAGTCTCCCTTTGAGGAATAAATGGAAAAGACATCTCCGTACTTATCCGAGCCAGCTGAAAAAGCACAGGAACTCCCAAGGTGTGTGCTCAGACTGGTCCCATCCCACATGTCACACCACAGCCAAGGAGGAGGGCAGAGGCACAGACCTCAGGGTGGGCTCTGTGTGCCAAAACTCATCCCCTGCTTCTTGCCAAGGGAGACGGGACACTGTCCTGTTCAAATAAACACAACTGCAGCCAAGGCATCGGGGCTTTGCCAACCTCTCCCACCACCCTGTGCTACTGGTCACGGCACTGCCAGGGTCCCCAGCAAACAGCCATCAACCAGGGCCAGAAGAAGAAAGCAAACAAGTGATGGACAGGTGGAGACAATAAGGTTTTGCCTGCTGTAGGACACCTGCCTGCCTCTTTAGCTGTGGCTCCCTGGCATCCAGCACACTTTTTGCTCTTTCATTAAAGGTGAATAGAGCAGGACCACAAGCAGTCACTGGTTGCCTTGGAAGTTTTATGTGTATGCTTAACACAGATGCTGAGTGGCATAGCAATAAATAGGAGAGAATAGAGAGGAGACAACAAAAAAGCACAGTTAAATCCAGGCAAAGTGCATCCCAGTGAAAGCAGAAAGCATTAATTACAGGTCTTGATAGACTCAGAGTGCTCAGGCCGTGCAGTGCCCGACAGCAGCAGAGCCCAGCATGCGGCACAGCCTGCTGTCTCCACCGCTGACCCAGTGGCATTTTCTTTCCACACTGCTCGGTGGGCAGAGAGCTCAAACCCTGCCCAGCAGCAGTAAGGGTGAGCCGCAGGGGGAAAGGCAGCAGCTGCAGCTCCACCGTCTCTTCCTTGGTGTTTAATGGTGACCTTCCTCACTGCTGCGCTCGCCAGGCACACGCGTGGTGCCAGACCACTACAGTCTTATAAATGAAGGATGCAGTAAGGACAGGGAGGTTGTTGAAGGCTGAGAGAGATCAGACCTATTCTCCCCCAGCTCCAAGTTCAGAAACTCCAAGATCTCAAGAAAAGGCTATTGTCATTCCAGTTTCAACCCTGGTCTTGGCCCAACAGTTTTCCCTCCCTGGTGTACCCCGTCACTGGCGATGTTTGCTCTACCAGCTTTCATAGGGGTTTTTTTCAGGTGCCATGCCCAATATTTTCCAGCAGCTTCTGGAAAGGCTGTTGGAACAGGAGCTCAAACCATGTACTGTAATTTCAGATGAGAGGCCACCTGAAGAACCCAAGGGCTTCTCTGAAAGAAATGTCCGAGGCAGAGCCTAAGTCCTGCCTGCACCTCAGCGTGGCAGGCACAGACAGCTGCTTTCATCTGTCCTTTGAATTCTGCCTTCTCGCCCCTGCCCCTCTGTGCACAGCAGGGACCTTTATTTAATTAAAAACTTCCAACAGGCAGGACCTGCAGCCTCACTTAGTGCAAAATGTCACATATGACTTACTAATATTTACTAATGACCGAGGGATCGAGGTTAATCCAACAGTTTAATGGCTGGAAGGGGAAATGGTGACCCCATTACAGAGATAGAAATTAGGCAGATCAACCTTGCCTGCCCAGCCCAGAGGCTGAAATGCCACTTTAGTCCCTGCACTAATTTAGGTTTATTATAATACAACATGTAATCACTGGGTGATTTTATAACAAATTTATACGCCAGCTTGAAAACCTCACACTGCCAACAGCACCAAGGTAACACACCCGTCCGAACTGAAGAAGACCCAGGGAGATCAGGTACACGTGCAATCTATGTTAACTCCCAAAACTACAACAAACCCCCTCCCCTCTGCAAGTTGAGGGATGCAGAGCTCACAGTTTGTGTAACGCAGCTCACCCACACCACTAATAAAGCGTCGAGTCCACCGCAGTCACTGGGATCAGGGTTTCTGATCCAGGCCCTGCAATCAGGGCAGGAACCAAAGCGAGCATGAAGCTTCAAATGCACCATTTTATGTCACATTGATCTTAGAGTGCTACACTGGGGATTGCTTTAAGATAAAATGTAGACTTTGACTTTAAATACCTCCAGAGCCTCTTCCAACTGCAGTTACACTAATGAGCAAAAAAATCCCTCTTTTAAAGCAGATAACCAAAAGGGTTTTTCTGAGGAATTACTCAGCCCGCCCAGTGCAACTGGCTGCTGCAAATGGAGCAGGTACTCTGAGGTACAACCTGAGAGTTCAGGTTATTCCCAGTTTTAATCCTAAAGGCAACCCCTAGATATCTGGGAAACCTTGTAAAGGGGAATTACCTGGACTAGCCTCACTGTCAAATAAAACTCCTGCATCATTAGGAGATCATAGTCCTCAGATGCCCAGACTTGCCTAGAGCTCTGAGATGGTTCTCCAGAGCAGTGTGAGGAGTTACCACCGTTAGGAAAAAACAAAGACACCCCAAATAAATAAAAAATAAAAGCTCAAAATCATAAGAGACTCACCTTCCAAGTCATACACAGGCCTATCCCAGTGAGGCCCTGGGAGCTGGGCAGCTTCCCTCAGGCCCCCAGCAGCAGCAGCAGCCCAGCTCCTAGCTGGGGCTGCCCATGGGCTCTGGGCATTCTGTGAAATTCAAGGCACCTGGGCTGGGGGCTCCACGCCAGCTCCAGGCATGGCCTTTCCTCCCCAGGCAAGCTGCCAACGTTTAGTGGAAACCTTAAAAACCAAAGAACATTGCATTTTTGTTATTCTGAGGTGCAGGGATGCAGGCAAACAGCAGGTAAAATCCTTCTGCTGATGGCTGCTAAATATATTCAGAGGTTGGTTTTGGTTTGGTGGGATTTAACCTGTTTGTTTGGGCATTAAGGGGGCATTACCCAGCTCTGTTGTTCTGGCAATTGAGAAAATGAGCATTTAACACCAAAACCAACACCCCTCTTTGCTTAAAGTTACAGGTCACTGACTTGATAGAGCTTGTGATCATGTAGCTGTAGGGAAGAGATATTGTAACAATTTTCTTGCATGTTTATTAATTATAATAGTGTTCACATAAAGCAGACCAAAATATTTTTCCTTTCAACATGCAATTTAGGTCAGAACTATTAAGAACCCTTGGAATAAGCTAATCCATTTCTAGTGACCTTTCAAAATTACCCTTTGTTTCTTGTGCCTGGTACACCTCATATCAGATCATATGGAACAGTATAAAAAGCACAGAAATGGGGAATTGTAGACTTTCAGATTCATAAACCTGTGTGTGGGCATGACCACCAATTAAAAAAGCAGTTGAGTTATTGCACCTAAATAAATTAATGCCTTTTTATAGTTGACCTCGTGTTCTCCCCAACTGCAACATAAAACTATTAATTTACATGATTTTAATAGACAAAATGTGTCTATAAACATATTGAAAATAGAGCTATCAAGCATCTTCATAGCAAAAGCGGGGAGGGAGGCACTGGCATTTTTCCCATTGCTCATGCCCTTCATAACTAATTTCTAAAGTAATTTCCTCCTTTGCCCAGCAGATACCACCTCTGGCTGCATTTATGTGAGGACAAGAAGAATTCCCCAATTTATTCGGAACAATAAATACCATTAATTACCGCTCAGAGGGGTAAAACCTGACAGCTGTCAATGTAAGAGGGACTCCCTCTGGGGTACCCAATATAGGCACGATGCCAACGTCCCTCCTGGCAAGAGCCCGGGCAGGGCTGCAGGGTGCAGCCAGGGCAGGGGCAGGATGCTGGCCGAGAGCTGCCCAAGGGGACGCTCAGTTTAAAGAAATAAAATAGAAACCTTTCTTGTTCTTAACATATTTAGCCTGTGGCTAAAGCTGTGAATGCATGGAGGTTATTCAGAAGGGCATAAAATGTACCCAAGCATCCCTTTGCCTGCTCTCCTCAAAGTGCCACCGAAACGGCAGGACAGGGGCGATTTTGGCACAAAACCTGAAGCTACAAGTCAGGCTTGCTTCACACAGCCCCAGCACCACACTGGATGGAGCCCGAGGGCGGGAGCACCCCCCGACTCGCTCTGCGGGAATGGAGTGGCCAGAGGAAGAGTTGGACATGAAAATGCCAGAGGGGTCTGGCACGCTGCGGTAAATTGGGCAGCTGCCGGATGGCTGTAATTTGCCCTCAGCCACTCCGGGGACACCCGGGACCAAAAGTTTCACATAGCTCTGGGGTTCACTGGTGTGTTTACACCGTGCTCCTAGATGGGATCCCCACGGGCAAGGGATCACTGCCACAAGCACACGCCGTAAATGAGGTTCGGGGTAAGCACGCGGCACAGCAGCAAGCACTGGCGGCGAGGGGGAGAGGTCTGTCAGGTGCTCCCCAAAGGATGCTCGCTGCAACTCCCAGGTGTGAACCGCGCTTTCATGTACACACCATCAATTTAGTAGCATACTCAAGGCTGCTCCTTACTGCTCAAGGACCAGGCACACTCATTTTTCCTGCAGCATTTTATTTGTCCTTATTTGCTGTCCTCGAAGTGACAGAAGTGGGGAAATTATTTATATCTTCCACCACTCCAGTAATTATTCACCAAGAGTTTGGGTGAGTAACATCTTCCATTTCTCCAGTCCCGCTCACCACTGGACACACACAAAAAAACCTCTTTGCGAGCGCATTATTTGGTTTCCTGGGTGTGAAGCTATTTTAAAATGCTGCTGTTTGCCACTTTGGGATCATACTCATGTAATTTAATGGGTTTCACTGAGACATCAACAGGCCCACAAGGCAGCTCTCGATTTCCCACAACAAAGGGCTGCTCTTGAAATAATTTCATGGGGTCACCATTAAGTGACTTTGAGCTGCAGGTGCTGGGGTGCACATGAACGAGATCTTGCTGGGATCTCACAGAAAATGTCCCCTTGCACAAGGCAGCTACTGACGCAGCATCCCCAGGGAAGCATGACGGTGAACAGAGCAGCAAGTGTCTTCCTCCCACGAAGACCTCTCCGTCCCACAAGGCCAGAGCTGGAAAGGGGCCACTTTTGTCCCGTGGTGGTCACCCTGATGGAAATGCCATGCCCGCAGCCCGTTCGGTACCGGAGGGCTGCACGCCTTTGGCACAGCATGCGAGGACATCTAGTGCCTGATGCTGAGGCTGCAAGGAGGGACTGGGTTACAGCAAAGTGTGTTTTTCTGGCAGTTTATCTCCTCACAGCAACAAAAAGTCCCCCTGGGCCCAGCACCAGCGGTGCTCCAGAGAATGGGGTCCCAGTGGGGGGGTCGCTGAGAGGCTCTGATGTGTTTCAGGTCTCTGTGATGTCTGAGGCTTCGTCTCACCAGCTAGAGCTCCCCAAAAGCCCTTGTCCCTTTGTGTAAAACACAGCCCCTCCAGCAGGTCCAGTTTGGGCAGCTTTGGGCTGTTTCCCCAGCTGGGCTTCGATACATCCCGCACAGCTCATGGGGTAATGCAGGTAATGCAGCAGGGCTGATGAGAATGTAAGATTTGTGTCTTCATCTACTTGCAGTGCCCACCTTTGTATTCCTCTCTTCTATTCTATCTGTTTTGTGAGCTTCTCGAAGTCCGGCACAGCCCCAGCATCCTAACTGAACGTTGCACCTGGGGATGGAGCTGACCGCACGGTTTGCATCACAAGCAGCCAATCTTGTTTTCAGAGGACATACTCCCATCCAAGCTACCCGTAGCCAAACTGGTGCATTAAAGCTGCTTGGGCAACACAAACAGGGCTTGTCAAGCCCCCGTACAAGCAGAAATACCGTATTTCTGAGGATAATCTAAGCCATCCACAGTTGAGGAAGGTGGACAATCAAGATTTCGAAACCATCTCATGGGGTTAAAAGGTCAGGGCACCGCAGAGTGACACACGGATGTATCAGCACAAAGCATGGTGGCACAGTACCGGTACTGGTCATGCCCCCGCAGTGCCCCGAGACACAGGCTGGGAGCAGGGAGGGCAGTCGCCCGGCCGAGCACTGCGGCACGCCGCAGCTGAGGACAGAAACTCGTTGCACCAAGGCACTGCCAGCAGATGCCCCTGCCCAGCTTAAACAGCGGCCCTCACTGTAAAATAGACATTTTCCTTAAACGAGACTCAGAGAAGATGGCTGGAGATAGGGAAGGTCCCACTGGGCCACGCAGTTTAACAGAGAACCTGAAATAATTGCGGATTTGGGATGGCTTAATCTAGCCCATGCCCGCAGGTAGGGATGCGTTCCTTCGCGCTGTAAAGGAATTTTGCTCTGCAAAACTGAACTCGTCTCACAGGGAGCTTCCCAACCCCTCCACCTCGGAGCTGGTGAGCTTTGCTGGTGCGGTCGGGAGAGGGAGCTCTGCCGCTGCGGGACGGACCCACGGGCGCCTCGGGGAGGCTCGAAAGCCTGTTGTCAGCCAGACCTTGAAGCATAGTATGCTAGTGTTTCCTAAATGAAACGTTGATTTAAAGGGGTTTTAATTGAACACATCAACATTTTTCCAGTTGGCTTCCCCTCTCTTCTTGGAAGTTTAAAAAAATCATAGTCATTCACAAAATTGGTGCAAGTTTATGAATAACTTTGTCCCTCTCTGAATATCACTTTTTTAACTAACTAGCTTGCTGCCCGCGTCTCGGTGCTGCCCTGCTTGCACAAAGCCTCTGTGTGACTCCCCGGCACCCCTGGGCACCCACCCAACCTCCCCCCTCCCCCACCTGCCATCTCTTTAAAAGATCTCATGAAAGATCCCAGCTCCGACCTTCCCGTTGCCATCCACATCCCAAGTCACACACACAGGTCTTATTCTCTTAATTGGGGCTTGAATCATGCCTCCAGAAGCCCAAAACTGTTGCTCAGCAAAACCTGTCCTGACAGCTTTACAGCCCTGTGCAAGTCCAGATTGGTGCTTCGGGTTTGGCAATACAGCTAATCATCTCCTTGAAAACATGTCTGTACAGTCTGTACCCAGATAATCCCATAATACCATGTCCAAAACATTGTGATGGAGAAGATCGCCACGTCGTTTCTGTGCAAAGCTGGCAAAGCCCAGGCTGTCCGCTCCTGCTGCAAGGCCAACATGCGGAGCCCTCAGCCCAGCAGCGAACAGCGACTTTTTGGGGCTCCCAGGGACAGATTTTCAGAGAAACCCGTCTTTCAGCACAAGCAATAGATATCTGAAGGGGTTTACCCTTCCTTTGTCTGCTACTTAGTGATTTCAGGTAGCAAGACACAGGGTGGCAATTAAACTTCAGGTGACTATGACTTTGTTACTTCTGGAATATCATGGAAAAAAGATCCAAAGCAAACCACAAATTTAAGTGGTAGAAGACCTATTGTAATGATTTTCCAGAGACGCCTTCATTCCCAGTTTCTAGGTGCACCTGATGATCCACATATTTCAGTAGGAGACAATGCAGAGTGATACACATCAGCAAAAATATTAAGCTAATTCTTTACCACATGACTTTTCCCATGCAAATGGCAGAAATAGAGCTATTAAATGAAACCATGCTATAGTTATATCTGCAAAGGACGCCTGGGCCACCCAGATTGTCCGAGTTCACTGCAGCAAGCTCTGTCTCAAAAGGAGACGTTTCTTTCTCGGGTTCCTTAGCACCAGCTCTCACATGGTAGAAACCCATTTCTCATGATGGGCATCCAGGAAGCACAAGCATCGGGTGGGATATCGGGTACCGGGACACAAGGCTCCCAGCTGGCACATCTACCAGCAGTTTTCTTCATGTGTCACTTCGGATTTGTGAAGAGTGGCTATAATAAATAGCAGAATAAAGCTTGTGTCCATGGCTGTAGAAAGAGAGAAATCTTAAATTGCAAACAGATAAACTACCTGGATCTCTGGTTTTCTTCCTGGCAGAGAAAACAGTGCTTATGGGTTGCATCCATGGGTTGTTTCAGATCCTTGTTTGGGTTCCCTTTGTTTCTGAGCAATTTTAGAGGGATTCCACCAAAGTGCCTCACCTGCTGTCTCCAGAATAAATCTGGTGTCTTGCAGTAATGTTTCTGAGGGTTTCTCTACCAGGTGCGCACTGAGTCACAGCAGATTTACTGCTTTACCTTTGCCTCCAGGATTATGCCAAGTGACTCCAGAAGCCCATTATAGACTTGAAAACCATTCCACCTCCAGCAGACACATTCCCAGTGCAATGCTCCTGTCCTACTGTATATTCTTTATGGCTATGAAGCATTTCTAGCTATTAGTCTCAAACTTGTAAAAGAAAAAATCCAGAGTTGTTTATTTTATAGCATTACGGGGCACATTTTAATGGCCCACTGCAAACTTCGATTGCGGCAGGGACATGTGAGTCTCCCAAAAACCACTCCTGAGAGGAGCAGGCACAGTTCAGTCCCAAAGAGCCAGCAGCCTGGAGGACACCGGGACTGTCAGCTTGGGAAGAAGTGGAGTGGGACCGGGAGAGACCACAAAGCCTGATGAGAATAACCTGGGCACCTGCAGGGCCCCCAGGCAGGACCAACCAGGCTGGCACAGCTGCACCAGCCATGTATTGCTGGGACCAATCTCATTGCTAGGAAGTTCAGGGATGAGGGAAATAAATTATCAACAGGTGCCGGAGGCTTTTAGTTGGAGTTACAACTCGCTGCACATCACGGTCCTGAACCGGCTGGAGAAAAAGTCCCTCCAGGCAGTCATCCGGGATTTTGGAAAATGGCCGTATGGGTGATGCTGACTTAGTAACCCATCCCCTTCCCCATCTGTAGCTTATGGCTCTCACTCCTATTCTGCCATGCTGACAAGCTCTGTGCTGGCAATCACGACATCCCTGACAGCAAAGCTGCCTCTTACACCCCCCACCACAGACACCAACACTCACCTGCCCTGGCAGGCTGCAGAAAAGCACTGAATGCTCCATTTTTAAGGCAAAATACAAAAGCTTTGGCTAACAGAATAGTCCCATATGTTTCTGAGTCCACCTGCCAAGAGGAGGTTTTCTCGATAACTTTTGGGGATGGAGTTATGACAACATAACACCATCACGTATTCATCCTCCTCCTGAATGACTTGCTGCCCAGGCTCGATCTCTCATGGTTGTTCACATGCCAACGTTATAAACAACCCTCACCATACAACACGCTTGGGTAACAGCCTGGCCCAGTATCAATCGCAAAATGTCTAGAAGTATGGGCAGCGCCCTCCAGCTCTGACAGCCAGATTAGATACTGCCAGGAAGCCATATCTGGGGCTGGTCCTTCAACAAATAAACAGTGATTTCTTTTAATATTTACTGAAATACAAGCACCAGCTTGCACCGGGAAGTTTTTACATTTGCAGCCACACTAGGAGGTAAGCAAGCTGAGATAAATACAATACTCCACTTCCTAAATCAGCACAAGGGTGCTCGCCTGTGCCCTATCTTGAAGGGGTTTTTGATGTAACTAAGGTTTGGGATAGCTGAAAACAGAGAGAAGAGCTAGAAAGAAAAAGGCACCTGTGGCTCCCACGAAGGCCAGTTTGAAGACACCGCCTTTATGTGACAGTGAAGCACAGCAAACTATCTGCCCTTCCCAGGCTAAAAATGCAGCAGAGACTAGCTTCATTGAAGGGCTGCATGGCATTGGTGAAGGGCAGTTAAGCGTCCCTAGAAAAAATCCACTCTTAATAAAAAGCAACATCATTTCCCAGCTCCCTGTAATAATCTCACTCCTCCTCCTCCAGGAATGTGCTACGTTTCTCATCTAAAGTAGAGCAAGAAATATGCAGCCCATGCCCAGCTAGTTTCTGCCTCGGCACCAGCAGAGCTGTACGTGCAAGCAGCCTCCAAAAAGCCACTGGCGACTGCAGAGCCAGGCACACCAGCACCCTGCACACCACCTCAGTTGCCACCCTCAGGTCCTCCGGCCCAAATCCAAGGAAGTTTCCTCAAATAGTTCATTTTCTTCAGGCTTGTCGTCTTTTGGCCTTTTACATCTTTGCTGCCCTGTTAAAGGCGTTCCTTCAGCTCCCCATTCCGGACAGCCCTGTTTGCTGGACTGGCCATTGTCCATCACTAGGACATGTCAAATCCTTCTCATAGGTGGGGTGGCTGCCTACCTGCAGCCACTGGAAGGATTTCAAAGCCAAACTTGGCCAGCAGTGAGATTTCCTAGGGTGGACTGTTTATTGAGAATGGAATTCCCATTTGTTATTGTAAGGGCTGTCAGAAAGAAAAAAAAAACACATTCAGGTGGCAGTTTCAAGGTGTGATGAAATGGACTGTCCAGCTTGCTGAGCTTTTTCCATGTAATATAAACCTCAAAGTAGTAAGTAATTCATGAAATATCATCCTGACAAATCTGAGTATTAGGGAATCAGAGGAATACGGAAATTATATTTCCATATGGAAAATGCTTAGTATTAGTTCTGTCACCAAGCAGGGGCCGTTGGGACTTTTTAGCCTTGGAAACAGTGAGAATTTGGGGCTCAGTCATTCAGCCCTTAACAGAATAAGCACTTTTATCCCGTGCATTTCCATTTCCCTTATCAGTGCAGTATTAAAAGCCTGTTGGGACTGCTCACATGAGTAAAGGGGGAAAGATCATTCATCAATAATAATATTCAACCAGAGTAAGTCTATTGTTTCAGCTTCAGGACTGCTTTCAAAGCCCTGTAATTTTCTTCACCTAACACTGGGAAAGCAGCACACACTCCGCTCGCAAATGGGGATCTGCTCCAGCGGAGCCGCATCGCTTCCCCTGCAGCAAGTCATTTCCCAGCACACGGACAGAGGGGGATCCATTACATTGTTTAAAGGAAGGGGGAAAAAAAAGCCTTTTGTTGGAAATGGATGTAACAGAGCACAAGGAAGGTCACAGGGGACAGGCAGCCTGGGAACAAGCAATTCCACCTCCCTTCAATTTGCTTTCCTTTGTTTTGGGGTGAGAACATTTCTCTTGGCCAGCTCTCGTCCAGCTCCCCCATTACGTCATATCCAGATTACTCAGTGGATGAGGTATTTGGAGTGGTACATCAGACAGATAACATTTATTTATATAACTTTATCTTTTTATCAGACACTTGCTTCTCTATCTTCCTGGAAAATATTTATATAAATATTTATATTTTCAGGAACGTGAACTTAGTTATATCAACCTCAGGATGACAGCCACCTTAACTATAAAATGGGTTGCTGCAGACCTCCACAGCATTGCCTGGGAACTTTTTTTCTTGTTACAAACACCAGTTCACCAAAACCAGAAATATGCAGGGGAAGGAACCACTTCTGGTGAAACACAAATCTGGAAATGTCTCTCAGCCTTGAGACAGAAGTGCTAGCCAAAAGGGGAACCGGAAATCCACCCTAAAATTCCAGAGGTTACAGCATTCACCGCAACGTCAGAGCGTTGTATCTGAGGTTCTGCTATAAATCCCTGGTTGAACGCTGGTTTCTGTGTCTGTTTCTAATGAAAAATTTCCAAAGACCACCTCTATGTAAAACAGAGGGAGGATTTTAAAGCTTTCAATTTCAGGGGAGAACACCCTCTTACTATTATACATTTGATCAGGTCAATGTATTGCACAGATTGCATGCTGCCTGCTTTAACACGCTGCCTTAAGCCATCTCAGTTATGCTCCTGCCAGCAAAAATACTGCCAGTTATTCATACTCCTGAGAAACTCTTCTGCTTAAACTTCATGAAAGTGCAATACAGGGGATGAGGTATGTTTTTGCAAATAGGTTACTTCAGGCAGTGCCAGTCACTTGTAATTCATTCATACGAAACACCACCCTTCCCTCTCATGTGTCTTATTGCTCATTAATCGCCTTAATTTCCTGGGCAGCTGCCAGAGATGCCATGACAAGAGCAGCATTTATGGGAAAGCTGCTCCAGCAACCCCTGTGAAATGGAATTTGGCAAACAGGTGTTGGAAAGGGCTCGGGGAAAACTTTGCAACACCTGAGCTTGGAAACGGTGCTCCCACTGCAGCGCCCAGGACTGGCTCTTGCCTTTCTGGCCATGCCGACACCGTCCTTGCCAACCAGCTGCAGGAAAACTACTGGGGAGTGGATACCCTCTATCTCCAGTTTCCCTCTCCTTGCATTTTCCACATGCAAGGTTGGACCCTGCCAAACCTCTCCCATCCGCATGGCCCCCAGACCCACACAGACACCCACGCGTGCCCTCGGGAAGGCTGCCAGCTCCGGATGGGGCTGCCACCCACCACCCTTGTGGGAGCGAGCCCACAGCACATCCCACCCGCAAAGATGTTTGGAAGCATCGGCTGTGAAATCCCCCTAGCCCCGAGCCACCACATGTCAGCATCTGCTGCTGCGGCTTCTTTTCCCAGGCTGCGGTTCGATAAGACAGTAAATCCAGCACCGGCATCCCAGCAACCAGATTTAAAAAAAAAAAAGGGGAGAAGAAAAAGAAAACTCAGCTGCACAGCACAAGGGATTCACATGGCATAAACTTTCCACCAGTTTACATTTGCTTAGAAACAACACTGCTAAGTTAAGTTTGTGCAAATTGATTTGTTGTTCATCTTTTTTGCAGCTGCCATTGCAGCTTGGGAAGACAAACCTCACACCCCCCTCCATGTCACGATGCCCATCACACATCCCCCTTTCCTCCCAGCTGGACAAGGCCATCCAGCCCCTGTGTCCCCTTTGGTCCCCAAGCAGGATGCCCTTTGAGGGATGGGCTGAATCCGGCACAGCCCACGGAGCTCCCAGCACCGCAGCCACTGGGGCATCCGCATTCAGCATCCCACCACTTTGTTGTTTGCTTGGTTTTGCTAGACCTTAACGTTTAAACTGAAAATTCCATTTATTACCCCAGAAAAACACAAAGGAATTTTTTTCTGACATACAAATTCTGTGGCTTTTTCAGCTGAAAGATCTATCGGTCGGTTTATTAGTTTTGAAAGCTACCTATGCCTCTGAGACCTCTGCTGACTCGGAGTTACAGTAATACTGGATAACTTGGGTATCAATGCCAAGTTGCAAATGAGGTTTGCTCTGCTGGGCCGGCTCTCAAAAGGAATGAATGGTCCGGGCCTCAAACTGTGTCTGTGGTCTCATAAAAAACCACAGCTCTCCTAGTTTTCTAGTTCTTTGCCATTAAAGGAATGATTTCATCCTGCTCTTTGCTTTTCCTCTGGTTAAAATTCGCCTCCCTGGCAAAAGGTTCAGTGGCCCATAAAAGCGCAACTCAAATTTGGAGACTTACCCAATGTAATATCCCCAAATCCGCACTTTGTCATCAGCAGTAACTTTACACGCTCACAACCCCTGCTGAACCGCCTCTTCTTTCCCAGCTTGCAGTTAGCCGCTATTTCACCGAGCAAAACCCTTCTGACCTGGCTCCAGCCTAACCCTGCAGCCAAACCAGCTCTGTTTAGCCCCGGAGATAGTGGGGCTGGAATCAAACACCCCAGCTCGGCCGGCCGCCGTGAGGACCACGGCACTTTGCAGCTGCATCCCCCTTCGTAAAGGTGGTTCCTGCGGTTATTTCACCAGCCCCTTCACTTCCAGTGAGACCGAGACATGGAAATTCACCTGCAGGGTAAATATCTTAAATAAATAGTGTTTGTACCTTCCCAACAGGGTTTCCCAGCTGGTGACGGTGCCAGTTACAGAGCAAGGCCGTGCTGCCTGGCTCGGGATTCCCCTCCTTTCCCTCGTTTCCAGCTTGCTGCGGTGTAGCGGTAAAATTAGGCAGAACCATCAACAACACTTCCAAGAAATGAATGTAACCAGCAAAAATTGGGCTAGAAAACAAAATCCATTCTGCTTCCTTCGCAGAAAGTTCATGGGAGCTGCCCGCTCTGCCCCTCCTCAGACAGGCTCCTGTAAATCAATGTATTAGTGGTCCTGGTTCTCTGAGCCAAGTTATATATGGGTGCCCCTACTGAGCAGAAGGGCACATTCATATACCCGAAGGCGGAAATGCCGTGAGACGTTTTCCTTCCCAATATGGAGCAGAATCTCTCTGTCTCTGAGCCGCACAGCAGAGGATCCTGGTTTTGTCCTGGCCCTCAAGGCTTAGTCCCCAGGGTTGGCAAAGGAAACTCTTCCTGGACAGCCGAGCCATGCAGGTTCTCAGGCTCTGGCAGAAGGCAGGATCCAGCCAACAACAGCAACAAAATTTGTGCTCCCTTTTCTTACTCACCACTTAGCCACTCTCTAGCCAGCAGCTTGCTTCAACCCTCATGGCTTGCTTCAGAGCCCTGGAAGTCAGATGTTTTTCCCTGGAGCCTCCAGGCTTGGTTCCAGCTTGAAACCCCTTCTGCTAGAAGACCCCCTCCCTCCACCGTCCACCCCCCAAATGCCCCCCAATTATGAGCAGCTTAGCACAACCTCAGGAGCTGTCGGTTAGCGGTGATGCACTGGCTGCTGGCCTGCCTGCAAATATCTATATTTCACAAATAAAGCAGGTTAATTTAAGCCAGCACAGTCTGCAACAGTCTAACAGCTCCCTAAGGGTCCTTATAAAGCTAAGACTCAGGCAATCATTGGAATCGCAATATATCGTAATGTCCTGTAGACCTTTTACAGAGAGTGGTCTGGCCAAGATGTGGCTGGATTTAGTCCTGTGCTCAAAGACAGAAATGTGGCCAAAAAAAGTGAATGCTGGACAACCAAAGGGGTTCCCAAGACTATTTTACTGAGATGGTTTCAATCCAGATGATAGGTAAAAGATCGCTCTTTTCAAAAAGAGGGTATCCTTCCCTTCATTTAAAAAGCGAAAGCCCACAACGAACATGCTCTGACATCTCAGTAAGTCCTTCACCAAAGCAAAAAGTAGAAGCAGTAAGTTTGCATGCTAATTGCATAATAAAAGGTACCTGAGTTTAGACTTGTACAGTCAGTTCTGCCACACCCGCAAACGTGTTTATTTAAAACACATCAGCCTTGACTACAAGGACTCACTAGCACAATAAAATAAAAAAACACAATTCTTTTTTTTTTTTTTTGTCTTGTTGGCCAGCTTCAAATCTTTGTTTCTGTTCTTGGTGCATAATTTTCTGCTGCTCCTGGCAAGTGCCGGTGGATCTCAGGAGCTTGTTCTGCAAAGACAGAAACTGGGGACTGATCAGTTCAGGGAGGAAACCAAAGGAGGTTGAGGAGCCCTGAAGGACAGAAAATGAGTGCCTGATGTGTAGCCCTTCTTGTGGAGAGACAAACATCACCTCTTAGCGGCAGCCAGAGGTCTGAATAAAACAAAAAACCTGCTCTATCCGAATTCAGCAGTGCAGGGAGTTGATTGATTCCCTGACTGATCTGGTCTGGTCACCATGACTGTGGAAGGTTCCCACTGGCCAGCATGGAGAGGACACCAAAGGACTTGCAGGGGATGGAGAAATGAAGTAGAGTCATCTCCAATTTTAAATAGTCGGCTAACTCACCACGGTAACTTCCCAGCTGGGCCTCACATGCAGCAATGGAAATGGTGGTGAAAGCATTTAGCATCTCACCTGACGAAGCTGCGTCACTAGCGTGGGTGGAACGTGATGTGCAGAAGGCCCAGGAGGAGACTATTCTTTTTCCTGGTCCCGTCACATGCTGTATGTCAAGGTCATAATGCATGGGCGAATCCCATACATAACAAAGCTGGTATCTGTTAACTCTCACAGCTGATTGTTTTGGAACAGTAATTCATATTTGCCTCCCTGGATACAGAGAACTGAATGACAGCTTGGATTAGTGCTACACAGCCTTGCCCTGAGGACTCGCTGTTGATGAGCAAACCACCACCTCTGCTGTTGAGATCCTCTCTTTGACATCCCTCTGGGGCAGAATGTGGGATATTTTTTAAGCATCAGTTGTGAAAAACCACTTCCCTTTCCAGTCCTACACAGGGCAGGCAATCAGCTCATCCCTCTTGGGCGAGAAAGCCGGCTATTTAAAACAGTCACCCAAGCTCCCCCAGCACAGGCACAGGCTGCTGCCCTGCTTAGGAGCTTCCCGGCACAGGGCAAATTAGATCATCGTAATGCAATACGGGATTCAGGAATGATAGGCACGAACACTGTGACTTTGACCTCAGTGATGGGAAGAGCAGCATTTCACTTGACACCAATCCTATGCCCTTATTCCCAGCACACTCTGATGCCCCCCCCCCCTTTTTTTTTTAAGATGCCCTTTGGCTTTTGTTCTCTGCCCCATTTGCTTTTGATGCAGGAATTTGAGACCTAGCCCAAAATGGTATTTTTAGAAAGGTGAACATTGATCACTCATTTTTTTCTAGAAAAGGTCAGGTGCAGGAGAGGAACAGCACAATCCTGCACTGCTTGGGACCTAAGCTCCTAGGAGGAGTGTAAGACTGGGTGAAAGGAGTATCAGCTCATCGCTGGGAGCACCAAAAACATGTAAGATGGCTCAGGACCACATTATCCATACTCTGTAATCCCCATATTGCCAGGATAACAGATTCAGGGGAACAACTACCATCTCATTTAGAGCAATACTGCCATAGAGAGCCCTGGGGGCTTTTCCACCCCTCTGGCCAGTGAGCAATTACAGACCAGGAAACTCATTCACACCACCACTTCCATGCCCACAAAATCCCAAGGGGCCTCCAGTCTCAGCCTTCTGAGAAGAATGAGGATTGCTCTTTTAACACATTGAGCCAGACTCTTCTCAGAGCTGTGCAGTTAAAAAAAAAAAACACCAAAAAAACCCACCACTACACACAAAAAAACCACCAACACAAAACAAGAGGCAGTAAATAAGCTGCAATAGGGACACTTCAACTAGTTAAGAAAATACCTCACAATTCTCAACAACAAAGGTGGTCAAATGTTGAATGAGGCAAGCAAGCGTTGATAGTACAACCTCCATCCTGGAAGATACTCAAAGCTTTCCCCAATGAGGCACTGAGCAACCAGGTCTAACTTCAAAGCTTGCCCTGTTTTAGTGGGATTGGACCAGAGACCCTCAAGAGTCCCTTCTGACCTAAACTGTCTTATTGACTTAGTAGACTAGGCCCTGATTTGGGATTTTTCCAGACAGAAGAAAACAGTAGGTAACAGGATCTAAGATCCCCTAGCAAGAATATGCTTGGCAAATAGCTTGGTTTGGTATTGTGTTTTAGCCTCACAAGAGACAGACACTGCCAAAGCACTCTACGAGGGTTCTCTATCTTACTGGAGAGAGGACGATATGCAGAAAGCAAATACACAGTGTTGTGCTCCCAGGGAGTAGAAAGATGCAGGATTTAGCAGGCACAAACTACACCCTGGTGCTTGCAGGAAGCTGATGAACAGCTCATTATATCTTCACTGGGTGAGAGATTCAAAGTCACGGTTAAAAAACAAACATAGACTAAGTCTGAAATCACTTTATTAAAAAATTTAATGCAAGAATAGTCGGTGGCAAAAATATTCAAGTGTGATACAGCAACACAACAAACAAGCTCCTTACACATCTCAACTTGAGGTTGATTCATTTACAAACAGCCACTGTCTCCACACACTCAGCTTTCCAGAGACATGTGCAGCATCCTGTCATGTCAGTGAGTTTCAGTGCAGTCTGTCTTTACATCAGATAGGATTAGCTATGACTGATTTTTCCTGTGAGAGGTATGAAAGGCCCTGTAGGTCTGTTGAGAATGCTACTTGCACCATAAGGCATCATTCCCGCCCACCCCAGCTCATTCAAAACACTGACTGAAAGCTTGTAACAAAATATTTTGCCAATAAAAATCGTTTAGAGAACAGTATGAAAAAATACTATATATAGCATAAAACTATCAAAAAGTGACCGTGCCAATTTCCCCTTTACACAAATAGTACTCTAAAAAAAAAAAAAAAAAAAAATCACATTACATCAGAAATTCACACAACATGTAACATATTGCATCTTTCTGAAATACTCGTGCAGCAGAAGCCCCATACAGTACCTGGGCAGTTACGAGACAGACCAGTAGCTCCCCTTTAGTTCTGCTGTCTCTACAGGAGCTGCCAAGCATTTGGCTATCACAGTTTTAGGATTTAGAAAGTAGAAAGCTGCAAGATGGCAAACCAAGTGTTTGTAAATCAGTACCATTCCTTCTCAAGGAGGAAAAAAAAAAAAATCACAGGAACCTCTTGATTAAAAAGATATTACACTTTACTTGCTGCTGGTGTCAGTGAAACAATACAGTTTTGACTGTTTCTATGTCAGTTTTTATTTGCAGAGTACTACTTCATGTGCCAGAGAGGTACTTGCAGCATCTTTCAGTGATTTCTGCCCTAATAAGAGCATACAGCCAAGCCACAGGAGCAAATAAACCCACATTGGCTTACTTTGTTTCATGAAAAAAGACTGTGAAACACTGACAGACACAGGGTTGTCTGCCTGCTGTCTGGAAATAATAAACATTGATTGGTCCCCAATTCAGTTTTCAGCAACCTGGAAGGTGTTACGTAAAAGAGTAATCACTATCTTGGTCCCTACTTTTCCAGGCACAAGATTCAAAGCCCCTGTGGCCTTCATGCACAGCTATGCAGGTAAGGACCTGAATCCCCAGGGATTGAAGGCACTGCCGTATGTGAAACCCACTCTGTATTTGGTGACTTAATCTTCTCAAATAATTCAGCAAGAACTTAGTTACTCTCTGCATAACCTTGGAGAATACCAGGAGTGGGCTTTACATTTGAGGATGTACAAATCAGACGACTTGCTCCTCTAAGAAAACAGCAGTAGCCCATTCAGACACAGCATAAGGATTTTTTTTGTTAGGGGGGATTTTTGTTTGCTTTCTTTAACAGATTGCTGGCAACAGCCAGAGCCCCTCCCTGCACAAAGCGTACAAAGTTATCTCCAGCTAGAGGTCCTAGAGCATAAAGCCCTTTTTCCCGAGTGCATTCATAGGTGAATGGGTCAACATCTATGGGATTCCTCTTTGGATTCACTGGTTGGTCACTGTCCATTGCCAAGTCAATGGCATTATTTGGCAGAAAGGAGAGGTTGGGGTTTGAGCCAGTTAGAACAAGAGCCATGGAAATTTTATAAACTTTCTGGTAGCCATTCTTGTCTTGAAAGATACATTTCTTGTTCTTGCCGAAGGATAGCACATGATGTTCAGGAAGGCTAACGTAACACTCATAGGGCCCAGCACAAGCAGCTGACTGTTCTTTCATCATCTGATAGACTTTGTGGTATTCAGGGTACATAATTTTGGGGAGCTGGTTAAAAATAAGAGCGGGATCACTGACTCGCCTCCGAAACACATGGATTACTGGAATATTGCAATGGTGAGCAAAGAGAATCGCATCAGCAGCTGTCAGGCCAGCACCTACAATCAAGACTGGATCTGACATGATGCCAATGCTGTTGTTCTTCACTGCTTCCTCTAGGGCAGAAAGCTGGTGATGGACATAGGAAAGGTTCTCCCCCTTGACCCCAAGCCAAGTAGGACTATCGTACGTTCCTGTAGCTAAGACCACATTCTCTGCATAGATGGAGAAGGACTCTTTATCACCTTTCACAGTTTTGAAAAATCCATCCACCTGAAAGACCTCCGCACTTTTCTCATTGAAGTTCCAGAGTGAGTCACTATTCTCCAGCAGATCTTTCTGTATGTGGTTGGACATGCTCTCTGCACTCACTTTCCTCACAGAGGTCACAACAGTACCACATCTGAAATTCTTCTGCAGTCCTTTCTTCACCACATAGTGTTGGTAATATTGAGCAATGTCTTCTGCTGTGGCTCTATTGTTTCTGAGGCCTCTGTAATATAGTACAAACAAAGGTCAAGCAGCGGTTAAGTAAGAGACTGGAATTTCTCCCCTTTTCCACTGAATGTATCGTAGAGCCATCTATCCTTGCACTACCAGAGAAGATTTATCTAGTTTCCCTGACTTCAGCAAAGTTATTCCTGGTATATAGAGCTAATACTCAGATCCACAAGCTGTTGGACAGAGGCGGCTTTCTCTAGCATGAATCCAATCCCCAGGAACATGATTGCTCATTCATGCTTTCTCACATCTTGCTTCCATTTTTAACTCCTGGAATTTTTGATATTAATTGTTACAGATCTCAAGAGCAGAAGCACCTCAGAGACAGAACAGTAGCTGAGCTGATTATGCTTGTCATTAGGGACAGCAGCAGTAGACACAGAAGTCAGATGACCGTGCCTTTACCAAGCTTTATTCAGAACTCATGGTCCCTGTGATTCATCTCTCCAGGGGGTGTTGAGAAGGACACATTCCAAGCAGTACTGCAACTTTACCTGAATCACTGAATGCAGAATGGACTTTTTCTGGGGGGTTGGGAGGGTGTCCTTTCTCTCATTAGAATCATCCATAACAGATGGGTAGCTACATTCGAGAAGTCCACTCCAGTCCAGGTTCCCAAATAACAGATGTTTGCAAATAATCACACCACAGATATCTTACCTTCTCTTTTGCTTTAGCCAGTCTTTGAATGGGAGATCTGGGAGTCCCATCCATTCCCCTCTGCTCAGGGTAACCATAGAGCCCTCAATAGACTGGAACAAGAAACACAGTTAAATGACTTTCAGTTATTTAATGCAAGAAGTGAAATGCAATTTTGTCATGTTTCAATATGGCACAGATCATGAAATCAGTGATTTCCTCTGATCTGACGTCATGGATGAAACCATCCACATTTTCCAAAAAGAACAACAGACTGGAAGTATAACTGCCTCTCATCTTTTTTCGATTTTAAACTTCTGCTTGTCTATATAAATAAAATTAAACATGGCTGACTCTATATTACAGGAGCTTTTGCCTCTCCAGTCAACACATTTGGCCATCTTACAACATGCAGACCCAACTGGCTAGGCTTCAATTCACATACATGCCAGGCACCTCCAGGAGCATTTCTGCCAAGGACCAGGTGAGGGATGGCTCTGTTGGTCTCGTGCCACCAAGTGAGGACAGATTCTGCTGTTCCACCAAAGTCTGTGTCTGGACGCTGAAGAGTATCAAACAGAAGAGCCACAGGGCTGTGGGATCGTCCCTCCAAGCCTTCAGACAGATACTCCAAATCCTAAAGAGAGGCAGATCAGATAATCAAAACACATGTCCTGTCAGGCAGCAGACTACTTGTTACTCCTGTATTTCCAATCAGTGGGTTTGGTGTTCTGTGAAGCTCATTTACCAGCACACAGACCCTGTTATTGCACAAAGACTACCTCAAGGATCTTAACAGCAATGCTGGCATTTCATATAAGGGAGATCTGGACAACAAAAAGTACTTCGCTTAAGGCTCGTTCTGTCCGTGTACTTTGGAAATTCAAATCAGGTTATCACTTATAATATACCCCTAGGATGCTTTACTGTGATGTTATACTGTTTCTTTTTACACAAACCTGGTCCAAAATGGAGACATCTGGTGCCTCTTCCAGTTTCCTCTGAAGAATGGGATGAGGATGAAGAGAGCCTCTTTTGAAGTAAGGGATGTTGCCTGACAGCAAATATGAAAGACAGATTCCTGAAGGTCCATTCCCTAAAAAGACACAATGGAGAAGAATTTATACTCCTGCAGATAAGGCAGCCCTTTGAAGAGTGTTGCTAATATCCAGACCAATTCAAAGGTTATGACACTGCTGTGGATACAGAGGATTTTCTATTCCACATTGACCACTGACTTACTGGATGGAGTTGGGGAAGTAATTTTACTCTCATATTTCCCCTTCTCCTCCTCAGTTGCACCTATTTGCATTGCAAGGTCTTCAGAACTTGCTGAAAAGACATTGGGTTAAACAAGTCAGAGATTAACATCACCTGAAGCTTGAAGCCTCTAGCATGCTGATGAATTGAGTTATTGCTCATTAACTACTTTAAAGGTTTAGAAACTGGTCACATACTGACTGGGGACCTCAGCTCTCCTGGATGCACATTTCACACCAGTGCAGAGTAGTTCATTGCACACAGGATACAGAGTAAGTCCAGAAAAGAGAGTAACTATTGAAGTGAAGGGGAAACAGCTCTGCTCAGTAAGAAATGCCATCTAACAAGGGACATCTGGCAATAGCAGTTTTGACTAACAGTTCTTGAGGACACTTGCAAATGGGAACCAGCCCTACCACAGTACTGCAGGCAGTGTGTTAAAGAAAAACCTCTCTCTGCCATGCCAAGACAACCCCTCAGAATATAGCACTTTGAACAGGTTGCTGGATGACTGAACTCCTGCTGACCACCCAACAGCCAGTGGAAAAACTTGATATATGTGACTCCAAAGCCCAGTGAGAGTAGCTCGTGGTAAGTTTTCACATGGCTGTTCTCCAGCACGTTTAACATTTTACAGTGTCTGCATAACTAGGTGTCAACCTCTCTGGCTGCTCAGGCTTTGCTGCTCACTCGTATGTGAGCAACCACCATTACATAATGCAGTGACGATGTAGGGAAGGAGAGCTGAAGTGACACAGTAGCCTGTGTTGACACAGTGCCTGTGCTGCATGTGAGAGTGATTGGAGCAAAGACTGCTTCTTGGAGATTTGAGATAGAGGGAGGCTCAGGCTGTAAAGCTAACAGTGAGCTGAGCTATGTGAAGGGCAGTACATGCTGCAGCTGGGGCCAAAGTCTGCTGTGCTGAGCAAGGACAAGCAGCTGCAGGTCAGTGTTTGGAATATTCCACTTGCAGGAAAGTTATCCAAAACCAACAGCAACAAAAATGAAAAGCAAACTAAGCTGCAGCTATAGTGAAATATAACACTTTTCAGGTTACTTCTTTGCTTTAGGAAGTACAAGGAGGCACCTAAGCCAAACTTAAATCACCTGACTGCACAACACTCAGCAACAGACACACAGGATTTACTCTGAACCACATCTAAGTTTGACATTGATGGTCATAAGTACAGCTCCTTCTGGGGCTCAAACTATTCTAGAAAGCAACTGCTTTCATGAGGCTGCCAGCACAGCGGAGGGAGCCCACAGCCTTCCTGGAGCAGGGCCTGGGGAAGTAGCTGGAACCTGCACGCAATGTCCAGCTGCAGTGAAACAGTTGAGCTGTTGCAGTCCAACAGCCTCTTCAGAGTGCACACCTTCACGCTGGTGCTTCTGAGGCTTTAGTGACATCTCCATGCTGGACCTCTGTATAGGTGCACTAGGGAGGGTACTGAAATATCCTTCCTCCCACCTAAAGACTTGTACAACTGGGCAGTACAAAGTCACTCTCAAACTAGAACCTCCTGGGAGTAGTGTCCTTGTCAAACTCGCTGTTAGCAAGGATTAAGTGTGATTTATGTGGTGCACTAACTTTGGACTAGCTCTCTCAGGTGCTATAAATTAGATGACAGATAAGGAAGGAACCCAGCTCTACAAGGCATTTAAACATGCTCAGATGAACAGCGTCCAACACCTGTGCTCGAGCACAACTCATGATCGGTCACAGAGGGGAAGGCACTGACATCACTACTTGTGCTTTGCTCCAAGAATCACCTCACATTACAAAGCTCCCCTCTTGCAAGGGAGACAAGATATTTACTACATAACCTGTTTCCTAAACTGGTAAAAAAACCACAGCTTTTTACCATTCTATTAAATCCGTACAAAATCAGTGTAGCTGACTTGCATTTTAAAACAAATCAGTGAAAAATTTCAAGAAACTTTAACAGCATCTGTAGCACTTTCTAAACACACACAATGGGGAAAAAAGATCACACAAACCCACCTCCATTCAAGCACTACAGATAATCACTTCACAGCAAGTTGATTAACTATCCGTAGTGAAAAGGTTTCAATCCCTTCTAAATATCCAACAGAGAAAAACCAGGCCCAGCTGAACTGATGCCCAAAAGGCTACCAATTTCACTACTAAAAAAAGAGGTATGCGTTATAGTTAGGCAAATAACTGGTTCCCTACTTCCCACAACTCTTAGTGGTCTTTCTCTTAGTACTAGAGAAAGTTTGACTATCAGGGGAGGAATGCAGAAACAGTGGTCAGGCATTTCTGGTTTGAGTAAGAACATGTGGTATGAGAGCTGCAGACAGTAAGTCCAAAGCAACAACAGCATAAGAGTACACAGTAATGCTGGCAGGAGAAAGCTCACCTATGATCACAACAGGCAGGGGCTTGAACCCACTCTTATTCTGGGGTCCGGTCAATAATGCATACATCTTCCTGTCCGGAAGCATTTAGGTCGTGGAGTCTACCTGTTAAAACAAGTAAGTTTTAAATTATTTGCTTTTTTGACAAAAAAAACCCTGTGACTTTCTACAGCCCACAAACCCAGGTTGTTCTTTTAAAGTATTATCCTTGCACTGCAGACCATCACATTACACTTCCACACTCAGGTCGGGCCTACTTATCTTTTTCTCCTCTTGCCCCAAAACCAAAGGATGATTCCCTGATTATACACCACAAAAAAAAAAAAAAAAAAACAAAAAAAAAAAAAAAAAAAAAGAGAGAGAATCCTTATCTCTCTCTTCCACACATGAATTCCAGTCCCTCCAGAACAGCTGGCAACTTCAGTAACCCTCTGGCTACAGTAACTGAAGTGTTGCTGCTTGTTAATGAAAACTTCACTTCTGCCCACACTGTGTAGAAAATTGTCATAATTATGATGAACACTTCGTACTTTTTAAAGCAACTTGGGCATTTACTGGTAAGTAGAGCAAACCTCACTCCAGACTTCTGCCCAAAGGCTGGAAATCTCCTGGCTGCATTTTCAAATATGTACCATTCCATCACTACAGGGTTTTTTGAGAAGTGCTACTTCAGTTCCTGAATCTTTCTTAATTTTCCAGAAATCAGAGAGTTCTAGGTCTGAAAAAGTAAATAGCAACAAGTCTTTAAACAAAATATACATCATAATTATCTTGGAGACTAAGGTGTCATTAGAGTGGAATCTACAAAACTAATCTAATCATTATGCAGATATTCAATGAACAGTGAATCAAAGTTTTTTGCCATTCCTGCAGGAATCTTACCATGTCAAATAATGACTTCTTTAGTTTTCCAGGGAATTCAACTATACTGTCACTAATCTAGAAAAGTTAAAAGTTATTTTTACCGCAATAAACATGAGCTTTTTGAAATTCAGCATAAGCTTTTAAGGTATTCTACAGAGAATACAATCTTTTATAAAAACATTATTCTCATTTTGGAAAGCTAAGTAAAAATCCACTGAATGGCATGACTTTGTTCAGTAGGGCATGCTCTCCACACCCTTTTCAAGTGCAGAAAGATATTTGGAAAGCGCACTGCACACTTCCATAAGGGCTGGCATATCACTGCCTTTGACACAGGTATTGCAGCAAATGCCATCCTACAAGTGTAATGCTCCACTTTAAGCCTGACATTTACATCACCAGCAACTACAGTAATGAGGCAAGACCCTGGTGATTGAATGTGCAGCCAGAAAACCATAGGTGAGTTGGTTTTGCAGAATTCCAGGCTTCGGGAGGAGTCTTGTAAGTGCATTTGCCTGCAAGGATGTGACAGTTCTTATATACACCAATATACAGCCATCGCTGGGCTAGACAGAGCTATTCCAAGAGGACTGGGTTCATCCAAGTAAGGAGGCACTTAAGGCTTACAAGCTGAATTTAAAAGTAGGAGCTTTGTCCAAAACTTTGCATCACCGTTTAGTAACGCTTACTGGTTGCCTATTACTACTTAACTAAGCATTAGTCTAAGACTCTCACGCATTTTGCCTGACAGGGCAAGAACCACTTAAAAGACACAATAGTCGTGCTGTCCAATTTAAGTCATTTCAAGCATCTAGCTTTGAAGAGAGTTAGATTTCAAGGAAACAGGTTCCCAGTTTAATTGGGACTCAAGGGCAGATGCATACACTACAGAAGATGAACACTTCGGTGTGTTAATGTTCATACCAAGGCATGCATCCCTGGTAGCTGCAGAAGCACAGCCTAACTGTCCAAGTATTTCCCAAGCCTTTTGGGTAGGTTCTACCATATGACCCAAAACCTGCACCACTTTCAGCAGACTGTTGTGTAAGTTTAGCCCCAAATAATTCCCTGCCACAAAGCTCCAGAGGTGCGATTGGTAGAATTCAGCACTAGCACCTGGGATGGCCAGAGACACCAAAGGAACAGGACACTGGTGTGACCAGTAAGGTATTCCCCTCAAACCAGCTAAACCACAGCACCTATCTGAAGGTTAGCAGAGGTTTCTTCTCCATCATAACAAATAAATCCCCCTCCATGGCTGTACTACACAAAAAGACAAGTTCTTATTAATTTTTCCTAACACAGACTGCACATCTTATTTCTGTGAAACTATTGGGAGTCTGAAAAAGAGAAGCAAGATCTCTGGAAGCAGTCTTCCAGGTTTCTGCTCCATAGCACTCTGCACCAGCATGCACAGAAAGACTGTATGCACTCTGTAGACAGTGGTAACCCAGCAGCATCTGTGGGACTTTTGCTGGAAGGGCTGCAGAACCAACCCAATACTGCACATGGCAACAGTTCCAGGAAAGCAGCAAAGCCAGCATATAAATTAGCCTGCAAGCCTGCTTGCAAGACTTGGGCGCAAAGTCATGCCGTTGTGTGCCAGCATTTTTCTGGGGGAGTCTGAAGGGGACAAAAAAGGCACAAGACTGTAGAAGTCAGCCTGGCAGTCCTCCTTGCTTTAGAGGAAGGTTGCCTTGGCTCCTGGCCATTGCACTATGCCATGCTACCCCACCCTGATAAGGAGTAAAGCCAGCAGCTGCAGGCTCAGCGGTAACACTCTCCTCATTTCACCCTCCTCCTCCTCCTCCATTCTGTACCTTCTGATGCATGAAAAAAGGTGCATTTGCTAGAATTAAACCAAACCTTAATGACTAAAGGAGCACAATTGTTAGTCTGATAAAATTATTAGATCCATGCACGTACATGACCATTTTTAGCCATGGTTTATTCAGGATTTGTGTTTACAAAACCCCATAATGATGATTTTAGTACTACCCACTTTGTTTCCTGAAGTTTTGCACTGCACAATTCTATCAACACAAGATTAACTATCAGAAATGCTTCTGTTTATCCTAGCATGTCTCTACAAATGAGAGAAGTCCCTTCCACAGCCTATAGTTGCCATCTCTATAACTCATAGTTAATAATTCTTCTTTTTAAGTAAAAAGTGAACCAGATGCTAAACCCTGTTTATAGCTATTCCCATCCTCTAGGCTAAATGTTTGACTTCTAGGGGTAAAACTGAACTCAGAGCATCTCAAGCATTTCAGTTTCAGGCCAGATGTTCACTTTTCCTGCCACTGGAAGTAAAGGTGGATTATTTTAATTTTTTTTTTTTTGGGGGGGGGGAGGCAATCTTAGAATCAAGGGATGACATGTACTACAATAACCTGTACAGCTAATACAGTGTAGCAGATGAAAGCCTGTTCTTGCAGAGACTATTGGAAAGCATACAGGACACTGAAGTTAATTTCAAACCTATACAAAACTAGTCAGCAGCAAGAGAAAAAGCCTGAGCTAGCAAGAAACTCAAGACTGCTCTTCTCGCCCTCCTTCTACGTCGAGTAGGCTGCTGGGCACTCACGCTTAGCCAACTCAGTGACACTGATCCCTGTTCTGGCTCCTGCTTTAGGCTTCCTACTTTAAATAGGCATCTCTTTCCTTCTCTTCATTTGGGAGCATGCTGCAAGCTCCGCAATTTATCTCCTCACTGTTTCCAAAGCCTTTCGGTGTCTATGTGATGTTACGTAATTGTTCTGGCTTAGGAAAGCACCCAGCTCATTCTGGGCCAAACTCTGCATACCTTCCCAACACAGCCTTAAGCCTAGAGGGACTCTAACTCGCATAAAGTCGGTCAGTGTGGCCCCTAGTAGTTCCAGGCTGCACAACTGAAACAGGTTTTAAGCAAGTAAAAGAAAAAGCAAAGATGCATTTAGCAAGAGAGTGACACTATGATCTTCAGCAGAAATAAAAAGCCAAGTTACATGAGTCATATGCAAGTAGCTCTCCCTGTAACATCAGTGAGACTTTTGCTCAAGTAAGGACCACCGAGAGTGGCCTGTACAGCACATGGGGAGAGTTTAAGAGAGCACTGCAGTCAGTATATAAATAATGGAAGAGACTGAAAGAGCCACCACGACACTCAGGTTTAAACAAGAACAATTCTAACACAAATGCAACAGTTTTCTTCAGCTTCATTTCTTCATGAACTCATTCATTTCACCAGCAATTTTTAAAATTTAATTCATCAGTGCTTTTAAAAATAAAAAAGCAGACATCTCAATAGCTTTTACATTTTATGCTTTCCTACAAGTTTCAGAAGTTTTTTTCCCCCCTACCCCTTGCATTATCACTCTTACATGCCAGGCCAGTTACCCACAAACACAATTAAGGTATGTGGAAAAAATTTAACTTTATGGCACATAACAATAATGCCTTTCTAAAAACACCCCTGTGATGTTCAGAAAGCAATGTTACAGTATGCCAGACAGAGCTCTCTAGATTTACTTATAGCCTTCTTACCTTTAGCAGCAGGTCTGATGAGAAGTAGGACCTTTATGGAAATGCCTGTACAGCCAGGAACACCAACCAAACTACAAACCTTAAATCCTGCCTCTGCTCTTAGACAGCTGTTTAAATCTAGTAGGCTACCAGCACTAAGAGAGGAGAGGAGGAGCTGAAGTGAATGGAGGCGGAGCAAGGAAAATACTTATAAGCATGAGTCAGCAGGAATATTTCCCTTCCCAGACTGTGAATGAATGATGTAGTGATCTTCCTTAGTAATGTTCAGCTGACTACATGACTACAGCAAAATCAGGCTTATAGGAACCATGCATGGCAGAAGTCCTGCACTGAACAAACATCTTCTTTTTTAAACCTCAGGGCTAAACCTGAGACTTTATAAAATGCAATGCTTCTTGTGGCAGAACTGGGTTTTTCCTCTGTATTTAAAAGAAAAACTGCTAGTTATAATTACAGGTGGGAATAAAAGTGATAGGATAGCACTGTATGCTTGCTTTAAAACTAGTCATCTCTTTGGCCACAAAAGGACAAGAAAATGTGATTACTTACTTCCTACTTTGGACAGTTTGTGGGTTTAGTTTCACCTTATATCATAGATATAGTGGGTCTGAAAATATGGACTTCAGTTTATCTTTTTTTCTTCAGTGAGATAAAGTCTTATAAACCTGTTGCACAGTAGCAGTAAAATGAGCCAGACTACTTCCTGTAAAACTTGAAACTTACCATGATTTTCATCCAAGATACCTTATTCAGTTCAGTGGAATAATCAATCAATCTTGCTAAATTTAAAGTGCCCTTAACAAATTAAATAAATTTGTGCCAAAGTGTTCAGTTCAAGTAGTAAGTGCAGCATATTTTTATCTCTGAGGTCATCTGTTTTGAAACTACTATCTCCAGGGAATCAGGGCTGCTGATATGCAGTTAAGATGCATACTTTCAACCATGTGATATAAAAGATAAAAACAGTTCATGAGAAAGAATTCTGTACTCACAACCCACATCAAAGTAGGATGCTTGATAATCTATTTTAATTCCACCAGAACAAGTTGGTTTAGTAACTATGAAGCCATCATTTCACTTAAAATTTAACTAACAGTGATTCCTCTGAAAATCTGACTCAGTAAACACTTGTCAGACTGAGGAGTGGTGGGTTTGGTTTGGTTTTTTTGTTTGTTTGGTTTTTTTTAATTTTATTTTATTTTTTAAGGCCTTTCAAGTTGCCTGGGCCTTCATCCAGGGTAGCATTTGCACAGAGCTCTTAAATAACTCATACTGATTTTTTGACAGGAGCAAAGGCTTTTATATGCATTATTCAGATATTTATTGGCAGGTAACAAATGTACATGTATCAGTCAAGGAAAAATTAAGCTTCCAGAGAAACTAAGGCATTTGTTTGGTTAGGTGATTTAAAACTGTCTTGTTGCCAGGTTTTTCAAAAGCCTTCTTCAATACATTGCAGTGTTGCATGTCAGTGTTTTAGAACAAAGATCTTCAAGTCCATACGTGCTCACAGCATAGATACAAGAGGAAACCATATGATGGTTTAGCAGACTTTATAAGCAGTAAAATCAGGAATACTTCCTATGTGTGCAAACCTGCAGAAATAAAGTCGTGCTCTATGTACAAGAAGAGGAGATCCTCTCCATTTCCCACTACAATTTGGAAAACTAGAATCTGTATTACCTCTGCAAATAAAGCCAGGATATCTTTCCAAAACCACAAGCTCTATCATATTTTTGCACACAGTATAATTCTTTACAACAAAATGTTAATGTACAACAATAACCCACTGTCTTCTATTTGCTTGTACAATAAGACCATTGAATACAGCAATTTGGGGGCTTCTTTTTTATAGATATCCCACCAAACACATCACATGGAATACATATCAATGTTACTGTTCCTCCTTGTGTTCCTCATCTGGAAACAAATAATTCAGCTCAACACTTTGTCTGCACAAACTTTCCAGAAGAGGAAGTAATTGTGCAATCTGCACTTGACCTGGCAAGCCTTTGACCTACAAATTTATGCAATTCACTTATATTTTCTTCCTGATTAATTGCAAGCAGTATATTCAGATTAGTTAAGTGCCCAAGTAAAAAGCTTATATAGACTTCCAGCATGACTTTGCACTTCATAGCTGTCAGAGTATGCAGTTGACTAACAACACTAACTTCTTTCTTTGCACAAACTGATAAAACATTTTATTGGTGCAGATTTGAGGGTCTTTAGAGGGCTTCAGATTTTTAAAGAAAAACTCGTCTAAACTACTAGTCTGTAGGCTCATTTGTTGAGGTGTATTGCACTATACTCCAGCTGAGATCTGAAGAGTCCACATCTCTATCACACAGGGTACAAATAGACTTGTCACTTAAGTGGACACTGTCAGCAAAATGGATTATTTGCAAGGGTTTCTCCTCTGTTCTTTAAACGTTTTCCTTTTAAAAAATAAGACAGTAAGGCTTAGCCTCTAATGAACATTATCGAGAAAACAGATACTAAGCTAGATTAGCAAGACACCACCAAATGATCTAGTCAAAGCAAAATAATATTCATGCAGCAGCTTGTGAAAAGATTCCTTCTTTAAAAAGTTGGTGGTTGGTTTTTTTTTAAATAGGACCTATGACATTAAGGACTGCCTTCAGATAATGTAAAGGATCAATGCTATCTTCACCTGTACTTGCAAAAACACAGGGCACAGGGATAGAGCACTACATTTGCTTTTATATGAATAAGCCTTGCACATAATATAATGGTAGCTAGGCAAATCATCCCCTCTCAGGGTGTAGGGAGGAATTCAAAACCACTCATTAGTCCCCACCTGAGAAGGTTTTGGCCTGCAGAAAAGACGGGCAGACTTCACGGTAGTCATTAATTCCACCTTCAAGTCATACAGTTGCAAGTCTGCAGTCCACAGTATCAGCAATCCTGGGTGCATTTGTTGCCAAGGTCAGTTTGTTTCCCTTTAGGTCAGCCATAATATAGTTCTCAGAACTCCAACAAGTTGATGCTATGTTTTACCAAGGTAAAATTTGAACAATATGCCAGGATGCACGGACACAGCCATAGCACCGTTCTGGGGGAACATTTTGCACCTGAACCATCCCCTATTGCAAGAAATTTCCTTGTTACCAACTGACTTTTCACCTCAGGTCATTAAGTTCTACTCATGAGACATGTCAGATAGCCCTGATTCTGCTGTACTCTGATTTGGGGGAGCTTAAGGAGTAACACCCCTATGGTGTCAGAATTCATTGCTGTTACCTCTGCTGCTGACAGCTCATGGCGGAACACTTCTTACAGTACCTCTGTAGTACCCACCCTCCCCTCTAGCCAAACTTAAGGTGCACCATCATGATGTGCCAAATTACCATCACGTACTACTTTGTTTCACACATTAGAACTTCATGTTCTGCTGGCTCTTTGCAATTAGAGGAACACTCCCAGTGTGATCCTCCATGGGCCACAGCAGTGCTTTGATGTTTCTTTCAATTATGGTAAAACGCAAATATAAAATTCTGCATGTTTTCTGCCTAAGAAAACATTCAGTGTAGATCATGTAATCTAAGGCAGAATCTCAAATTCAGGTGTTAGAAAACCTGACCACATATTTTGCTTCTATATGATCTCTGTGCAGTACCTAAAATCCAGCTTTGCTCTGTTGCTGCCTAAAGCATCTCCACTTTTTTCACACAGGAAAACTTCCATTTACAAAACAGTATATTAGCTTATGCACCAAAACTAGAACCCACATGTTTAATAATATATGGTTTGACAGCAGTACTGAAACATTTTACCTGGTTTCTTTTTGCTTCAACTGAAAAAAACTCACATTTGTCATCAACACCATAACCTGGACCCACATCAGCAAGATGCTCCCTCTAGATGTCATGGCATCTCCCGAATCAGAAGTGCCAAGCTGTGGCCACACCACCTCTGACAGCAGCTGGATCTCTGAGGTACGTTACTTGCTCTGCTAAGTGAGAGAGGTAAAAAAGCCATGGAGAAGCCCAGATAATTGCTAGGCTTGACAGAAAAAGCAGCTCAGGCAACTTTGCAAGTGTGAGACCCCGTTCTGCTCCCAGTTATACTTGTGACTTCCTACATGTGTTTGTGCTTTCACATGGCTTCCTCTAAAGAAAGATTTGGCCCAGAGCACGTGTCCTACTTTCCCATGTCCCTTCCAAGGCCATATCTGTCCTGTGTTCATACTTTTTTGCAGTGTTTAGGCAGCTGGGTCCAAGGGGAGAGACATAAAGGTTCACCGCACCCATTTGTTATTCAAAGGAACATTGACCTCTCAGTCAGATAAATGATTGAAATGGTTTTGTCCCAGTAACCTGGAAAGTTGTTTGAGGAAAGGAAAAAGCAAAACCTTACATTTTGCTGGAACTATTTTAAACCAGTGAATTTTACTTTTCCCTGCTCTCAACTCGTTACCCTGAAATCATTCTCTATCTAAGAGGGTTGTCTTCCTAAATCAATGAGACCAAACCAAAGATTTTCACCACCCTTCATTGTTCAGAGCCACTTGTACCACTGTGTCTTGAAAACATCTGTTAAGAAATAAATCTGGGGAGGTGAGAGTCAATCATACTACCCAGGAGGGCTACAAAGCTCTACTGTCTGCCTTCATGCAGTCATATCTTTGGCTATTCTGCAGTAAAGACTTGTGTAGGCACTCTAGTGCATACTAAGAATGCCTTACTGGGAGATCTCACACATCTTCTCTATCCAGGCAAAGGGAACAATAATGAATAGCATTAGCAGAGATCTAGCTAGTCTGTATAAACACAACCTGAAAAACATGTTCCTAGCAAGTACAAAGTAGTCCACTATACTGTGAGATAGCAGTGGATATCCTGGAAAAACACAGTCACTCTGAATTCACATGTGAAGTGACCATGTAGAGAAGTAGTCCAGAGTGCTGGGTGGTTATGCATGCAAGTCCCCTGGTACCCCTTAGAAAACACACGAGGATCACTGTTCTCTCCTCAGATGACTGTACGGGGATGATAGCCAAATCTAGTGTGCTTTCTACTTCCCAGCACATATGCTTCCTTTCAAAAACTAGCAGGATGCAAAGAGGTGCAGTCCTTAGGCTCATGGAACTACAGCCATGCTTGTTTCTCCAAAGGACTGGGCCTTTGCAGACTCTTTGTTCCTGTAACACGCAGAGGAAAGCTCAGCTCACGTGCACTGCACTCAGATCATGATCTCAACATTGATGTGGTTTTGGGAAGAAGTAAACACATGCACTTTCATTTCAAACAAACAACAGCTATGACCTAGTCAAAGATTAAACTGCACATGAAGCTGGTAGGGAATTTTTGTCTTCTTATCTTAACGTCAATATATTCATAAATATTTACATGAGTTCAGGATAGCAGGATCATTTGAAGACACAGCCTTTAGTCTCTACAACCTTACAGTCAGTGTTCAGTTATGTTCTTTTAATCTGTACTGCTATTTAGCAACTGATAGCTTAATTTAATAAACTGCTGTATCATATTATGATGTGCCAGACTGAGCAACTTGGCAAGCATATGCCCCAAAGCAGAAAATATCCCACAAAAGCTGATGCTCATGGTTTCTTGACTAGAATAACCAACAGAGAAGAAACCTTGAAGTAGGAGTTACAGCCTAACTGTGAGCACTGAGCATCTTCTCTGTACATATTTTCCCTCAAGGCAAAACAGTAATTTTCAAATACAGGTGGGTAATTCAAAACTGGAGAAGGAGCATGTAAAGCAATGAGCTTGTTTAACTCGGTGTCCTGGTTTATTTTCATCTTCATCTTAAGCAGCTGATACTATCAGAAGTAGATGCTGCTTAGATCCAAGTTACCAATTCTGATGTTCATGACTTGCAACATTTTCTTTCTGCTGTAACTTCAAGAGTCTCTGGGAAATTTAAAGAGATTTTAGCATGCAAGTTCCTTCCTCTTAACAGGGCTTTCATGCACAATGAAAGATCAGCTGAAGTGATATATTCAAACGTAAGTTTTTCTTAGACTCCAATTTCCCCTCACAGTAGCACCATGTGCTGTAACACTGACTGCCAGGAGTGAAATTTAAAGTCCCTTGGAACTGTTCTGCACAAACCTGGATAAACCAGTATCTTTTTCAAAGACAGTCTTATCACTTACTCACAGTATCACAGTAATGCATTAAAGTGTAACAAAATTATTTCACAGGTCAAAGTTTCTCACCTGTCTGTAATTGACAGCTCTGTTTCTAGACTAGTTTAAGGAGGCTAGAACATGAAAGGAACTGCCACTTGCTGTAAAACAGAAAGTGCTATTTTGAAATACATGCATATATCCTGGGGTCATTTCTGTGGTTTAGGAACATACAAGAATATTCACTAAAATGCTGAAAAGATTTGGCACAGTGAATTTACAGGAAAGAAAGAGGCATGATTTCTGTATAAGAATAAAGTCATTCAGTAACTAATTCCCCAATGCATTTGTTTTAGCAATACCTAGTGATTTGTGTAATTCCACATTTAGCTGACAGTCATCCGTTTTTGCACATGTCAAAGTTTAAAGCTGAGCATAGGTCAATGAAACAAGTGTGCAATGCTGCTGTAGCAAGAATTACTTTCAATATACATACTCAGCATCTAACAGATTAAAAGCCAAAACCCCTGAAGATCTTGTTCAAGTTGCTTTTTTCAGAGAAATTTCACTAAAGGTGTCTTCCTTGCTTCTCCTTGCCAGCTATTTTACCAAAAGCTTACTATTCTTGTTTCGAGTGTATTTTTTGCTTGAATGACTTTGGGTTTGGTTTGGTTTTTTTTTAGTGTGCTTTATTTTTTGCCTACCAAGCAGCTATATCTAGTCTAGAGATAAAAGACTCTAGATTAGTCCTAAGCCCTTGCCAATAATTATTCTATTGGGAGAAATAACTTACTTATAATCCACTCACATTTTTGGCAGCTGTCAGACCAGCTGCAGCATGCCCCAGTTTTTCTGTTTTTCCACAGAGAAACTGCCCCAAGCAGTGATGAAAAGGAGGAGGCATTTCTGGTTCCCTGGTCAATATTTGTCTTAATTGTGAAAATGCTAAGTTTGAATCATCAAGCAAAACCTCTACCAAACACCCTGAAGACTGTAATATTCAATGACCCTTTACCTCGAGGCTGAAGCCACACAGCAGAGCTGTGACAGTGAAGTACCTGACTTGCTCTGTTTATCAGTCCAGACTGATACGTGCTCAGCAGGGCAGAATGGTGTGGCACCAAGGTGACCAGAAGTGTGGGCTATCTGATAGCAGTTCCCTGGGAGCTCTGACCAGGGTGTTATCTAAAGCCTTCTTTTGCACTCCTAACACCCTGAAGGTTTACATTCAAGACTATCAGTAATAACTGCAGATCAGAGCTATTCTTCCATGTCATGGGGAGCTCATGTCCTTGTCTCTGCTGTTGCAGCTCGCTGTGCCTGAACACGTGCCTGAGCTGTCACACTAGGTAGCTAGAGCTCCCTGTATCTGCACTGACTGTAGAGGCACAAGCATACAACAGGCCAGACTGACTCAAAGGGTCCATCCAGCCTGGTATGCCATCCTCAGCAGGGGGCATTAGCAGACACCCACAGAAGAGAACAGAACAAGCATTTGACGTTTGTCTTGTGTCCTCCCCTACCTCCAGCTATTGGCAGCTGACGGAACCAGCTGAAATCTGATTAGGTTTGTTCACTTGCTAGAGCCTTCCATTTATTTTCATCTAGTTCCTAGTAATTTCACACGCGGCCTCTAGTACTTGTATTGAAGGGAGATTACACAACTGATCCCTCTCCACACCCTTCAGCTCCATATACTTCTATTATACTCCTCTCAGTCTTCCGACTCATTCCCAATACAGAAACCGTCAACCTGTTTTGCCTCCTCTAGACCTTCTCCAGATCTCTCGTATGCTGAGATGAGCAAAACAGCACATCATCCAGCAATATAAGCACAGATGAACCATAGGTTTATGCAGCAGCCTTCTGGTTTGACCTCCATCCTTTCCTGGCACTTGATTTGCTTCACTACTAGTAAACACTGAGCTGACAGTTCCACAGGACTATTCTTCATGACCTTAGGTTCAAGTTCAAGCTAGTCCCTACTCTGACTGAGCTTCCTTGCCTGGACTTGTGCCAGAGTGTGAGACAACACATAGGAACTGTGCAAAAGTGTGAAGTAGTATGACAGTACATACTACTAGAAGCATTGCACACCCTGTTCTTCAAACCAATGCAGTCACCCACATGCCTGATAAAAAGCAAAGTGGAAAGCCTTGGAGACTTTCTGGATACACTTTATTCACAAACCTCACTGAAGCGCAAGTGTGTGGGAGGAAGCATGTTCTCACCTTGTACCTCAGGAGGGAGGTGGCCTTAGGTAAACACAGCAGAGAATCACGAAGAGCTCATATTGCACTCCATACCCTGACCTGATCTTGATCTGCTCTTTTTCTCTCACCTGGAAAAAAAAGCATACATGAAGAGCTTATGCAAAGCTCTCACTCGTAAGTTTGCCTCAGGAGTGGCTGTTATTCATGCATATTTGAAAGAGACAAAGTACATGCACAGCCAGTGAATGTACTGAACCCTTAGCTAACCTGGAATAGACACAATGGATATTAAGCAGCACCAAGGTAATGTGCAGAACTTCTAAAGTACTCCCTCCCTACCCTTCCTGCAACTGGAAAACACAGATGAGGCTGTTGAGCATGGGAAAGCCAAATCTTCTATATCTGCTACCCACACTGCAATGTTAAACCCCCTTTTGCACGCAGGCTTGACAGAAAAGAAGACTATTCTGTTGGCCTTCCTTTGAGTTTTGCTTCTCCACTTCAGGCCAACAATCCCAGCATACAACCAAGTCACTGTTGTACTACATCATTCTACATCTATTTTCTCTTACTCCATCTTCCACTGTGGCCTACCTTATAATCTTCATTCTTCTCTTCCTGCAGTCTTTCCCTACCCTTGTCTCATCCCTGAGCCCACTGACTTATGTTAAAAGCTTTTATATTACTGATCATGAAGAAAGCCAGCCAGGCATTCATAAATGTCTCAGCAGCAACAATAAGCCACATGCCAGTTGTCAATTTGCTCATGTTTGAAGTCCCCACTATGGTAATCTGTAACAAACATCAATTCCTAGATTTTTGGCACGCAGCATTCAGTGCATTGCAAAGTCAGTGCCTCTGAAAAATCAGGTTCCACACATTGCCATGGGCATATTTTGTGGCACTTAGGAATTCAGCTCCTGGCCCAAAATTACTCCAGCATGCTGACTGGCACTGCAAAGTATCAAGACTCCAGAACTGAGAACTGAGTTTCTGGACAAGCTTCTGGACATGTTTTCCACTGAAAGTACTCTTGAGGGAATTTATAAGTTCAGTGAATAACATGTAATAGTTTCAGCTGCATCTGAATAGTATGAATTTTTAATACCAAGAAAGCACATTTTATTTCTTCACTTACATGATTTTAAAACAAACAATCTAAAAATTTAAACTTACGATTAAAAAGAAAAGGAATGTAACATGCTTCGCTCCATTCTAAAAGGAATTTTCATTTTCTCACATCACTTACCAAAACCACTATCATCAGTGTACATGAGTACACATGACACTTTATTCAACTCTTCAATTCAGCCTGTCAATAAGAATATCAACTACGAGCACAACTATATGGGGAAATAAATTGTACTTCATACAAGCTTCACAAGGGAAAAAAAAAAAAAACTATCACTCTCAAACAATCATCCTGAACTACTTTCCTTTTCCACTTCATGGATTTTAATTGGAATTTAAGCATACATGTGATTACAAAAGAGGAGCTGCACTCACGGTTAAGGGTAGACATATGATCAAGTACTTTCACTGAGGAAAGGATTTGTTACAGTGCTTAGTATCCTCAAGTTCTTTGCTGAATCAAAGCTTTCCATTTCAGGTCAAATGCTACAGTAGTCATTGATCTTAAGATACAATGAGACAAAAGTAGTTTTAGCAAAATAATTTCAGTTACATGCAGCTACAGAATTATGCAAGCTTTCCATATATCCCTCTGATTTTTATGAAGTTTTTTACCTGTGTTATTAATACAAACTATTACAATGGAATATAATTGTAGAAAATATGCTCCTTTTTTTGGTAGTTTCCTATAAAACCTTGCTATGAGATTTTGAGTACCACTTAGCTTTGGGATACTTTCATATCTTGAAAGCGAAATGCATTCAGTATAAAGCCTTGATGGCTTTCTCACTGTTCTGTCATTTGGGAAACTTGTCCTGCGTTAGTCTTGGAACACCATTAAAATGTCAGAGTGTCATTACTAAGCTGTGCCCTGAGACTGTACCGTTCATCACAAATACACAAAGGTGTAGCAGAAAAGCAAAAAGTCCAATCAAATAACTGAGTGGCACACAAATGAACATGTAATAGCAGAAATCCTCTTACAAAACAATAGGAGAATTTAATAATGTAAAGGAAAACCTCTAATTTTAACAGGGTGTCAGTCTGTCACGTAAGTATCACATAGGTGTGACTGGGTGTCAAATAAATGGTTTCAATCATTTAAGGACACAGAAACAATTCACAGATATTAAGTGTCTGCTTCGTAATTGCCAAAACAGAGGCAAGGAGTGAACCCAGATCTCCTGGCCTATGCTTCAGCCACAGAGCTACTCTAGCACAAAAATTATCCAGATTTCTTGCTGTGCTACAAGAGAACAACCTGTCATACCTTTCTGTGCCTGATAACGAATATTGAGCATCTCATTAAAAAGTGCTAAAACTTTCCAATACAGTAGACTAAGTGATTTGTAATAGTTATTTACAATACAAGTTTGTTTTTAGTTATAGAATATGATCCCCCAGGAATGAATTCAAATTTGCATGCTGTGAGTAGGGTTTTTTGGCCTGAGGTGCCTGTGCAGTCTCCCCAGCCACGCAGCATCCTGTAACATACCCGGACACTGTTCAGGCATGTTCTGCTTTAAACAGGCATCTCTTCTGATACAGTTGCTAAATCCTTCAGCATCACCAGGACAGAGTGCATTTCATATCAGTCATTCTTGCTGAAAACCCCCAACAATCCCTGTATAATAGGCCCCTATAGGAACAGTCTATGACTTAGATATTCCTGCATCTTTATAGCTACATTATTTTTCAGTTTCACATCTCTCCAAGATGTTACAATTTTCTACAGAATTGCAGTTTCTACAGAAACTTTCCATATTTTCCAATATACAAGCATTTATTTCCTAATATATATGTTAATAACTAAAACAAGCAGTCTATTACAGCAAGTTTGTTGAACTTTGTGTTAAAACTATTTGTATGCTGCATTTATCCTGGGGGTATGTTTGTCCCACAGGTTCTGATCTTATCTTTAGCCTGTACTGAGAAATTACTTCCATGAACTTTGGAAGGTCAACTTGTTAAACATCTATCCACTCTCCCCTATTCTTCCTAATCTTCTAGAAATAATAATTAACTTAATTTTCTCAGAAGGGAATGGTGGCTTTACTACCCAGTTCATTTTATGTGTTTCAGATGACTCATATACTGCAACTATGCCGCCTCCAAGGGTTTTTCCCAACAAAAATTCCTTACTGAAACTTACCAAGTGATTTTTTTTTTCTGTTCCTTATTTCTTCAGCCAAGAAGCAACATACTTTTCCAAAACTTGCAAAAGACGGCTTCATGCCTCAGTACAGGTATAAGCTTGTCAAAAGCAACATGCCATGAAGCAGAGAGTTTGTGTTTGGGACTCTGTTGGGAAATGAAACAATTGAGTCAGGCAGAATTCCACGCCAAACCTCTTCAGCCTAATATCGTCTCCAGTCCTTTAAAGATTCTGCCAAAGTCTTTGGAAATCAGTTGCCCAATACCAGTTTGGGAATAATACTGGCATATTCACTGGAGCAGAGCAGATATTTCAGCAGCTTGCTGAAGGAGTGTTTGGTGCAAAAGAATGTGCATAATACAGGAAGGCAGGTTCACTAGTTACAGCTGGCAGAGGGAGAAAAAGTGCCTTAAGGGAAATAAACCCATCTCTATCAGATTAGGTGCAACAGCTCCTTGGAGGAAACTTGCTAGTTTCAGCATCGACCAGCTCCACCAGTGGAGAGAGGTGTCACACAATATATCCTATTCCACAGGACATTGCTCACCACAGAATCGCTCTAAAAACTGGGAAATACAGATCATAGTGTATTGCATTTGAATGACACTAGCCCACATCTCCAGAGATGTTTTGTTTACTGAGGAAATCACCTGTGGGGAGGTCAGCAGGTACCCCACATCCCTCTAACGTGGACAAACCCTTGCTGATTTGTTTATTTAAACTCCTAAACATAAAGCTGTTTTGAAAGAAGTCGGAGACATACAAAAAGTGTCTGAGCAACACATTAAAAAAAGCCCGAATTTCAAGTTTATACAGTTTCATTGTAACAGCCTAGTATCAGGTATCAGGAAGGAGTTCTTTCTGGCTGAGTTATCAGTGATGGATGAGAGGGAATTTGCTAACTGAAATACCATAAGATAGCTGCCAGAATTGCATATAGACTTAGCCAGTTAGTTCCCTACTTTCAGAAGTACATTTTAATAAAAACTAGGATCATTTTCCTCCTGGTTTTACTCAGTTTAGTGTTGAGCAAGGCAGTCAGTCTTTAAGGCATAAAACAATAAACATTTCTTCAGCTCATACATGTTAATTATCCACTTCAATCTCCTCATCTTAAACACTAACAAGAATGAGGCCGTTGGGGGGGGAAGGGGCCTGTCAACATTCCTGAAAACTTACTTTTGGAATATCTTGTGTGTTCTGTTTTTAAGAAGGGTCTGAGTCAAATCACACCACATTAAATAGAAAGGCCTGTTGAAACAAAGGTAAGCATTCCAATTAGTTTCAAGGGCATTTGGATTAGCCTTCCTATATAATAGATATATTATGATGGTTTTGTAATATAGGAAAAGGAACAATGTTTTTTCCACACACCAAGGCAGTAATCTCAAAGTTTTAGGAAGAAACCTGGTAAAGAGAAGATTAATCCAATTAATATCAGATTGCTCTTTTTCTAGTAGGGCTTTGTTTTCCTAGAAAACACACTTGCATTTCTAAGCATGGAAAAAGACAAATTAATATTAAAAATGAGCATTAGTCTTTTCTAGAGCTTTGAGCTGGACCAGCCTCCCTCCGTGCTACATCTATCAAAGGAAAACTCAGATGTTTTCCAGTCCATGTACATAGGTAAAACACAGTAACACTAACTGGTTAAAAAGGTACAGTCTATGGCTCTATGGGCTGCCAGTCCCTCTCCATTTCTTATGGATGTGCTCCTAACCTGTCTCTGGAACAACCTCTACCAAAGGCACTTATTCAGACTCTTCTCAGAAGACAAGATAACTGAAAGAAGCCGCAAGACTACTCACGCAGTAAATACACAGCCCTACGTGATGCAAGAGTATGAAATGTTTGTGCAAAACATCAAGTTAATAAATAAAAACAAGTAGATTATAGAAACCTTGACCTGCTTGCAGTTGTATTTATGGTAGCACCTTAAGTTATATCTGCAAGTCTTTTCTTCCCCTGGCTCACAGCAGCAGCCTGTGCAAATAATTTGGAGTTATTCTGAACAGAGTCTATTGCAGTCCACCACATGCTGCTTCCATTTATTTGAAAACAGGAGTTCAGAGATCCCTTTCTTGCTTTTGAAACATCTTCAGCTGCTCTTTCAATTACCTAACTGGTGCTGAGGCAAGCACAGATGGGCTCTAGTTTCTCCAATCTAACATCTGTACATTTTTAGCCCCTTACAAAAGCTGGGCAGGCAACTCCTGAAGTGCCAGTTTGAGACTGACAGGTACATTTTTAACCTTTCAGCTCCAGGGTTTTATTCACGCTGACAAAGCTGGCATGTTGTCCTCACCCACACTGATGAGACCATACTGATCACTTGTTTCTTACCTTCCTCTTCCCTGACTCATATTATTAAATGACTGCCAGCGAGTTCACTTTACCTTTACCCTTATTCTAACTACCCCATTCAGGGTGTTTCATTAGATCTCAAAAAAAAAAAAAAAAAAATCAAGTAATGTCTGAAAAGGCCTGTTTATATACAAGCTGGATTTTACCTGCATCTCACACACACCTCTATCAAATGAGGAATGGGCAAATAGAAATCTCATCATCATTGGTGATTAACAACCAACTATTTCCTACAATTCAGTTGGCAGAAAAAACTTGCTGAAGACAACTCACATATGAAGTTCAGCTGCAAGTAGTACTGAACTCAGTGAAGACAAAATCACCCACAGTTTTGCAATCACATTCCCTTCACTTCCAAGTTCAGTTTACTATATAATCAAAGAATAAAAGACTTAGATCTGAGAACTCAAAAATGGAAAGGGTTCCAATGTTTTGAACTAGAAGTATCAATCTGAACAAGTCTGAGATGTTGTGAAAGATAAAGATTCACACCCAGAGAAACCAGAAGCCTGTTACTTTGCAAAGGCATTCAGCTTTCTAAGACAGTGAATTATATTAGAGCAGAAAGCACTGGCACCTGGTCTGCCCAGGGACATATCTCTTACTGACCTGTGCATCCTCAGCAAGATCAACAGTAAGTAATGTGTCCTATGAGAGGGATAAAAAGTTTTTCATCCTTGTCAAGGATTAACTCAGTTACACAGCTTGTTATAGCTCCCTGGAGGTTCTCTATTCACTGTCCAACACTCAAAGTGTTGGAAGATGTGACAGTATCACAGTCACCTTATAGTAGCAGAAGGGGCTTTACTTCTGTCTGTCCTGTGCTTCAGAACACTTTTCAGAAATGCCTAGGTATTATAAGTGTTAATTTAAACTCAGAATATGATTTTAAAAGCAATGGGTAGAAAGATTTAGAAGTCCTGTGTCTTGACACAATCGCTCTAGCATAAGAAGAGTTATTTCCTGATGTCTTTCTATAGCAAGTGGGAAAGACGCAGAGGGATTACAGAAGACATCTACGTGAAAGGAAGAGTTTACGTTGTTAGTTAACAAAAGCGTTACCCGATAGATAAAACCAACCTAGATATTAAGGTAATCTCCAGATTTGATCAGCATTTGATAAGTCACTTGAGCTCTCTGAACCTTCTATCCTCTGATTGTAGCTATATTGCACGGGCACGGAATATTTTTCAAAGCATGTTTGTACAGCATTGAGAAAAATGAGATTGCACTCCCTTTTACAGCTTCAAAAGCTAATACAAACAGTTTAAACAGATCATTTCTACAGACCTATAATGATGAACATCTGATTTTTTTACCACATAATTAGAGGCCTTTTCCAAATATGTAAGTATACTTTTCATGCCTCTGGATGAGTAATCTGAAAATCTCAGCACTTGGTATATTAACACCACAATAGAAACTGAACATATTCCAGAATTACATATTCATGGTTTCTTGAGGGCTTTTGAAGTTATATACAGTTACATTTGTATTGAATCAATAAGATATATTACTCTCCATAAAAACACTGCCTCTCTTCTTGTGGTATTTCATTGTCATGTCTCTAAACCCAGCACGGTCCTTGTGAACTCCAGCTGACACACTCAGAAGACTTCTGGCCACATATCTGTATTAAGTGGCCTGCAGCAATAGCTCCTAAAGTTTCCATCTCATAAAGCTTCACAACAGGACTGACCAAGCCACATTTAGATGGAGATTTCCAAGGAAAACAGCTTAACAAGCATAAAAGCTGAGCAGGATAGTCTGAATGAGATTATACAATGTGACTGCATTCAGAGGGTCTGTACCTGGGGATACAGGTGTCCATGCTGATTCCAGTGCTAAGACATTAAAAAAAAAAAAAAAATCAAAGGCAGCACACTACAAATTGAGATATATAATGCAGTATAATTTTCTGTATGTTAGTACTGAACAGATTCCATCAGGATACTTGAAGTGCCATCTTGTGGAAGGTCAGTCTGAGCTACTGAGCAACAGTAGCAACCAAAAAAACCACTGAAGACATTTTAAGTCCAGTTACAAGAGAAATTCAGATACAGTATCATGGTCAAATTCAGATTTTGTCATTACAGCCTGAGGAATTAGCAAAATACAGTAACATTCAACAAGCTGCTGGCTCTCAGTCCAGCATTATTTGCATTATAGATACATAAATATTGTGAAGATAGTTTGCTTAGCCCAGGTCAATCAGAAACCATCCCACTGCAGCCAAAAGAACTAAAAAACAATAAATGGTGTTAAAAGAGGGTTCTAGATTGGTATGAGGTACTTTCTGGATGAAAGGCACTATGTAGGAGACTTCGCTTTTGAAATAATGTAGCTGTCAGTTACAGCAGACAGCACAAATCCTGTGCTGACACCACCACCATGTTCCCAAGAAAGTAACAATGCCGGTTCTGGCTCCATAACTACAAGGTGAATAATACACTCAACTCCGTAAAGCGTAAGTGTAAGCCAAGAACAGCTAAGATAAAGTCTGCCTCATGAGACTCCAAGAAGAGCAAATGTATATTTTAAGTATTTTCTTTTCAAGAAAAGGAGGCAAGAAAATACCAACAAATTCTTTAAAATAGCACACTGTGCCTCTAATCACTGGCTGCATCAAACCAACACAGCTGCTCCTGCAGAAGGTAGAGGGGAAGGTACACTACACATTATTATACAGCTAATAAATACTAGCAGGCACTGCACAGCTGCAGTAAGTAAGCTTAGTTGCTGGCTGGGTCTAAACCATGACACCTAGTTTCAGAGACTACACCCTGGCAGATATTATGTAGTTCAGTAGAATCTGTACTTTGAGAACCACTGAAAAATTTGTATAAAAACAGCCTAAGAGGAAACTTAAGTGCCTGTCATCAGGCACCCTCAGTCAAAAACACAGGCAAGAGCTTCAGGTTGCTAACACTTTATACTTCCAGGTTATCAGAAAGGTAACACCAAGAAAATAAAAACTTTTTTCACAATGGCTGCCTAACATTGCTTTAAAGATTAACTGAAGTGTCACCATCGAAAGGAAGAGATTGTCTCACGCTACATTATTAGCACTGCATTTAGTGCAACTGACAACTAGACATTATTGCAACACGAACATGGTTATCTAAGGCTTGATTTCAGCTCCTATGAGTTCCCACCTTGGCAGTGCCACAGAAGACAGTTACATATGCAAGGTACCCACTACTACCCACAGATCTGAAATAAAAAACACATTTACAGAGGAACACTCAGCAGAAGATTCAGATCCAATTAAGCTGTCACAGGTGATACCACTTCTATACAATTCCAAATGAGTTTCAAGAACTACTTAGCCTATATTGGATCTTGTACTATAATCCTACTGAAAACAAACTAAAGAAATATTCAAGCAGTTTGGTTTTAATTAATGCTTATATTTAAAAATTGAGACAGTATTGCAGTTAAAGTGAAGAAGCCTTGGCATAGAGGGGAAGCAATCTTAACAACTCCCTTGTGCTTGTTCAGTGAATTTAATCTCTGCACAGGTTTGTACCCACTTTGAACAACCTTAAAATCTCAACACAAAAATCACTTCTATAAACTGTGTTCTGCTGTAACCCCCAAAGCCATGCTGTAATTAAGAAAAGGACTCTCAGGACATGATTTGATGATACAAACCATCAGCAACAGTCCACCTTTCTTGTCAGTGATTTCTCATCCTACCCACTCTCTGCCCGCAGTTGTATCAACACACTGTTTGTTGTGACACCCAATCATCAGAATCAGGAGCAAACTCCTATTTAAAAAGAAAAACTTGCTTGCATCTTCTCTAAGCCAGTAAACACCAATCCACTTTGCCTTGTGGCTACAACCACTTTATTAGTCATCATAGCACAAGCTAGGTTCTTGCTTTGCTTTTTATCCAAGATTAATATTTCATTGATTTCAAGTTGATTAAGAACAGTGAAAGATCAAGGTAGTTCATGAAAATCAGTAGCTACCTGGAAAAATAGCCTTGAAACTTTGTTCAGGGCTCCCATGATCAGGTCCACAGAGGACAGCCACGGCCAGCTGAGAACCCAGATCATGAGAAAGCCTCGTGGTAACAAGGCATGTTCAAGGTCAAGCCAAGAATTTGATATGCAGGTCAGCTCCAGTGAGGATAAGCAAGCTCAGATGCAGGCCAGCAATTGCTAAACAGGTCCACAGTGACAAGATCAGGGTGAGAAGTCAGCCCACAGGTCAGGAGCAGCAAGAACCAGGACTAGGCATGGAGACTAGCACATCTGCAGCTCAGGCAAAGACTAAAGGCCTAGGACTGAGCTTAAATGGGCTTCTGGGCCCATGGGGGGGTAGAGGTGATGAAGATCCCAGGTGAGCCTACCCTCAGGTTCTCACAATTATAAAAATAAGCCCCATTAAGACTCTTATCAGTCTGTCCAGGAAGGCAAAGAAATAAACCATATCAGTAAGACCACCCTAATACTCTGCTCCAAAAATAAGCACATTCAGGAGATCATGGCTAACTTTTCCTCACTTGCTGTATGGACAAATAGGTGATTTCCATCTCCACAGTTATTAATCTGAATAGCTCAAAAGCACTACTCTTCTCCCTAAGTATATATATGCATATATATATATATATGAAATCAGTGAAATGACTGGCATCTAACTTGGGCTCTCAGGCCCTAACTGAAGGGATGGCATAATCAGCAGAAGTCTTTTCATTCATTTCCAATAGTCTGAATCATGCCTCAATATACTAAATTAAGCTAAAAGGAGGAATGGAAGAAAGGGAAGATATGTTGTGTAATATCTTCTTGAGGAACAGTCCTTGAAAATTTCCTAGTGTGAGATAAATAAAAAAATGGGGTTTTAACAGTGTAGAATTGAGTATTGATTGTTGTCCTTTGAAATCATCACAGACAACATGGTTCTCGGGAGTAATAGGAGTTATTAAAGGAATAACTACAGCAGAGACTAGAGCATGCTGGAGGTGGGTTCAGGAACAACTTTAGATTTTTAACATTTTATTCAGCTCAGCCAGATTGAACTGTCTCCAGAACAGCTCTGGATCTAATGGAAAAATTTGTCTATGACAGTATGCATAAAGATCAGTTTATCCCATGTTCATCCCATGTCACTCAAACATAAAGCCAATTTTCTTCTGCATGAACCTTATGACACCAAGTTGGGAGGCAGGGTGGATCTGCTTGAGGGTAGGGAGGCTCTGCAGAGGGATCTGGACAGGCTGGAT
>JAVJGG010000088.1:22975614-22985751 GCA_035590195.1 Aviceda cuculoides
ACTCTCTACAACTACCTGAAGGGGGGTTGTAGTGAGGTGGGTGCTGGTCTCTTCTGTCAGGTGTCTGGAGATAGGACAAGAGGAAATGGCCTCAAATTGCACCAGGGGAGGTTTAGATTGGATATTTGGAAAAATTTCTTTACTGGAAGGGTTGTCAGGCATTGGAACAGGCTGCCCAGGGAAGTGGTTGAGTCACCATCCCTGAGGTATTCAAAAAGCGTGTAGACAAGGCACTTCAGGACATGGTTTAGTGGACATGGTTGATGGTTGGACTCGATCTTAAAGGTCTTCTCTAACCTAAATGATTCTATGATTCTATTCTATGATTCTATGAAATAGGATCTCTGTTCAGTCCTTTCTGCTCTCCTGCCAGCACTCTGATCAATGTGATCTCTGTTATTTTGCATTTAAAAAACTTAAAACATAAACTCAACACTGGCAGTTCTGAAATCTGAATTCTGGGGACAGGTAAGACAGTTACCTGAATCACAGGAGCAGGTTAGCATTCATTACCTCATCACATCACTCTCCTAATAAAAAAGCAGAAAACTAGCCTCTTTTGCATGGCAGAACATTTTATCATTCTCTGGGCAAGAGGAGACTGTATTTAGCTGTGTAGCTTCCTGTAATAAAACATACAAAATCAAATTCCCACGAGTTTCTCACTGATACGTCCTCTAGGCAAAGCAGTTGCAGAGAGCACATGACAAAGCTACCAAACACTAAGAAGATATCAATTATTCTCAAGAAAGAGAAAATGCCTCAAGCCTCACATGAGGATGAGCTGTTCCCTGTCACCTTGTCTGACCCTCTATTCCTCTTCTGGCACCATGAATTACTAAGACTCCTTCATCCCACTGACGCCTCTGATAATCCCCTTTCTTCCAGATGCAATACACAGGGTGCAAAAATTAAGGGTGACAGCAGCAGCAGATTCTGCCCAGGTGCCATGGGAAGCAAACTGTGGAAGGCAGCTTGCACAGCCTGGAGGCCCAGGCGAGTCTCACAGTCTTACTTCAAACCCAAATGTTTCAAAATGCCCCAGATGAATTTCTGTTCCTTCTGGGAATCTTCTGCCCATTTAAACTATCTTTTGTTCTTCTGAAGCCCTAAATAGACTATAAATCCATTGTTAAGAAATGATTCCTACTTCAATTTGGTGTGAAGGTGTCTCTTTCCAACCTCATCATTTGCTTCCATACCTAACAGCAAGGTATATGCGATTACTTGCTGTATTATTTGCTTTTAATTTAATTGAACTTGAAAAAATAAAGCGTAACCTCCCTGACTGAAAGATCTTTCAACATACATGAAATTTACCCACCCTTACCTAGCTCCTACTTCAGTAATGGATTTATATCCTGCATCTGTTAGCTGCCAGAGTGAAAACTTTGACTATTTGTGAAGACATACAGTGTAAGACTGGTTCATAGTTCTCTGCGCTCAGCTGCACAATGACCCACAAGGAGAGTACTCCTCCAGGTCCACCAGAACATCCTCAGAGAGCTAAGACCTCTGCCTACCTTCAAAAAGGAAACAGAAGACAGTAAGAAGGCCTATATTCCTAGAGAGTCCAAAACTTTATTAATAGATAGAAAGGTTTGTTAGTCAAGATTTATACATTCACTTTCTCTCATTAGAGAGGAAAAAAAAGTTTCACTCTATCATTTATATCCCAATGCCAGTGTTACAGGCAGAAAGGGCTTCAAGTAGTTAACTTCTTTCCATTGGATTTTTTAACCATGGTTCATAAGACATACTGCTGCTGGGCACATGTTTTAATAGAAATGTAAAACAAATTAGGCTGAGAATGGCCATGTCATTCTGGGTTCAAATACTATATGGAGATGTATTTGTACCTCCCAGTAAGTGGTGAAATCATGGATTTTTTATATAGAAGAATTTTTATATTAATTCTAAATGAGATAGGAGCATGCAAAGATATTTTGAGAAATAAAATTCTTTAGACGAAGGAGCAGTTCTCCCACAACATGCAAACTTTTAAATAACTTTAACTGACATTCTTGTCTCAGCTCAGATTGGATCCTCTATCCTTCCCCATCTTCCTTGTTGCAAGGATTCATTTATTTAGGAATTTTATTTACAGCCCAATAAATATTTACTGTACTGGAAGCTAAAACACACCCAGATTAGTTTGCTGCACTAAATAATGGTCAATATCCTTGTTGTTTTCAAAGACCAGTGTCCAAAGAAAAGTACTGCAGAATTAAGTTGAAGATACACTTATAACAATGTAGTTATGTGGAAGAAGGAAATGTAGAGAAAAAAACCTTCCTGCAGAAATTTAGATAGTAAAAAAGGTAACTTAAGTCCACCAATCCAAGACAGTATTAGATAACTGGAGGCAAGGGGAAAAAAATCCAACAACCCAACATCCAGAAAAATAACTTGGTTTTCTTGTTCCAAGGCATTCCAAAACCATGCATCCTTGGAACAGTCTGAATAACAAATCCCCCTTGTACAAAGCTTTTCTGGCACCCTGGTCCAGATCTACTCCTGCTCTCTCAGCTAATGCTGCACTCACATTCTTTTAGCCCCTCACATTGCTAAACATATGACTTCCATTTACAAAAGCAAGATCTTGTTTGCGCAAGTTTTTTCTGCCTGCTGGAATGTGTCAGGGTCCTGAGAGCACCAACAGGTCCCAATTACCCTCATCAACATCATCTGGGTCTCCACCCACGCACTGTTGTCCCATTGGCCCAGGAACTGCATTTAAGCTACCTTACTGCTTGGAACTTGTGGTGTGACCATCAGGTCTGCTCTGCTTTTTTGTTCAGGTACTGGAGGATGGCAGCTTTTGCTGGGAAGGACACTGCCCCTGACTGCTCACCTTCCCTTGCAGAATGTCCCTTTCTTGCCTCTCCCTGAAAGTGTGCTTGGTAAGTAATGTATAAGAAAAGCAAGTTGCTATAAAGAGATCAACAATTAAAGTCTCCCAAAGGAAGGGAGGCTGAGGAAAGCTGTAACCACAAATCTCTCCAGGTAACCTGAGCAGTCAGAGAAGAAAGAACCTAGTCAGGGTCTCCAGTTTACTTACTGCTGGAGCTAAAGCCACAGCTGGAATCCTTCAGTGGGCTCTGCTCTATGTAATGACACTTTCAGCTACCCAAGGTGTATGACTGCTGATGGCTTTTGAGAGGAAGAGGTTGCTTATTAAACAAGTTGAATCTAAACAGTAGACAGAGTTTCTAGATCCTTTGGGAAACCTTTGTTTTGCTATATGTCTATGTTACTCAGTTTGGCCCTTTTCTGTTCACACATACAATGTAAGCTTTTAAGTGTTACTGTATTTACTTATTTGTAATATGTATGGAACTAACAGTCTGTCCCAAACCATGTCTAAAATGTCACTTACAAACATGAAAGATGCAGTTGTTCATTGCATACCTTGTTCTTTAACTCTCACCCTTGTGAGCATTCTCAAAAAATCACCTTCCAGAACTTAGTTTCATCAAATTCAACTGCATTCTGCGAGTCAGAACCTAAAGGATATAAAGGGATAGTGTTCTGTAGTCCTAGTAACTCCTATATTCTGATCTTTGGCCCAGAAACAGATCAGGGCTATGTGTTCTAGAAGTCACAGATTCATTACCTGGGCTTAAAAAAATCCTTCTAGTTTATATTTTAAGTATGTAGCATCTTGCAGACACAGGCAAACTAAAATCAAACCTGTCCAAAGAAGCTTAAATAAGCCTGCCCATAGATGCACTTTGTTACTGGTGCTTACAGCTCATGGCATAAATTTAGCATGTTAAATATACAAATGATCTTGGTCACATGCCTGTGCAGGCTTTTTTCATCCAATATGACATGCACAGGATACCACGAAGACTTAAGTATATGTTGGTTTCAAAGTAAAACACCACAAAATCCCAAAAGGAATAAAAAAGGTCAGTTCTAATCTAAATAACATCAGTGACAATCTACAACAGTCACAGTATGCTTACTGCAGATTGAAAAATAATGTAATGATATACCAAATGTCACCCCAAGAATTTCTGTACCATAATTTCTTATGGTTTCTGAAAGTTGCCTTCAGATCCTCTGTCCAGAGTCTACCCAGAAACCAGAGTAGGCATCAGTGATTCATTCACAGTTCCAAGAACCCACCCACACACTGTTTCTAGGTAATCAATATACAGGAAATAAAGCATCATCCATAGGAAAGAAACTGAGAACACTGTGACCCACACAATGACTGAAAGAATTAGGATTGCTCATTCCAGAGAGGAAGGGGCTGAGACATGATAATGAATTTAAAAACATAAAAGGCTGCTGCAGAACTCTGTGCAGACCAGATAGGGCAGGATGCAGTGCTGTAAAGTTGGAGCAAAGAAGATTGAAGTGGGGCATTTGGGAGAACTTTCTCAGAAAGCAGAGTCACCCATGTGTAATAGATGGCCTGGAACAAACTGCCTGAGGATGCCTTGGAGTCCCTATCACAGAGGACTTGTGAAAACAGGTTGTATAATCATCTTCAGTGGAAGACAGATCTATTGATCTGACTTGGAATATGTGGATGGATTAACCTTCAGATTGCTGCTCTAAAGGCTACTTTGGGGGGGAAATGTGAAGTTCTGGGATCAAATAATGAGAAACAGACGTTTTCTGATTTTGCTCTGTGACTATATTGCTACTTCAATAGCAGACCTGCTTCTCTGAACTTCTTGGTCAAGGTATTGTCCTTTACACTAGTGACACTGGCATCAGTATCCTGGTAACTCTCTACAAAGAAACCATCATCCTACCCTTGCAGTCAAGTTTCGTGTTGAGTAATAATGGTATCTTTTTAACCAAGCAACAGCAACTTTCAAAATTGCAGATTGGGTACAGAAGTCTCACAGAGGCTTCAGTAAATTTCCAATTCTTTACATTAATCATGAATCTTAGTCACAGAACACAAAACAGTCCCTTACCATGACTTTAAACATCAGTTGCATTTACTGAATATGAGGCTATCAGATTGGATGTTAATAGAAAGAAGCGACAGTTTTTTGCATGCGTTTGGTGTCGATATTTTTTGTCACTGTTAAGGCACATTCCCAGTACCCATACAATGTTATAGAGGTAATTATTCTCAAGCACGGAGTGTACCTTGAGAGAGAAATAAGAGTGTTCATTTGACAGCTTTCAAGAGTAGCCTATAATCAATGACATGTCATGCAGAGATGGATCTGGAAATGTACACAAGCAGTTCTTCTGACCTTCCTGTAGACAAACCTGGTTTAAGAAAACTGGGAAGGTGCCTCATTGGGCCCACCTCTACATCAGTCCAAGACAACTACAGTGGCAGAAACAGCACAGCCAGTATATATCTACTAAGGCTTCTTGGTTTTGTTCTACATTCTGCTCTTTCCACTTTTACTGAAGCAGATGTTGATTGGGAACTGACAGAAAGGAATAAGGAGCTAGGAGAGAGAGTGCCATAAAAAGGGACAAGCCAACATAGGCAGGGAAGACTTCAAAAGAAATACCCTTCCATAAATGTCTCCATTGCTCAGAGAAAAGGAAGACAACATCTCGGGGTGAGAATTCAATTGCAGAATGAGTCTTGGTGAGAGCATAGCTATTGTACTTGTCCTGCAGCAAGAATTAGAAACTTTAAACGAGAACCTAGAGATAAGTCTAAAACCAAAATGAGCTCTTTGACAAGCAGGACAATGATCTCCATAAGAACTTAGATAAAATGACTTGCAGAAAGGGGGAGAAAGCTGAGCCCTGCTTTTACTGTGAAGGTTGCTGAACACTGGAATAGGTTGCACAGAGAAGTTGTGGAGTCTTGTCCTGGTTTCAGCTGGGATAGAGTTAATTGTTCAGTATGCAAAGAATGTTGATAACACTGAGGTTTTCAGTTGTTGCTAAGTAACGTTTAGTCTAAAATCAAGGACTTTTCAGCTTCTCATGCCCAGCCAGTGAGAAAGCTGGAGGGGCACAAGAAGCTGGCACAGGACACAGCCAGGGCAGCTGACCCAAACTGGCCAACGGGGTATTCTGTACCATGGGATGTCACATCTAGTATAGAAACTGGGGCGAGTGGGGGCAGGGGATTGCTGCTTGGGGACTAACTGGGTGTCATCAAGTGGTGGGTGGTGAGCAATTGCACTGTGCATCATTTGTACATTCCAATCCTTTTATTATTACTGTTGCCATTTTATTAGTGTTATCATTATCACTATTAGTTTCTTCTTTTCTGTTCTGTTAAACCGTTCTTATCTCAACCCACAAGTTTTCCTTCTTTCCCCCATTTTCTCCCCCATCCAACTGGATATGGGGGGGGAAAGTGAGTAGGTGGCTGCGTGGTGCTTAGTTGCTGGCTGGGGTTAAACCACAACACAGAATGTGATTTCTGTACAGCAGAATTAAGGTGACTAAACTGAATTTAGTTCTGACTAGCCTCTGTGCCGAATGCAGACATCATCTCTGTTGAGTACACAACCCAAAAGTTGTAAAGTACAAAGGCATACTGGAAGTATTTGTATCAAAGCACTATGTAGTTGTATTAGCATTAGTTTCTCAGCATGATCACTAGCAGATGAGAACTTAATGTCTTTGTCTTAGGAAGTGTCGTGTTTGCTGAAAATAGATATTCTTACTGTGATAGCTCTTCATTAATCAGACTCAGTGAATGTTTGCATTGCTAATTTTTCCTCGTTAAGAGTGCTGAGCTGCAAGTTATGACAGACAGAACCATTGTTTTGAGAAAGCTATTCTTTTTAGTTGATGTAGTTTATTCTGAGTGATAATATTCCAGAAGTCAGGGACAGTCAGTCCAGTATTTCAGGGACAGGTGGCTTTTCCTTTCCCACCTAGATGATTTACTCCATAATCAGGCAAAACTAACTTGATGTGGCCTATTTATATGAATAACTTTTGGGTATAAAAGAGCACACTTAATATTATCATTATGTTTACAGTTATGTCAGACTGTAGTGCAGCTGGTTCTGGGTAACTGCTTGAAACAGCTTTAATGGGCTGTTTCATCCTGAGTCACAATAACCGTTTGTGTGCTCTGAGGTGCATGTAAATGTAAATTAAGTGATCCACATGTAAATTCTATACCGCTGTCATGTTATTGAGCATATAATGGTTTCTTGTAATGCCTTAATGTTATAAAATGTACTTAGTACTTTAGCAAGAGAATACTATAGAGGTGGTTGGTATTTGGCGTATATTCAAATACGACATTCTGTGATGAAATTCAAAAAGCTGAATTTAATCTCTTTGTCCTGCCCTTTCTCCAACACTTCAGACCATTTGACAATACACCAGTTATTCTGTTACCTCTCAGTTTGGCTGTAAGACAGCCAGCTGATGTTTCTAGTGTCCTTTGCTGTGTGACTAGCAGGGGATGTGCCTATGTAATCAACAGTCTTTCCTTACAAAGACTGATTTGATCAGATTATCTGCTGATAACAGATGTCTGCTTGTCCATCTTATGTATATAAGTTTTCATCTGGCGCAACTCAGGGTAATCTTAGCAAGTTTAGAGAGTAAAAATTATACTGCTTAAAACCCCCATATTACCTTCCCCAAAAGCTGTAAACATCATTATGTGTGCTGTAATTTTTTTAAGCTATATTTTTGGCTCATTTTAACTAGGCTAGTAAATGTAGATTTTAAAATTGACTCCTTAAAAACAGGATGGATTGTCTGGTTGCCAAAGAAAGCAAAAATACCTTTGTAGGGGATGAGGAAAAATGGGCTTCATAGAGATTTGTGGCAGTCTAGGTGTATTATTCCAGCTATCCAAAATATGAACGATTTTCTCTATCATTTAATTTATTGCCATGAACTGTAAATTAAATGTGAGTTTAACTGAAATCACACAGGTATTTCTTTCGGGAAGTAATCTTTTAAGGGAAAGTATCAAGGAATTCTGAAGACAGAACTGTACTGTGAAAGGTAATTCCATGGCCAGTTTGTAGGCTACTTTTGGTGTCCCTGTTAAGTTTTATAACTCAGTAATATTGGTATGTCCTTTAATGTCAAAGTCTGCCTCTTCTTCTGCTTCCCCCCCCCCGCCCCTATCTAGCTCTGTTTTTAAATTAAGCTTGTTTGTTCCTTGCTTTGGGAAGCTTTGCTCCTTCAGCTTCCCCCCGCCTTCCCTTATAGACAGGGCAATTTGGCCCCAAAGCATCAGGTATCCCATGCTCTCAAGGCACATCTTTTTGGATGAGAGAGTAATGCCTTTCTAGTCCCTCTGCATGAGGTTAGTGTGGATAAGAAACACTTGGGTTCTCTGTATTTCAACGAATTTATTCGGTGCTATAGCCACTTTGTGGGTGTGTCAGAATTCTGTTACTTGTGCACAGACTGATTTTTCCCAAGTTATTTTGTTGCGAGTCTGTTCTGTATTTGGGAACGAGTGCATACTGTTACAGTAAACTGTAGGAGCCAGGTCTCTTCCTCTCCTTCCCTTGCAGCCATTTGTTTTCCATGTCCTACATGCAACTTGTATTACAATTTATTTTTCATGCCAATAAAAGCTATTACTGTAAAATGTAGCCTAATGATTCCTTCAGCTGGAAGCTGGAAGGCCTGAAGTTGAAGAAGATTCTAGTGGTGTGGACAGCAGAGCCTACTCTTTATAAAAGATTTGTGCCCAAGATAACCTTGCCTTTTGTGCCTTTGTTTCCAAACTAGGCATCATTTCCATTCTGCCAGGCTAAAAATAGAATCCGAGAATTCCATTAAAACAAGAACCGATTATTGGAATATAGATTCAGGAGGCTTGGCTTGTCAGAAAGCAGGCACAAAGGCAGTTTTGTCTGACAGACTTTTTTTATGTTTAGGGATGTGGGAAGCTGTTTGCTGTTTGCCTTTGATTTCAAGCCAGCATTTTAATGGATTTTGTTTGTCTGAAGCAGGCATCAGGTGTAATAGGATTATGCATTGTGTTTATACAGTCCTTGCTTCCGTAGCCCTCTAATAATGCTCAGTTATTCATTTTTCTCTTATAAGTTAAAATAGATATTATGGATTAGGTCTACCAGAACTCATCCATTTTATATGAAATGTAGGTTTTTTTGTCTTTTGAACTTACCAGATCATGACAGAGATAGAGGTGAGCAAAAGGCAAATTATAGACTTTCTTGAAAATTCCTTTCAGTAGCATATATGCTGAGGTTCTTTTTATTTTTTTTTTTTTTTTTTGAATTCTGTTACTGTTTCCATCTGCAGACAATCACAGCACAATGTGATGGGTGTCAGCACAGGGCACATTTGTTCAGGCAGCCTTTTAATAGATCCTTTTGACTGAGGCTTTTAATTGGATCTTTTATGTGACAGTTGAACAATATCTCTTGCAAGCATACAAGTAAGGTGAAGTGCACAGAATGATGGGTTTTGACCCAGCTCTGCGGTTGTAATTTGATGATGGGAAGTGGCATGTGGCAATCGGGTGCTATAGAAAAGGGGGTCTTATCAAGTGTGTGTTAGTAGATGTTTTGAAGGTCTACAGATGAAGTTGCAAAACTTTAATTTAACTTAGTTGCAAGGAATTTGTATCTTTCCCCCTCCCATTGCTTAGAAACTGTCTTCATGCATCCCGTTTTTTTTTTTTTGCTGTAGTTAAGGGAGCTCTGGCTGCAGTGCAGGTGTTCAGATCTTTTTACTTTTCCAAACTTTTTTTTTGCTGTTGTCTGAAGTGAAAAGCGATTCACCTGGTATATTGGGCCAGCACCACTGCACACAGCTATACAGAATATAGTATTAATATTATTACCTCACTTTGGCAGTGGTAAGATGAACCTGAGGCCCAGGATTAGTCTGCTGAAGCAACGTTAACCTTCTGGATTCTAGTGTGCCAGAAAGATTATGTTGTGGTTTAAGCCGAGCCGGTAACAAAGCACCACGAAGCTGCTCGCTCACTTCTCCTTCCCAGCCCCGGTGGGATGAGGAGGAGAAAATACAAAGAAAAGCTCGTGGGTTGAGACAAGAACAAGGAGGGATCACTCACCAGTTACGGTCATGGGCAAAAGACAGGCTCAACTTGGGGAAGAAACAAAATCAATTTAATTTACTACCAATCAAATCAAAACAGGATAATGACAAGTAAAACCAAAAGTTAAAACACCTTCCCCCCACCCCTCCCGCCGTCCCGGCTCACCCCCA
>JAVJGG010000088.1:22994660-23028642 GCA_035590195.1 Aviceda cuculoides
CATACTGAACTCAAAACACAGCACTGTACCAGCTACTAGGAAGACAATTAACTCTGTCCCAGCTGAAACCAGGACAGACCTTCATCCTCAGTTTCCATCATAGCCATTCATGTTCAAGCTGCCCTCTCCAGCAGTCCCATCCATCCCTTTAGCACACTGCGTATATTTTAACCAACCTGAATGTAGTCCTTTCAGTTCAAGGCATAGCTGAGTCCTCAAGATGATCATCACCTCTGTTGTGGGCACACTGGGATAATTTCCATCCTACACTGAACAGTGCACTTCACTTTTGAGATTTGCATAAATGCATGACTAAAAGCTATGTCTGACAGAAAGCTGGAAAGAGCATTAAAAGCCTGTTGTAACATTCAGAGAAGGGAAAGAAACATTCTCATCATAATGCTCCACAAACTAAAGAGCTGAACCTTTCTCTATGTCGGTCCCAGAGTTTCACAGTCCCCTAAGGCTCCTACTGTTTGTGCAGCCCTTTGTCCACACCCACCACCCTCCCAGATGCCTGCTGGAATCCTCTAACCTTTCTGCCTCCTACAGCCTTAAAAAATTACCTCTTCTGACCTTAGAATTGAAGGCTTCTGCTCCCTTCCTCACTTACCAACTCTGCTGTAAGCTCAAAATCCAGTTCACATGCACACCTCTGCTTAAATCTCTCCATAGATAATATTATAAAATGCCATCTTCTTGTTTACCATGTAACTCCTGTTCCCCTAGAAATCTTAATGTTGTTACCACTATTTTTGGTAATGTCTTCCACCTCAAACATTTGTATATCTCTATCATTTCATTTCCTACCTATTTGTTCAGCACTGCTACAGCAACTCTCTGATCTATGATCAGAACTTTTTTGTGCTAAGCACTATAAATGCACTTCAGCCTTCCTTCAGCCACAGCTTACAATCCTCCCAAGCAATGAGGTAAAACAAGGGGAGAGAAAGAAAACCTGTGGAAAAGGCAGCAAGAGAAAATAGCAGCTACACACTACAGCCCAGCAAGGGAGACAATATTCTCAACATACTAACTGTCGTTTCAGGGCCAGAAACAAACCAACAGTTTTCCACCCTATTTTTTTAAACTGTAATATTCCTTATTTTCTGCCTTACATATGCAACACTGCTAAGCAACTTGAGGTTAAACTTGCAAGCAGGACCTATAAAAACAAAAAGCAATTATGTTACCATATGCTGAAAGGGACAGTTTTGCCTCTAAAGTGAATCTAAAAATAGCTCCCAGATTCTCAGAATGAAAGTGGATGTTTTGCAAGTAAGGCTACAAAAATTTACCAGAAAACCCCAGTGATGAAATAGCAGGAAAAAAACTCAACCACATTTTTCCCAATACTGAAAGGATAAGAGAGAGAAGTAGTGGTAATGTGGTAGCTGGACAAAATTAAATTATGTCGAGGTGCAAGAAGGTAAATAAAAATAGATTTTCTTTAACATCTTTTTATTCTTGTGGATACAGTGTTGTGAACTCAGTGTCTTTAAAAATAATCTAAGTTTTTCAATTCTCAGATTTGAATGCTCAAACACTAGCACATGTGACCTCATGAAACCAAAGCATCGTTGTCTTTGTGATTCAGCATATACACTGATTTTTCAAAGTATGCACACTATTTTCTTGGAAGACAAAATAGAGCATCAACCTTTCAAACACTATGTAATGTGTCACAACATCAATGTAGTATATTGACATGACAAGAATAATTTAATTTTTAACATCTTTATTCACCTTTAGGTATTTCATTATACTCATCGTGTACAGGGATTACTTAGCTTCTACCACCACAAGTCAAGTGGTAGTCGGTAGACGCTTGTGAGTGGTCACTGTATGACCGCATAGAAAGCTTCATGAACAGGGTAATCCTTCTCCATCTGCCAAGCAGCACTGAGGCCTGAAGACAGCTTTTGTAAAAAGTCACATGCAGTGTTTTCTGAACACCATTCTTATGGCAAACCTGATTCTAGTCATGACTTTTGTGATTTTACATTCTGACCAGACCTATTATCATGTACAAGAACAAAGCCTTCATCTTCTGAAGTCTCTAGCAGACTGCAATGTGTTAACTCCTAGTTTCAGAAGAAGCTAGCTCACATGAAACCTATTAGAAACTATTTAGAGAAACTTGTTTTCTTCTGGTATTTCCCTCATGGCTTTCCACCTGCTGATGAAGTTCCTCTAAATAAATCATGACTTTTCTCTGGAAGGATACCACAGACATGAAACTTGCAATATCAGTGAAACAGTCCCTGTGCTAAAAGAATCAAAACTTATTCACCAGTCTGTCAAAACATGCTTTTTTGGGAGTATCACCAAAAAGAGAAGGGAGAAGACACTCAGAGCACTAAAATTAGAGACTTTTACAGAAGAGATAACAATGTTAAATTCTGTAGCTTTAGCCAATAACTAATCAGAACTGCATAAAAACAGCATTACAGCATACAATACTATTAAAATTATTCTTTTTAAGATTAGTGTTAGACATTCAAAAACAGATCCTACCAAAGCCTACTGAACAATTACAGATTAAAAATTCATTATATCCTAATAAATCCACATTAAACCCTTTAATATAAACTCAGTACTTTCAAAGGGCCTACCTATAAGGGAAGATAGGCTATGACGGGAATTTATCTTCTGTCGAGGCCCTGAGAGCACCAACAGTCCCTAATTGTCCTCATCAGCATCATCTGGGACCTCCACCCATGTGCTGTCTGCCAGATGGCCCAGGAACTGCATTTAAGCTCAGGCCCTGGGAGGTATTTCTACTCTGAGCTACCTTGGTGTGTTTGGGTTCAGTCTGGTACATTGCTGATTGGGATTTGCCTTCAAACCTGTCTCTTTGCTCAGGACTTGCATGTTGACTACTAGGCCTGCTCTATTCTGTGCCGCTTGCTTGGGTGCTGCAGTCTTTGCTGGTAAGGACATCATCCCTGCCTGCACCCTGTCCCCTGTGGCTCCTGCTCACCTTCCTTTGCAGAGCAGCCCACTCTTGCAGCTATCTGATACTAATAAACATGAACGCTGACTAAAAGGAGAAACACAGTAACTTTCTTTTGGTTAAACAAACATTTTAATGGATATAGAATAACATCAATATGGGATAAATCATTATGGTAGCTTTTCTCTTACAGTTTGTTTTTGTTTCTCTGTGAACAAAAGAAGTAGAATCAAGCCCATGTGAAGTTAGGTGAGATGAAGAGCAGCTGGGATAAACAGAATCAAAAACTTATTTGAATTATAAGCAGTTGCATTGGTGTTGAAACTAATATGGCATGATTTTCTGAAGACCTGCACCTTGTGATTAATAATCTTCTTCATTCAGGTATATTGAAGCTGCAGCATGAATCTAGTGACAAGTAGAGTCTTTAGAGTTTCATAAAAACTTACCTCTTGCTGTAGCACTGCTGATTCATCTTTGCGTATGTGGTCTCTCTTCTACCAAGCTCCTTATGTTCAAACAACTTCAGGAAGCTAGTATCTTTGGGAATCTTCTTCCTAAGTAAAACATATTTCAGGCTTTTTAAATTATTACAATATTATGGAAAGGGTACAGATTGAGATGTGCTATGATGGCTTTAGCATTGTGTTCCTTGTAGACCAAGCTTTAGGAAGCTCATGAACTCTTGCTTGTGAATTCTGAGAATTCAATTGCACTTAGAATTGCTGTTAATAAACTGTGATATATAATGGTAGGATTTAATATTTCTGCCTATCATTGTTGTCAGCCTTTCTCATTGCTTAACTCACTTTTATTTCTGTCTATGGTATGCTTATAAGACATGTATCACAACATAACAGTGCAGAGAGACTCTACTGCACTTCTTGAAAGCATCAGGAACTGAGTTTTTACAGTTACAGGAGCATAGTGAAGTTGCTAGTTGTGCTATACCTGATCTGACTTAACAATGCAGTTCCAATGATCTTTGATTCTATTAAAGATACAGGACAGGAAAGTTAAGCAACTGCTCTCTGCAGGCAAGCAAGAAAAGGCAGTGATGAAACTTTATATGAGCTTCTGACCCCATCCACCTCATGACATTGTGGGGAGGGAAAAAAAACCTATGAAAAAACCCTTAGATAACCAAAATTAAGGCTATCTGATGAAGGCACATGTAACAACTCAACTCAAATTAGGCTGACAGGCCCAACTTACCTATTTATTATGTATTAATGACAATGGGTATTATACATAATTTAAAAATTAAACATTCAGACACTGATAAAGTTTAGCTGAACCTTTCCAAGCTAACTGTATCCTACTCTACAGTCTGGAGAAAATAAGCACAGAAAAATAATATTTTTTTTTTTCAAGACAATACCATATCACAGGAAAGTCAAAAGCACAAGACTAGATAAAATTCAGGATGCTAGTACAATAATTTAAAAATATGTATGTGGCCATAATAGATAATATTTAGTACCTAACAATGTATTTTTTAGTTTGATCTTTCTGATGGTTTTACTTTCTAATGTTTAAGCACGACAGCAGCTAGTGATGCAAGTGCATACACAAACCCGAGGCAACTGTGGAAATCCCCTTTTTAGATGATGCTAATAGTCTTTAGAATCAAGACTAGAAGGCAAAGGCATTTAAAAAAAAACCAAAACCAACCAAAACAAAAAAAACCCTTAGTTGCTTAACCATGAGTATGCCCATGTTTATTTCTTTATTTTTATTACAATGTTGTTTGCAGGTATCATGCTTCACCTGGGAATTAAAAACAGACAGGTTTCTGGAAACAGGCAGTCTGAGCAAAACCAAGCAATTTAAGCAGTGTTATTTTTCTTGCTAGTAGATTTGAATGTTACACATATAAAACTAACTGTAGAGAAAATAACCTCCAATGGGCCTCCCCTCCTCCTGATGCCTCTTGAGATAAATTTCATCTCCACCAACTTTCTTACCAGAATGTGTACACAGCTAACCAGACTCACTAGAAGTCCCTCATCTTATATAATAAAATGCACCAGAATGTAGCAATTGTTTTCCACATAAAGATATAAAATATTTGATACCTTTGTGTGGCAGTCCTAGCGAAAGAGGGGGAAAAAAAAAAAAACCCCACAGTTTACTCTTCTTAGTGGAGGCTTTAATAGAATCATAGAATCGTTTGGGTTGGAAGGCACCTTTTAAAGGTCACCTAGTCCAAGCCCCCTGCAATGAGCAGGGGCACCTTCAACTACATCGGATTGCTCAGAGGTCTGTCCAGCCTGACCTTTTTCAACAGTTCAAAGCTAATAATGTTAAGCAGTTGAAAATGTTTGATGTCATGTCCTTTTAGAACTACCTTTCACAGCAATTTTGCAGAAAGGCTTGTCGTTTTTTTTAAACAAACAAAACCAACCAGAAGAACTGCAATCAAGCTGTGCTTATAGGACCATGTCCAGCTGGGTTTTAAATCTCTTTAAGGATGGAGACTTCAACCTCTCTGGACAACCTGTTCCAGTGTTCAATCACCTTTATGGTGGTTTCTTATGTTTAAACAGTTTCCTGTATTTCAATTTCTGCCCATTGCCTTCTGTCCATTCACTGGGCAACACTAAGAGTCTTGCTCCATCTTCTTTACTTCCTCCCATCAGCTATTTATATATATCAGTAAGATCCCTCTGAGCCTTTCCTGAAGCTAAGCAATCTTCATTTTCTCAGCTTCTCCTCCTATGTCAGATATTCTAATTGCTTAATTATCTAATCATCTTCCTGCCCCTCTGCTAGACTCACTCCTGTATGTCCATGTCTTTCTTGTCCTGGGAAGCCCAGAACTGGGGATGCAACTCCAGATGTGGTCTTACCAATGCTAAGCAAGATCTCTCTTGACCTACTGGCAACACTCTTCCTAATGCAGTCCAGGATGCTTGTTGTTCTTCTTTGCCACAAAGGCAGTTGCTGGCTCACATTCAGCTGCTTATCTACTAAGGACCCCAAGGTTCTCTTCTGCAGAGCTGCTTTCCAGCTGGTTGGTCCCCAGCATATACTGGTGCCAGGGGCTATTCCTCCCAGGTGTGGAACTTGGCATTTCCCGTTGAACTTCATGGGACTCCTGTTTGCTCATTCCCTCATCCTGTTGAGTTGCTTCCGAGTCCAGCACAACCATTGTATATCAATCCAGAGAGTCACTAAATTTGGTGTACGCACTGCCAAATATACGCTGTTGTATTGTGCTTTAAGAGGAATGTATTTTCTGGAGACGTGCATACCATTGTGCAAATGTAACGCCAGCTGCTTCTCACAATCATGAACCTGAGCCTACATCCAGCATCTGCGTAAGCTGGAAAGACCATGACTTTTCCCTAAGCCTGCTGGTGTTCAGGGTCATCAGCTTCTCTTGCACGATTTCTAAATGTTTCCTTTTTAATGTTTTCCACACAGCTGTCTGTTTTGCTGCCTGCTCTCCTATACTACTGAAGCCAAGAGGAAGTGGGTGTGTATGTCACTTCAGGACATGGATAAGCTTTGGTGGTTTTTTTTTTTTCTCTTACAGTACAATGGGGGAATTTGCAACAGGTAATTTCTTTTTGTTGCTACTTCCTGGAAAGAACACAATAAAACAAAGTCCATCCCACACAGCCTGTTTTCACTCATGCCACTCTGCCATTTTCAGCTTTAAAAAGCAAAAGGCAAAAAAGTACTTAAGGTGATATTATTAGAACAACAGTTTACTTTTCAGTTAAGTTCATTTGCCTGTATTAAACTGGATAGTTAGGTAATCGAGAAGGTAAAGTCAGAATATCAGTCCCAAAAGAAGATTATGCTGCATTATTGCAACATTTGCTTAAACCATGTGACTTAATTATTGTATTTTTGGCTCAAGTGTCTTTGCTACAGATCAAATGCTGGCTTTGAAAGAAAGCTAGCAAGATAGCTAAACAGGCAACGCACTACTGAGGACAGACAGCACTTGGGCTCTCTAGCCTGTTTGGATGCTGCCTACATGTGTCTCTTGCTGCACGTCCCTGTTCTCTCATGACTTTCACAGGAGAAATGATAGTGATGTCCATGGGCTAAGCAATTAAAAATCTGCTGGAAGAAAGTGCGAAGCAAAACCCAAAGATTGTAACGTTTAGCCTCCTTTGAGGAGTTTGTATGCAATGTTGCCATCTCGAACATTCAAAAATTTACCATAAGCAGAGTGTTTTCTTAGATGACTGAAAGTTCACTGACGTTTACTGCAGCAATTCAGAATTCCTTCTCCAGGTCACTAAATGCAAGTGGCCTACAAGCAGACTTGATTATCCCAACATTTAAAAGGAAGTCAGCAGCAATCTGTACCTTTCAGATGTCTTTAATCTATGTGTTGTTGCAACTTAAAAAAAAACAAACAAAAAATCCCAAACCAGCCCCACAATAGAAAAACATTTAGTTTAGATTATTTAAAAATTCCTATTAATTATTTGTGCTTACTTGCATATTTTCATATTACAGAATTGTCAGGTAGAAAAAACACAATGCTTAGGATCAAGCCAGTTAAAAAACTTGCCCACTTTCCAACAGAAAATCCAGGAGGCAAGCATGGCATTGGTAAAGATGTTAGTGCTGTGCTCTTCTATTGAATAGGCTTCTTTGGGGGATTTGATGAATGTGGCTGTACTTTCTCTCTCCTTGGAACATGTATCCTTAGGGGACCAAAGAGGGAGTGCTCACTATGTTCCTTTGCCTAGAAGATCAAATTTTGCTTGGTATGCATAAAGGCTTTGAATGCCTGCTTATATTCTCTTACATACCTATGCCATACATTCACAGCAAGGTCATACAATCTAGGCCACTGTCATTTCACCAGTAGCTTACTTGAACTATTTATCTGCAGATACATAATTGATGGCCCTGGAGGTTTAGCATTTCTCCACCCTGTCTTAATACTGTTTAGCACATCATGTTCCAAACAGATCGCAAACGCTTGGGACACGGACTAAGGCACTTTTTACAAACAATTTAACAAGTTGAGGTATGATACCCTAAGCTCTCTGCAGTCTAGGAGTTCTTCATCTTATTGTTCACATTTACATGAATTATGAATTGTGTGATACTTGTTTAAGATTCCATTATTTAAAACAGTTGGGTAAAGAATTAAAAAACTTCTGTGGTACAATTTAATTAGCAGATGTGCTTGGCACTGCTCATTTTACAGAAACTGCCTAAGGCTGGCAGCTGTGATACTCTTGTTTAGTCATCTCATAAGGTGAATTGTACGACTATTTTCCAAAATAGCATGATATAGGTGTTTGAGGAAACAATTTTCTTGAACAAAAAAAAAAAAAAAAAAAGAAGCCTTAGTTCAACTGCAAATCCACAAAATGGACACCACAGTTTTGTATCTTGAAGTATCCCATTACAGTGGGCAAATATTGTGCCTGTTTGGAGTCCTGTCTTCTAGAGCAAGATGACTATGCATCATTGGCTGCACTCATGCACTGTAGCTTAGGTTTTATAAAGGTGAAATACAGAGCATCTGAATCCCACAAATTTGAAGCCTATCATTTCCATATTCACTTCTTGCAAGACCTCCCGAAATACACAAGGTGGCAAAGAAACAGCACCTTAGAACCTACCTCTTTGCCAGAAGTCACCCTGTACAGATGCTCAACTGGAATAACCAGATTGAGAAATGATGATGGGAACTCTTCTGAAATATCAAAGTGTAGTATTTACTGAACATGTACCAGAGGCTTTGGTATTTGGGTCATCTTAATGCTTCAATCTTCTGGTACTGCGTCATTCTTTTATTGTGCATGCTTGCTCTATTAATGCTTTATCTTATGCTGTGGTCCTTTAATGCTGCTTCTTGTACAGCTCCCATTTTGTTTTAAATTTGATTGTAACTGGGTTCACTGTGCATCACTATTATGAGAGGGAGACCTATAAACCACTCGTGCCTTAAACCATGTTATCCTTTAGGCATCACTACTATTCCTACTTTCAGGATGTTAAGAATATGTTTGTGTTCCCTATATACTGTCTTAGCTTGTGAGTGAGACACAAAAGCAAGTCTGGATTGAAAAAGCAAATGTTTTATTTCTTGGATAGTTATGGTTAGGTTTTAAAAGACCTTCTTTGGACACTTTGAAAAGTTTAAATATGGTGGGTATTTTACTGTTCTTTCTTTGACACTCAGAGGCTTAGAGTTTTGTTTGTCTTCTGAATGAAACAAAAACTGGTCTTTGGGTTTTTTGAGATCCATGGCTCTTCTGAAGGACTTGTGTTGTCATTTAGCATGAACAAATGTACATATGAGAAATAACATACTGTCTCTGAAATCTTCATGCAGTTATTGTCAGACACTGCTATGTGTAATTCCAATCTTGCTGTGATGGATGGATTTGCCCACTAAATAAGGAATCCTGCTGACATAATTGTCATCTTAAGTGCTCTTCAGATTACCTTCATGTTCATTATTGTTTCCCCTTGCATATGGTTGGAAGTGCACTCAGTGGTATTTCTGTTAGGATCTCAGTCTTTCCCTGCCCTTGATGATAGCATGCAGTCTCTAGGCATCAGTCAGCTACTGGTTTGGGCAAAAGTTGTCTGTACTTTTCCAGTATCTATGTACTTAGGTATCTGTATGGCAATGAATGAATTCTATGTATAAGAGATTAGAAAAATTCAATGTCTGTCTTATTATTCCTTGCTGGAAGGTTTTATTACAAGTATTTTCCATAATTTAAAAAAAAAAAAAACAAAACCAAACCAACAAACCAAAACCGCCCAACAACCTACCGATAGTCAAACTAAACTTTAGTTTTCTTTATTTTGTCAAATTACTGCACAAGACAGCCCTTGTGAGCCTGCAGAGGTTTTATTCCTTGCCCATTATTTATAAGCTTTCATATTATGTGAGAGGCCTTAAATTTCTCTGGATAAATTATGTGTAGGTAAAAATACTGATTCTTTTTATTTAACATGTTCACTAATAATGATGTTTAGTTCTGACCTGCACTGCAAATTGGCCTGTATATTTCTGGTTTCTCCAAATATGGATTAAAATTAAGCTTTATAGTTTTACACTGAGGTTTTTTTAAGCTGAAAACAATAGTCAAAATGAATAAACAAATGCAGGATTGTTTCAGTACTGTGCTTCCTGCGCACGTGATATTCTAAAAATACAGAAGTACCTAAGACTGCTTTAAGTGTCAAAGAATTTCTGCAAAATTAAGTTCTTCAAACTGTCTACCAAGATCCCCCTAAGTTTCTTTAATTGTAAGGATTTTGAATAGTTGTGATTCTCCTGCAGTATAGTCTGATCCTAACAGGCTAATACCTTAAACAGGGGAAAACATTTTTAATGTACTTTTTACAGAAATGTAGACTATGGACACACATGAATGTGTTGTTGATAAATGAAAGCCAAGGGGAGGAGGATCCTGTGGCCACAGAAACTTGACATGCTTCCAGCCTTCTCCAGGATGGTTACAACCCGTTTGTTTTACCTTTGCTACTTCAGTTCCCTCATACTAATTTCACTTGGGGGGTGTGCAGGGCAGAAGAAAGCTGATGCTGTTCAGGTAGCTACAGCTGTCAGGAAATAACGCATTGTACATGAAAGCGTACTCCATGCTTCCTACTTGTAGTGTGCTTTCTCTCAGGCCATGGAGCACCAGCCACATGATTTTTAGACATAAGGGACTTTCCTGTGATCATAGGAGGATTAGGTAACTGCCCTACTGCTTGCTCCTTCCCTGTTGGGGGGTTGTTAGGATTTGATCCAAAACCAACAGAAGTCTGTGGACAGAATCTCATTGACTGACACTTTTTTAAACTCGGACTGTACAAATAAAGGCAGTCTTCATGGAGTGGAAGGTTTGAATAAATGTGATCAACTGAAATGACTGCTTTCTCCTAGAGTCTCCACCCTGCATCCTGCAGTCCCATCAACCTTCAGTGTGAATGTATATGCCAGGGGCCTAGCAGCAACACAATTAGGCCTTACAGAGTTTTCACAAAATTAAAGATATTCTGGACTCTTGGCATTTTCTAGCCCAGCCTCCTGCTCAACGCAGGACTACCAGCAGTGCTGGATCAGGTCAGCCTTGGCTTTGCCTAGCTTAGTCTAGAAAACCTTAAAAGGATGGACTGCAACGTGAGTGGCCCCATTCCAGTACTGCATTACCCACCTGGTGAAAAAAATTTTCTAGCATCTGGCTTGAACCTCTTAAGTAGAGACCTCTGCCTATGCCATTAGTTGTTACCTGCCACTATGGAGGAGAATTTGGCTCTGTCTTCATAACTGACCTTCAAGTAGCTGTAGGCTTCTAGTAGACACACACCACACACACACCCAGCCTCCTTCACCTGACTAAACAAGACTGGCTCCCTCAACCTCTCCTTGTACAGTGTGTGCTCTAGGCCCCCATCTTGGTAGCTGTCTATGGCATCCTCTCCAGTTTCTCACAATTTTTTTGGAACTGTAGTCCACTTTAGGGCCCTCAGTATTTCCGAGTACTGAGACATAATGACTTCTCTCACTTTGCTAACTGCATGTCAATGCAGCCCAGTATGCAATTTTCCCCACTTGTGATGAAAGCACAGTGTTGGTTCATGATCAACTTAACTCCCGTCATAACCCCTACATCCTTTTCAGCAGGGCTACTTGACAGCAAATTGATCCTTACTTCTTTGCAACCTAATGTGACCCTTATGCTTATGCACCCTGCAACCAGAAAAAAATAGCAATTTTCATCCTGTTTTAAGATCAACTTGACTTAAAAAGTTTAAAGGTATTTTGTACTTGTGTTGTTGGTTTGATCTGCTGCAGAGATAAGCATCAGCTGCACCATCTGCAAGCAGCTCTACATGCTTCTGTATCTGGGCTGTATCCAATATGGTGTTTTTCACTCTTACATAGCTTTCCTTCTTGGAATTCCTCATTGTGGCGAAAAGTAGCTATCCAACCTCTTTTTCTGTAATTGCTCTTATTAATTACAGGCAGTTAAGAAATCAGTCTGTGAAAACCCATCTGCAGTCACTAAAGAGTTACAGCTTGTGTATCTGACCAGGAAATTTTAGATGTTTGCAGGCAGCCAATAAAAGGAGAGATCAACAACAGCTGACTCACATGGTGTTTGAATGCAGTTCAAAGCTGACTTGCACTTGGTATCTGTAGCAGTTTCGCTCCGCTGTTCCATAGTTTTTATGCCTGTATTTCCAGAGGTAAGCTGATTTTTGTTTCCAATTTCTTTTACTGAGACATATGAATATTGACATAATGTAGTGTTTCTCTCATTCTAAGGAAAACATCTTCACTATTAGTTACTTTTAAAAAACTCCCTGTAAAATTAGAGACTTGAAATAAATTGTTTTATAGTAGTCTCCCTCCTGCCCCTGCCTGCCCAACTAGGTGAACATGACGAAATTATCTAAGGCTTTCAGTGTCTTACTAAAAAATAATATGAAACCCTTCATTGCAAAAGTCACCTAAGAAATACTGGGTTTGTGGTCTGATAGTGACTTTTTAAAGGGGTCTAGGAGAAAAAGCATTCAGAAGAGCAGAACTATTGACAAAACTGTTTTGGTACCAAACTTGCAATTTAGGGGGTAGAGAGATACTTTGTTATCTGTAGTTCCATGATAGTCCCACATTCCATGATTAGTCCTTCCAGCTGTTTCAGGAATCTGGGTAGCACCCTAGACAAATAAAAGATCTCGCATTTTAGGATTAGACTCTTGGAGATTTTCAGCAAATCTCTCTGAGGTGTGGGAACAGATGTACAAACTCAGACACAGGGACAATGGTGCTTGACATGTCATGGTTTGTAAGTGAAAGATCAAAGTGGTTTTTGTTTTGTTTTTAGAAAATCTCTAGTTAAAAATCTCTAGTTAAATTAGATTTTGCAAATCCAAAATAGGAGCTGATGGCTAGCTTTTATTTTTATCTAAGTAGCCAGTTAGCAAGAGTTTAAAAAACTGTTATAACTTTACTTGATTCAATTTTAAATAAAAATAGATACTTTCAGGAATGGTTTAGATCCTATGTTCATTGTTTGATCTTCCTTGTATTATGTTTGGGGTTGAGTAAATTCTGTTGGCTATTTAAATGATTATTTATCATAGTACATAACAAAAATGAGACATATTTTGCTCCTGACAGCCTTCTGATCACCTCCTTTATATTTAAGATTGGTAGATCTGTGTGGTCTGTCTTTGCAACTTTAAAGGATAAATGGCTCATTTGGAAACTTATCTTCATTCAAAGGAATCTTTTCAAATTTTATGAAACTCTTAACCTGTCCATCAGCTTCACACCATACTGGATTTATTCTTTAAGGAAACTAAGTGAAGCACTTAAGGCAGCTATTGCTTTCAAACTACAGTAATCTAACAAAAAGCAAAAAGTTCAACTGTACTTTCCCATCAGAATCAAATACAGTTAAAGCTGAACTCGTAAATCAACTGCTGAATTTTTATTTGCATTTTGATTGTGGTTAGATGCAAAACTGAGCTTAGTGCCCCCCTGTTTGTGAACATGGCTGCGTGGCGCAGCTGAGCTACCGAGATTAACCAAAAATAAATTGGTCATGAACTAGAAGCAGTTCAGCCATGAGCACAGACTAATTTATCATCAGGGGGTTGTCTTTTTTTTTTTTTTTTTCTATTTTACTCATGGAGTACAAGTGATATGCTCAAAGTCAGAAGACTTTCAGGCCTTCTGTATCCCAGGAGCTCTTTTTGTAGAACACATCATCTTCTAGAAAAACACAATTCACACTTAACAGTCCTTACTGGTTACTTCAAGTTTTTGGCCCTGTTGCTTCAGTTCCCTCATGTGTTTCCTTTTCTAACCCTGGTCTACTGGACCCTGAAGGGAGTATTCCAGTTTGAGTTCTTCTGACTCACTGACCACCAATCTCGCAGTAATCCTTACCAATGGTTTTATCCCATCTGTTTTCTTGGCTTGCTTGTTTTCCTCTTTCACTACTTTCACGACTTTGTGGTTATCTCTAGTCTAATGGAGCTTCACAGATGTAAATAAAAATGTTACTTGCGTAGTAACACAGTGATGATTTGCAGAGGTTATCTCTAATCCACATGCATTGCCATGCAATGTGTCTGAGACATTCAGATGACCATAGAGAGGTAATGTATTGAGAGTATTGGCCAAACTAGTGGCTGCTATAAAGACATAAGTCCATTTAGTAGAGTTCTGCCAGCTTACAGCAGCAGGAAATTTGCCTTTTGCCTTGCTTTTGCATTCACATGGGATGCTGTATTAAAAAAGACATGCAAGAATGATGCAGAACACAGACATGAGTTATTGAATAACTGCCTTTTTTGAGAAGCGGCAAAACTATATATTTGTCTAGCATGTAAGTGTAAGATACTAGTTTGTTGTCTACACAGTTCATCACTTTAAAATCATGTTCTATATTATAAATACTGGCCCAACATTTCAAAGTCATCAGATGGAGATAGTAATGAGCAATTAATTAGTACCTTGCAGTCTCAGATGGCAAGTTACGGTCCAGACACTCCTTTGCAATTAGTGTGTTTTTCCTGTTTTCATAAGGAAAGTCTGACACAGTGGTAAAAGGAAGCCTGTTGGATTTGGATAATAGTTACTTGGGAAGTAAGGGGTGGTGCAGCTTCACTGTGCTTTGGTAGTAGTGACATAAAGTAGTTCTTAAAACTTTTTTTCTTTTCTGCCACTTTTTCCCCCAAGGCAGCCATCAAGAAATGGCCAAATCATTACCTGTAGTAGCCCAGGAAGATGTGGATAGCTTTACCTTGACCAGGACAGGCTCACGCTTTGCACTCAAAGCCTTTCATATTTCTTGGAACACTCACATCTCTGTGAAGCTGCTGACCAGCCAGGACACTACAGGGAGGTATGTGTCTCATTTGGCCAACTAACTGAGCAGGTGGGCAGCACGGACCTGCAGCGATGGCACCAGAATCATGGCATGCCTAGGACTGTCTGATTCCTAAAGACATCTCCATTCCTAGAAATCCTGATTAGCCAAAAGGCAACTAGGAGGAAGTTCTACTGAGAATCAAGCTGTATGGTTTTTTACAAATTTTTATAAAAGTAGAGCTTAATCCTGAAGTCATTAATTATATCTACTATAATAATGTCTGCAAACCCCGATCAGTAATACTCAGCATGCTATGGTATTACATCTTTCTGGAGGTCCCTGAAGAGATCTTAGTTCAATTTAACATAAAACAGTACGTACAGGTGAGAGAGTAGAGAAATGGGAGGAGGGAAGGATAATGGTCATGGTTACAGGGCAGCGAGATGTGTACATGTCCTAATTATAAAAACAAATGAGCAGTAACTGACAGGCATCAGCCTACTGACCACAAAATTCCACTGTGCAACAAAACCACAGAAAGTTTCCAAGAATAACCACAAGCTACTTTTGATGAAGCAACACCAAAGCATTTTAGAGAATGCACTGACCTGACTGTTTATCAGAAAAGGAGTGCCTCATGTGCATCCACGGACTGGTTAGTCTTGTTAACTGAGAAAGCTGCCATTCAGGCGGCTTTTGTTAAAAGTAAAATACAAAATGGTCCTACTTGAATACATAGTGTTTAATTTGTTCCATTATAAAGACAGGGGAGGAAAAAACAGTATTTCATACAAATATTTTTTTAACTTGACAGTTTAAATTTTCAGTGATACTTCAATGATTTTCAATGATACTTCTGGCATGCTGCCAGAATTTGAGAACAGTTAAAAATTTTAAGGGTTGGGGGGGTGTGGGGGGGTGTTTGGGGAGGAGGATTGCTTTTTTTTTTTTTTTTTTGACAACAGAAGTCCAGCGATTTTGTAATCTGAACAAATGTTATTTTTTTGGTAGCTTGCTTAAAGAAAAAAGTTTCCTCCATCCACATTTTCTTTAAATCAAACAAACCAACCCCAAAACAAAACAGATAAAGTTACAGAAAACAACATTTTACTTTGCTTTGAATTTAACATGCTACCCTGATTTGACATCTTTTCACTCAAACTTTTTTCCCTAAAACTAAAGCCACTGTTTTGCTCATCTCTCTCTTTCTACCATTGTGATCTCTTGTTTACATTACACAGTGTTTAGGAAAGCTGGGAGAATAAACTGTGTTTTACTGCAGCTGCAAAATGTTTAACTGTGTGCTGATGATAAATATTCAGATTTGTGGAAATAAGTGTTAAAACAGGTGGGGCTGTGAATTACTTCCAGTAATTCGTTTCCGGGCTTGTGAATCAACACAGTAAATATGAGAAACTGAAACTGAAGTCTCAATGTAAGAGCTGGTTAGAATAATGAGAATGAGTTCCAGGTCTGTTGAAATCAACTGCATCTTGAATTAATGTCAATGAATTTTCAGCTCACAAGTACCATGGAGCAGAGGTAATCAGATCTTTAAAATAAAACATGCAATTAACAAAAATTGAACCTGTAGCAGAAGTTCAGTTACTTCCATGAAAAAGCACAATTGAATTGATAGTTCAGTGTTTCCTGTGCATGAAGAAGTAACTGTTTGAAGTTTAGAAAACAAAACTGTATTCTTCTGATGATGATGATCAAAGCAAAGCTTTGCTGTAAATAAACTGAATTCAGGTATACAATCCAACCACAGTTGAGTTTGAATTAAATTTGGCAAAGTCACTAGAGTTGTACTGCTTACATCAAATCTGAATTTGGCTTCACTTATATAATACTATGACATGCTGTGTCATATCTCATTTATATAATATGGTCCCATTAGATGAGCATGGAAGATAATTTCCTTGTAAATATGGATCTTGCTAATAGCAGAAGGATACAATACAAGTTCTTGGGGACAGTAAGGGGGAAAAACTTGATTTTTCTTACTCTAGCATTTCATATAATTCAGCTTTCTCCTGCCTTTGCACTTCAATCTTGCTTTAAACTGTGCTCTTGCATTCATATTAAAGCATCCAGAGGTCTTTCATGTTTTATTAGAAAAATACACTACACAAGGGATTGCTTCATTGTCTTAGAATTGTTTGGAAAGATGATATAATACTGGTTTTATTGGTAGAACTATATTAGATTGTGTTCAATCGTATGATTATCTCTTATTTCTGTATCCTACACTATCTCATCTCTAGCTGAAATTCCCTTCAGTCTAACCTGCCTCTAATGCTTTTTTGTTTTTTTAACAGGGAGTGGAAGCTGCTACTTCAGGATATAGCAAGTGTCAGACGCTATGAGTCTGAACGTCTCCTGCCTTTTCTTGGGATTTACCAGTACCATGGACTTGTGGGTATAGTGACTGAATGGATGAACAATGGATCCCTCCACTCACTTATCCATGAGGTACATAAAAGAAGTCATCTTTTATGTGACAAAAATAATTACAAGGTCAGCCAACAGAGAACAATCAGCATGTAAATTATGGCCAGTAGACACAGTCAACCTGTTCTTCAGCTTCTTTATTGTACTTCTGTTCACTGTCAAATGAAAATGTGAATTGTAACAATTTCACACTACCAACACCCGTATTTTGTGTTACTTAGCGTCAGCTGTACCCAGAACTTCCATTTCCCTTGCTCATAAGGATCCTGTCAGATGTGGCTGAAGGGCTGCATCACCTTCACAGCCTCAAACCTGCTTTCTGCCACTGCAGCCTGAAACCTTCCAATGTGCTTTTGGATACACAGTACAGAGCCAAGGTAGGAGCTTCTACTTTTAGCCTATTAATGTAAAATACAGTGATTGTCCTGTTGCTGCATGTATTTATCCTAATAGTCAGCATTTAATACCAAGACTTGAGGTATTGTTACTAAAATTTATTTTTTGTCCTATCTCTGTAGATATCGGATTATGGTCTAATCAACTGGAAGAGTCAGCAACTGAGGTCAGACCTGCAGAACTGCAATTGGAGAAACTGCCAGGATTTAGTGTATCTCCCTCCTGAAATACTTGAAGGAGGCCTTCCTTCCCAGGAAGGTGATATTTACAGGTGAATGGAATTTCTAAGGGCAGGTCATACCTAGTCCTTGTTACATTCTACAGTGCTGCCAAAATACTTATTTTCAAAGACACTACAGTAAAAATGTCAGATATACATAATGCAGTAGGATAGTATTCCCTGAGCCAAATTACAGTAGTGAATTAAATTTGAAATTCCCTATATTTGGTGAATAATATACCAAGGTTAAGAACTGTTCTCAAAGTTTGTCATATAAATATTTATATAATGGACCCAAATGTTTTAAAAGGGTAACATAGCTGTCAAAACTTTCATATACATTTAGAAACCTAATAACTACTTCACATAGTTTCTAAGCATGAACTGTTGTTGGCTTTAGTTTCAGGAAGAACATTTCATGCCTAAATGAGGCCCAGGTAAAAATAAGACCTTTCTCTCAACAGTGTCCCATTAAGGTCCTATGGAATCTCTGCTGGAATAACTTACTGAGCCACTCAAGCATTCATACTTTTTAACAAAGTCATTTATACAAAGGAGGAAGATTACCTACTGCCATGTGTTCCTTTTGTATATATTACATGCTTTGTGTTTGCCTCAATAAATGAGGCAACCTCAAATTGCAACTTTTGTCTTTACATAGGTCTTTACAACTGGCATACAGAACCTGTGGACTAACATTATAAACAGCTTTTAAGCATGACCATTCTTCTGCTTTCAGAGCTTTTATAGAAGCAACAAATTTAAACTCCTGCTTTTTTGTCACAGAGGTAGGCTCTAAGATGAGTCAAACAATGCATACACTTGAGGAGACCTATAAATGATATGACTAATCTGATGTTGTTCATAAACACAAGATTTTTACACAGGAAGAGTAGAGGCTTATTTTCAGGTAGCATAATTCATTTTCCAATGTATCATTCTTGTATAATTTTAGATGCTCAGATGTGACTCAGTGCATGAGATAGGTGTATGTTGAGACAGTGGTGCAACAGAGAAAACAAAAGTATGTGTCATGTGAAACATTAAGTACATGTAAGTTACGTGTATGCCCACGTTACATTAATACTTTCCTCGAGGATATTTAAGTAAAAGCACCTTCAGGTTTTATGTGGAAATAAGACAGAAGAGGGGGCATTTTTAAACACTGTAATTCAGCACTACAGCAAGCTATATGAGTAAGCAGATACGTTTATCCTAGAACTGCTTCTTCCCCTTTTGATTGCTTTGTTTCTGACTCATCCACAGCCTGCTTTCTCTCTTCCAGTAGCCTCCTTGCTTCTGCTTCTGCTTTTGCAGATTGAGATTTTTATCACACAACTGTATTTTATACTGAGTCGTGGGCTACATATGTAGATCTATGGTATCACTGGAATACTTCCTAAGATGTTAGAAAAGGAAAAAGGTATTTGGAGCCCCATCAAAACTTGCCAAAGAAAATAGACATACAGTGGGTCAGAACCAAGTTTTTGGTAGGTTAACTGATGTGCTTGTCAGTACCTGCTGAAAAGTCCAGCTCTTCAGTTGCTATTTAAATTACTTGAAAACAAAACAAAAATTATAGAGAAAGCAGAACAGAAGATTCTGAAATTCACAGGAGCAAATGGAGATAAGGGAGTAATCTGAAAGGTAATTCTAATTGATCCTATGTTTTAAAAAATTTAAAAAATTTAATTCTAACTGATTTATTGTAAGAACAGTTCAGCTGAAAACTGAAACTTCGTAATGCAGGAAAAAGGATCTTGTCAAATTAGGAAAGACTTGGACAGATTTTGTCTTGAAAAACTCCCTTCTCTTAAACCCATTTATCTTGGGAATGAGAACATAGATACAGATTGCAAACTAATGAATGGCGTTTCACTGTTCTGTTTTTTTTCAGTTTTGGAATGCTGTGTTGGGAAAGCCTAAGCAGACAGAAACCTTTTGAAGGTATTTATTGTTCATGTCAGACTTTGTATCATAATTTCCCTACAATAAGGGAATTTATGGAAGAGATTAGGGCAACACACACAGCTTTGTCTTTTCAGATGTCCCTCTGCCTTCTACTACTGTTACAGCACAAATCACATGGGATGTAAAAATTAGAATCCCTCAGTGTTTCCAAAGAAGCTTTCTGAAGGGGAAAAGCATAGCTTCTTACCCCACTTGTATCATCTCTCTGTGTTTGCTGAAGCACTCTGTTACTGATTGGGTTTTCCATTTACCTTTAGTGAGAAAGAATGCTACTTTATATTTGACAGTTGTCACTTTAAAATCAGGGAATACTTTAGTGACAAGCAGCTAACTGGATGAGCAGAATGCTAATTTTTAAAGTTGCCATGAGTTTCAAATCCTGATCAAGAAATGCCAGTTCATGCTGAAGCCTCCTAAGTAAGCAGGGAATCTTACTTTCTTAGATGAAAGTGTGACCAGTTTTAAAGAACTGAGTTTGCAAAGCATTGCATAATAATTGTCACAGTCTAGGAATGATCCCTGTTTCACGGAGGCAGAGATCAATGAAAAGTTTCTTTGCTATGGGCTCCATTCTGCATGGCAAAACTGATTGAAGGACTCCTGTATTTTACAGGCTGAGGACCTTTTAGAAATACTGCATAGAGCAGTATCTTAACGTTCATACAGCTTATGGCTGCCATTTTGTGGCTGCCCAAAGTAGGGGGGGTTGGGGGGGTGTACAATAGGAGTTACATTCTTATAATGCAGGCTTTATATAAGGCTTTATATAAAACTGTGTGCTTAGAATATGTCCCTAATAATTACATGTATTCCTGAGGTATCTGTGCATGTAGTTTACAATGCATATTTACATATCCATTTGCGACTTATTGTTTGGACAGAGTTCTTTATCCTGAAATGTCCTGTTGCAATAAGTATCTGTAGTTATTGTTAAAGGTTAGCATATCTATTTACAAGAGTGTTAATATATTTTTACTTTTAAAAAAGCAATCTTTGTTTTAAAATACACGAAGTAACTTATGCTGAATATAATTTTAAGAGAGTTCTAAGGTCTTTAATTTTGCAGTGATGTTTGCTTCTATATTGCAGGTCAAACAACCCTGCTGGAAGTTTTGACAGGAATCTGCAGCAGTTTGCGGCCTGGCATTTCAGAAAAGTTTATACCAAGCAATTTGCCTGAGAGGAATAGACTGTTGCACCTTATCACTCTGTGCTGGCATCAGGAACCAGATTATAGACCGTGTACTGCAGGTAACATTCAGGATTTGCTTTCTTTGCAAGATTTGTAATGGAGATAGTCTTGCTGGAAACATTGCTCTAGGACTCTAACGCAATGACAGAACAAATGAAGTGGAAGTAGTCTTTAGATCATCAGAGTACTGTAGGTGTTTTTTCTAACTGAAGCTTCCTACCAGAAATGGCTTACTTATCTCCAAAATTGTGCTTAGTGCAAAGTAAAAATGAGTACAAATAAAGGAAGGGATAGTATCAGCTATATATAGTAGTTTAACAATGATCAACCTGTCTTCAGCATTCTTGATTCCAATGCATAACCAGTTCCCTTTGAAGCGTGCTATCATTGTTTACTTTAGTGGAATTGTTATGTTTACCATCTGTTTCTAAAAAGATAGCCAAGAAATGTTAAAACTGTGATATTTGAGGACTTCTGAGCAAATTTTCAAAGCTGAAGTGCTAAGGAAACAATTTGCATCTAGCTTTATTGTGATAGATTTATACAGTCATGTGTAAACCTTTTGCAAGTAAATTCACCACATCTGTATGAACATTTAAGAAAATGTGATTTTAATATGACTGTAACCATTCTTTAAAATCAGTTCAAAAAGGAAACGAAGAGGAGGTATGAGGTCGAAGTTGTATTAACCAATTTCATCTAGTTCATCCAGCAACTCACTGTAGTAATAAAGTTAGTCTCAATATGCTGATGCCTAAATATATACGCACTTTCATACATAATGTGGTATTTTAAATGCTTTATTACCCCTGCAGAATGTGTAGATCTTCTAAATGGAATTTTGGCTAGTATAAATAAAGAGGCAACTTCCACTGCAATCTACAATCTGATGGATGCAAAGGTTAGTGCAAAATTTAAGTTTTGTTCTCCTACAAGGACATTACTTGATTCTTTCAATACCAATCTTTGTGGTCTAAAACCAGGAAAGGCTTTGTCTTCATTGTTTTATGGGACATGCCAGAGAGCTGGAGAGTACCCTTTAGCACTTCAGGTTCATTCAGGAATTGCTGAAAATAGATATTGTGAGGTTATCTAGACGCTATGTCAATTGCTACCTGCAATTATAAAAATACGGCAGCTTCTTTCCAGTCACCAGCTGTAGCCAGACTGGTAAACCTATGTGAGTGAGAGCAAATATCAGCCTCAAGTAGATCAGATTAGGGCTAGAACCAAGGACAATTTTTGTTATATGTACTGGCTAGAAGAAATCTAGTTCAAAACCTGGACAGCGTTTGTACCTGTTGTAGCAATACTAGCATCAGCACTTTTCTGTATGCTTCACTGCTTCTAAATTGACGTGCTTCAGGCAGAAGACACTGCTTGTCCTAGGGTCTAAGAGGATTCTCTGATACCACAGGAATGGATGGGGAATGGCCAACAATGGAGGGATACAGCTAATTCCATGTATGTCTACATTGCCATGGGAAATCTGGCACAAATCTGACTGCCACAAATATAGCTATATCCTTTCTAGTAACTTAGTCACAGTGGGGAAACTAGTGACACATGCTTCAGCCCTTGAACAAGTATTCTGACTCCATCTGGATTTACACAACCCATGCTGTGTTGTTGGTTTCATTGCTGTGCTTATGCGAGTTGTTTATGTTAATACATGCTGGATTATTTCTACATGTTGCAATCACATCCTGGGATTATAGAACAGACTTGATCAATGTTTTAATAGGTGGCATAGTTATAGTCCAAGTCCTTTTTACTACTGTCAAAGTTTATTTAGGATTGTACTGCCAAGTATTCCATAATCTAATGCTTCAATGTCCCTTAAAAAAGTTTTTATTTTTCTATTTGCTAAATTAGCAAAGAGCACTATTTATTGTTCAAACAACTGAACTGATAATATGTCCAAAACGACTGTGAAAATGGTACTGGAGATTCTTGAAAATGGATTCATTCATAAGTGTTGAAGCATATAAACTGAAAAATAGTTTTACAAATCTGCTGTAGATGTACAAAATGGAAAAAAAAGTTACAAGTATTGACACATCCTTATTGCAGACAGTTTGGCATACTAAACACAGGACAGCCCTGCTGCTTGGATACTTAAAGGAAAACATGTTAACATGCAGTATGTTAACATGTAACATGAAGCAAACAATACAAGGCTATTTTCACCTTTCCCTGCATGATTCAAAACTGGGTTTTAAAATAAATTTGAAACAACAGAAACAGTAATAGGGTAGAGTTGTGTCAGAGTCTATGCCCACTCACATCTGTTAAAATGCAAAATTGCTCTGTGGAATTCACTCTTACTATGTATCGGTGTACCTTAAAGTATAATATATATTGTCAGTATAAATTGTTAGTGTCAGTATAAATTCTTGCTCTTGACAACTGTGAATTGAACAAACTGTATGTATACTTACTGGAGTTACTGTGCTATTTTTTCCAGGAGATGGCACTTAATGCATGCAAAGGTTCAGAAATACACACATTGCAGATGGGCATATGCAATTCAGAGGTGAGTAGATGGCATGAGTCTTACACAAGTACTTCATAAGCTGCTTGTTTTTCCTGCCAGCCCTAACAATGTATAATACAAACACTGTGGGGCAAAATATCCCTAACCCTTTTTGTCCATAACGAGGATAACTCCATCCAGCTAACCAACAAAACCCACTGTTTTATCTTCTTCTAAGCAGCTGACTCTGATGTTGCTCTTGCAAAAACAACCTCCTCTGTTTAAGAGTTGCTTTGAACCTCTGCTTCTTGAAAAGGTCCTAATGAAATTGCAAAAGTCTAACCTTTCTCGTAGTGTGTTCAAAATGATGGCTGGAAAAACTCCTAGGCCAAATTCTAGCATTTTCAATCAGTTTTCTTTGAGCAAGGCCAACTGCTTTGTGATAACTCCAAAACAGAGTTAACTCCCATTTTCAAAGTGATTTTGGCACTTGTGGCAGGCCTGCCAATACTGAAAGACAGAGAGACAGAACCGAAGCTCACATGCCTGGATCGGAACTAGCTTTAAACAGCTCAAGTTCTAGTGACACCATGGCTGCTGGCAGCACAGGCTGCAGAAGCAATTTGTGACTGCAGTAAACTCTAGGACAGTTAGCCTACGGATCTGTGCTGCCACAGTGACCTAGGATAACTAGTTAAAGTTGAATTCAGTATTCAGTAGGCTCAACAGCTGTATACCTGCCCTGCCCTGTGATATGACTGCCTTATTCCAAGAGAAAACTGCTTAGAAAAGGTTTTGGAACAAAAGATTTCAAGAAGATAATTCTTCTCTATTTTGATCTTTTTCAGGTCATCTGTCCACAAAAAACCAACCACTTAATCAGAAAGAAAATTCCTTTTGTAGTGCAAAGCTTGTCAACTGTTCTACTTGATAGCAGTGCAAAAAGTGCAGGAAGAGATAATATTCTTGAGACGGGTCTGTCAAATACTATGCTACAGAACGTAACAACAAAGAAAGGTCACTACCTTGAAACATACTCAGCTCCAGATAGTCTAAGAAAAGGATAAATATTACCAGTTTTTCCATATACAAATGTTATTTTCCATGTAAAACTGTCCCTTCTCAGAGTACAACTGTGCCCTCTAGTGGTATCATCTGAAGCATGAGTTCACTGCAGAAAACCAGAGATGCCACAATACCTTTTGATAGAGTGTATAGATCAAAAAGCCTTTTTTGCTAAATTTTTTTTTTTTTTTTAGAACCCTGACCTGTAATGTACAGCTGCCTTTTCCTTGCACATCAAATATTGCCTGTTGTTTTTGATAGAACAAGTCCCTCCTGGGAACCACATTGCCTTGTGCCATCAGGAGTAACTGCTTTTTTTGTAATTTCTCATAAGAAAAGGAGGTATGTTTTAAAAAGACCGTGTTGCCAGGAACATGTGAATGATTCCTGGTGATCACCATTTCCTACATAAATAACTTCCTTTGCCTTTCCAATGTGGATTTGTCCTATCAAAGTGTTTAAATTTGTGTCAAGAAGACATATGTTTCCTTAAAAGCTTTTTCTGTACTCCTCATGCCTTTGGATACAAAAGTTGAGCCACAGGAAATCAATTCACTTATAGCAACATGTGCATTTCCAAGCATTTTAGTTCTGATCAACAGCCATCAGACTTACAGACAGAATAGAATGATCCCTAACTTCAGAAACAAATTCCTACAGACAGTTTGAAAAAGCCAGATGTGTGTAGTAATATATGCCAAAATTTTCCTAGGACTAATGATGGACTAACAAGGGCCCAAAGAACAGCTAGTGATAATTAAGCACTCTCAAGTTAGTCTTCAGTGCCAGTCTTCTGCAGTGGCTGACATGTATGATGTTCTGTTGTTCAACTCAAGGGTCTCATCTTACTCATCTTAAACTTTTTCCAGATCACCCAGGCTCTGACAGTAGAAAATCAAATTCCTTTTGCATGATTCCTTTATCTGGTTCAGCCACAGGCAAAGAAAGCAGACAGCATAATGACCCACCACTGGCTCTTAAGCACAGACCACAACCTAGGCATCTTGAACAAGCAGTGACAGGTAAGATAACATTTCCAGTTTGAGGTGGCAATATTGTCCTTGGCCAGATCTTAGTGATTAAATTGTTTAAAGTTTGGAGGACACAGATCTCTCTCACTTTTGTGCACATTTTCAGGTATTTAATGTAATAACTGCTCCAAACTTGATACAAATGTCTCATGAATCTGTTTGTGTGGTCCTGTGTTCTTGGAAATGCAGGCATTGGCCACTGAGAACATTGGCTTGTCCTTTTCCAGGGTCATATTCAGGCTGAGAACAGTTCTGAGAAGACCATACTAGAAAAATACAAAAAATATAGCACACATTGAATGTGAAATACACTAGTTGTTTAAGTCTGGAAAATCCTCTTCTGTAATTTTAAGCTGTGTATTCTGTATCTCCACAAAAGTAGCTACTGACTACAGAAACAATTGACTAGGAGAAGGAGGGATCTTTCATTTCATTGCTTACGTGGTCTCAGTTTTTCCTAGTGAACAGAGGCAGAAAAGGCCAGTTTCTGATTTGTGAAGCTTGCCTCTGCCTGTAGATGAAGCTTTGTGAGTTTTTGTTGCTAACTTTTTGCAAGCTGCCCTATGATAGTTCTCACACCTAGGTGGCCATACTTCTTCAATTTACTTCTGAGTGATGATGTAACTTCTGAATAAATCAACAGACTAGTTCATGCAGGAAAAGTTCTTTGCAGAACTCTACTGGCAACAATCGGGAATCAGAATGACAGAGGCATGTTCTCCAAAGCAACAATGGCTTTTGGTTATTAATTTTCTCTTGGTGTATGGTATTTACTGTACAGTTAAAACTCTAATATCAGTACTAAGTATTCTAATCAGTTTGTGAAAAGAGACAGAGCCCAAAGCTCGACCATTTTGCCAAGCATATTACTTTCATTACTAGTTCAGCTTTGATGTATATTCAAGCTCCCAGTTTCATGCTACATGTTTCAAACAGTCCTACTACCATGAACTACCTATTATCTGTTCTTCCACTTTCTACAGGACAGAGTTTTCTCATCTATGTCAAGCCAAGCTGCTTTGCATAAAGTTTGAAACAGATGCTAGATAAATAGCACAAGACCTGAAAATCTCCTCCCCTTATACAATCTGAGCATTTAATAATCTTTAGAAACACTTATCTTCTGTAATCTCATATTCAAGAGTTTTGAATGAAAGATGAAAATACATTGGACTAGTTTTGAACAAAGAATACAAATAAACTAACTCTTCCTACTCCCTTCCTCTACTGAGTTTGTATTTCTGGTGTTAATGTTATCATTTGCTAACAACATCTGGAAGAAAAGAGCACTTAATTTATCTCATTTTGTTTCCTTTTCACTCAAGATCCTAGCTGCAAAGGAAACTGCTGTCAAATACTAGCCTGCCAGAGACAGACCATACTGAGCTGCATGACAGAAGGACGCCTCAACCACACCCTCGATGTCCTTCGCTCACAGCAAATGTTGTCCCGAATGGATTATGAAACAATTACCTCTTATCCCACAGTGACTGGGCGTGCTCGGGCATTGTTGGACACTTGCCTTTGCCTTGGAGAGAGGGCAGCACAGGTTGTAGTGACTGTACTTCCAGTGACCAAATTAGTCCTCTGGGACAAGGCAGCCACTGCCCAGACTGTCCTTCTAAGGTAAATAGGCTGCTGTTGTGACTTTTTTTTTTTTTTTTTTTGCAGTTTGTTACATGCATCAGACCACTGGTAATTCGGAATGGCAATGATTCACATTAATTCCTCACAACCCATTGACTGAAGTCAAGCCTTCCTATGGCCCATGATTTTAGTTCTCTAGTAGAAAAAGCTAGTTGGATTAAAAGGTCAAGTCAACCACTGCCTGCAGAAATTACCAAGACTGGTATAACAAATTCTGATTTGGACCTCAGAGATGGGAGGAGTGCAACATGTGCCAGACCAAATATAGTTCAAGACAAGTGACACCTTATTTTCTTGATTTAAGAAGGGAGGAATATGGATTATGACTTTTTGGAGATCATGTTATAGAAAAACAGCTGTCATTAAATCCTTCCAAATAAGGATAGCAAACAGGGTAGTGGATGAGGAGAAAAAAGTTACTGCCTTTCACTGAGCTCATATCTGAGCAGGCTGTCAGAGTGAAGGGCTTAAGAGAATCAAGAAATATTTCTTCACTGGGGCCTTAATTTTATATTTTATTTTATATTATGCAATAAATTATTTTATTTTCACTTACAAATGGTCATATGCTCTGAAAATGGGGCACTGATAGCAACACTTTGGAGAGGCGGGGCTTAAAGTATTTACTAAATGGAAAAACATTAATAATTTGCATCCATGTAGTTCTCTAAGTATGTCTGAAGTTCAAATGTAAAATTAAACCAGGAAGAAGAGGTGCCAAGCTGATCATTTTGAAACAGTGGTTCTGCTGAATGGTAAAAGAAAGTAGTAAGATTATTTTAATTATAATGAAAACTAGGTTATATAAGATGCTGGGGGTTTTTGAAGGCACAGTGGGATTCCTTCAAGCTTCATGGCACTGGATTAACATGTCATGGCACTGGATTAACATGTCAACTTGTTATACAATCTACAAGTATTTCAAATGCAAAACCATTTTACTCTGTTTCCCTATGTTGCAGTTGTTCTCTCTGCAGTTTAAAACTGCTTATTGAATTCAGTAGTTTGACAGGTGCAATTTTAAATACAGTGATGATGTGTTTTCTAGGCATGTTTAAGAGATAAGGAATATGTTACATCACATACTATAATGCTGCTGGAAACATAAACTGTTTTTTTACATAAATTCATTAAACTTTAAGACTGCTTTGAGATAATATATTGTTACAATTAAAAGCAATGTCTATCAGAATATGTTGACAATAGTTTTGCCTATTAAAGGAGCTAAACATCTACTTCACTGAAATGTTTTCAATCTATATTTTAAATGGAAACTTTCAACAGTCTCTGCTGAAAAAGGATGTCTTGCTTGCAAGGAAAAGAACTGCTGTCGTGGTGTTTTGCCTGTTTAGAAGGCATAAAATAATCAGAGCAAAACAGGTAGTCATTCACCTGTGGGAAATATTTACAGACCTTTAGGAGAGAAACTAGCAATATTGTTGAAACTTAATTATCAGCTTTCAGAAATTATTCCATTCATTTGTTCTGGTGGACACTTGATACTTCTGTGAAAGATAAGCCAGCTGGCAGGCTATGCTGATTTTTTTGTCATTATGGTTTTGGTTCTTTTCTCGAAACAGCTGCCTACTTGAGAATATCATTTGATGCCAGACCTAAGCCCAGTCTTAACTGTTAATTGCAGAACTGGTATCGAATCAGTGGCAGCACAAGTTACCCATTTTTCCAGACAGACATTTGTTCTCCTCATATCTAGCTTTCCAATGTAAGTATTCGTAACAGGATGTGACCTTAGAGTTAGAGCCATTACTATCATGCCTACCCAAATTTTTTAAGATAACCCAACAGTTTCTAATTAATTGCAAAACAAAGGCAAATTTGTTACTTAATAGTCAAAAGAGCCTGAATAGAATTCTTTAAATATGTTGTTTAATAATTAACTCTATCCACAACAAGATTTTTGCCACCTTGCTCAACTGAAATCAGTGCATGAGTTTGAGATTTTTTGTATTGATACTTTGGCTAAAAGCATTATCATAACTAGCTATGCTGCTGCCAAAGCCTTTCTATAAACATACTTAAGTTGATGTAGCCAAATGCATAGACTTCCTCATAACTCTCCTTCGTATAATATAAACTTTTAAACTTTGGAGTGGTTTGACAGTTGTAGCTGTTGGGAGTCTTTAAGTGTGGTATTTTTGAAGGGATGCTACTAGTTTATTGAAATGAAACTGCTGTTGATACAAAAAGTTTTGATACAAAACTAGAATACAGTGACCTGAAACTAGCACCATTTCATTTTGTCTCACCAAAAATACATACTCTTGTAAGGCCTATAATGTGTTGTCTTTTTTTACATAGTCATTAATGTAATGTGTTGATCACTGATGTGAAGTGTCAAACTGCTTAAAGCTTATGGTATTCTGCTTTTACCTATTAATTCATTAGCTAAGATTTCTATTGTCCTTGTCTCTGTGTTCCGCAGTTCTCTTGATATCACAAAACAATTTAGAATAAATGACACTGAGCAAGAGTAAAGATAGAAGACTCAAACTGTTCTTCAGTATCTATGGGAAGAAACAAGGCTTGAATGTGAAGGATGTCTAGAGTCCCAGGAAGGACATATAAAACATGGGTAGCTAGAAAACAGCAAAGGGAATAATAAAAAGAAGTCACTTCAGGACTGACCATACAAAGTGATTAGTAAAACTCTTTCTTGCAATTAATCAGAAAAGACAAAACTAGAATTAATAGATGTTAAAAATGTTCGTATTCAAATTCTATGAAGCTATTTAGATTTGTTAAAGGAACAGTAAGAGGAGTAGGCAGATGGTTTTTTTTTTTACTTTACTGTAATATATTTTTCTTCTTGATGCTGGTTGCAGCTATCTTTTGCTGACTTGTAAAAAGGTGACTGTCCCTTGCCCTTTTTCCTATCTATACAACACCTTTATCTTAGCTGGGATACTTCCTGCAATGTAAGAACTCCTGCACTAGAATTTGTTTGAGGTTAATTTGTGGAAAATTAATCTGAGGTACTGGAATGAAATGTCTAAGAGATTAGTCCTTCCAGTAGAGACCAAAACAAAGCTATAAATACCACTCAATATTTGTCACCAGTGCCTGTTAAAAACATTTCCAGAGAACAACAGAGGAAGACAAGTGCATATTCATAAAATACTAATCTACAAAATTTTTAAAAAGGCATTAATGGACTGCTAATGTACACAGAAGAATTTTACATCAGGTAGGTAGTCTAAAACTTACAAAAACTAAAGCATGAACCAAAACACATACTAAACCTCACGGATTCTTATTTTAGTGTTTCAAGTCTGAATTCTACATAACACTGTAAACATTTTCTTGCTTGTACAAGTTTAGTCACTTGAGCTATTCATGTGAAGATTTGTAAGGAAAGTTAAGTGCATATATAAATACTTGTGGGACTGGTATGTTAGGGAAGGACCCAAACATCATCCAAGACAGGCATAGAGAATTTAGGTTTCTTTACTGCTATTTATTGATTGTAGTGCTATACAGCTATTAACTATGCTCTCCTTCAGTAATATATGTTGTCACTAAGACTGCTGGGGTTTTTATGCATGAAGAAATCTTGTCTTGCACTACATTCCCTTTCATTCTTTTCCTGACTCTTTTGCAAAATATTATACTGGAGCTCAAAAGGCCTTAGCATAGTTTTGATTCTGTTCTTTATCAAAGGAAGTAATCCCTTGCTTGCCTTGCCTGGTACTACATTCCCTTTACTGAGTACATGGTTAACTTGACAGCTGGTATGTCAGCAGATTTAAACAAAACTCTGGGATTTTGAAGGTAAGTCCACCATAAATTAAACTACCTGACAAGGTCTGAAAAGAACATATTTAATGAGTTATTTGTGTTACGTTAAAGTTAGCGTAGCTCCAAGAATACATTAATTGTACAGTTAAATTCTGGATGTGTTGAAGAAAGGCTGATGGTAGTTGCAGCATTGCATTTTGCTTAATCCCAACATGACAAAAATGGTAGACAGGAAGCTCAGATGTACTATTTTAAGCTCTCGTGCTGATATGACAGAAAATTGTGATCAATATTTTGTTATTTTCTGCCTTTATTTCTCTTTTCCAAGAATACAACCCAATTAAGAGTTGCAGAGATCTATAGCCTCAAACTGCTATCTCTGCTGGGCTTTAAGGTTGACCTTTCCTCTTCCACAGAAGTAAGAGATGCATTGGTTCAAGAAACTGTGGACTCCTTCAACCAGGCTGAATTAAAAGGTAGTGATTTAGAATAAACACTTCTTCAACCCTTGAAATGTGATAACATTCCAAAGTATTTAAACACCTATTTCCAACTGTTGGTCTTGAACTTTCCACATAGCAACAACAATCTCCGTATGAGCAGAAAGCACAGCTGAATTTCACCCTATCAGAAGTAACCTGGCTGTACTCCAGAAAGTTCTGTACGGCTAGTCCTTTTTTTAGATTTCAAGGAAAATTGTTCATATTAGTTAACAGAATGACCACCTACATTATACTTGTTTTCCTTTGACCAAAAAGGGCTCAAAGCTTTTTTTCAGCTCATTAGAATGTTACTTGGGGAAAAAGAGAGAAGTGACTAAGGAATACACCTGGAAAATAAAAAAAAAAATACCCAGATATATGACTTTTCACCATGGAAGAGCTGCACAATATGTTCCCAACAGAACTGTCTTTATGCCACTTATGTGTGCAGCGATAGTATCCTGTCACAAAAGAACAGGAAACTAGAAGGAAAACACTGTGAGGTGAGTGCCTGCTACATTCACTTGTGTGTGTGTGCAAGGTGCTGAACGAACCATTGTTTTCCTTTCCATGCTGGCAATGTTTTAGCTGGAAACCAGTATTCAGCTGTAAGCATGGACTGAGGAGAGCCCAGAAGAGAGAGAGAGGTTGATAAGCAGTGAGGAAACCTGACATGTAAGGACAAGTTGATAAAATTGTGTGTGTTTGGTCTAGCAAACAGGAGACAAAGGGAAGATATAAGAGTCTGGAGCAGAGGCAGTGAACGCGCAGTGATGAAACAGAGGACCTGGTACCAACCAGTTGTCTGCTTGTGGCTGTATGTTTCTGGAGTGGCTTTAAAGCAGGTACTCAAAAACATTTAAAGGCTGTTAGGAGGACAGTCTCCTTTCCCATACCCAGACCAATTAGCAATATTCATGGAACTTTTTTTACCTGAACAAGAACTTCTTAGTTGACAAAATGAATATAAACAGCAATGATTTGCTAAGCCTGTTCCCTCCAACTGTTCAGTTTATTTATGCAAAATACAAATGTTTAAAGTGATTTAAGTGAAAAATGCATGTTTTTTTGCTGGGAGTTACATAACATTAATATTTACAACTGCCCTGCAACTCAATCACTATTTATTTCACTAAAATCTACTTGCGAAGTCATGTGCCTGTTAGCAAGTCAGCTATCAGGAAGATGGAATAGAGAAAAACCTGAATTAAAGAGCCATGGAGGTTATTTCCACCCTCTACAGTATTTCTGTTGAATTCTAAAAAGAAAAGAAGGCACTCCTACATTTTTGCTTCTCTGCAGATCATGGTTGGTCATCGCTCAAATACAATGAAAACCTTTTCCATCCTTATTAAATGTGTATGAAGCAAGATTTCTGTGAATCCCTTAAATGTTTGCTGAGAGTGCCACTAAAACATGTAATCTTTTTCATTTGAAAAAATTAATTAAAACTATTTAAGATTCTTTATTACTCTGAACCTTCTCTTGTCCCCTTTGTCTATTTTTACAATGGGATTTTCTTCATGTTAATGTATTTTCTTCACTCTTTTTGCATGAAACCACAGGAACATAAAGAACAACTTATGACATAGAATGCAAGCAAAATCATAGAAAAAAAAAATAGAATGTTGCTTGTGCTGAATTGGTATGACCTTACACAGAAATTTGATTGCTTTTCTGATAGTCTGCATCTCGGACAAGTTTTGCTAAACCCTGTATGAGACAAAGATTTACAGCCAAAGAAATATTTCAACTCAGGGAAGCTTTCTGCAAAACAAGCCAATACTCCTGTCTCCCCCCTTCTGCTCTAACTCCTGCAGAGCTGGTTCAAATGCAGTCTGGCATCCCTGGCTAAAATGTGTTCTCGCCACTAAAATGAATTGTATGCTCGTAATCAAAGCTGCAGATTTATTTGTTTTACAGAAATACCTCAGGTATAGAATTAATGAAATATTCAAGAGAAGACAGATTTGGATGCTGTTTTACATTATCATGTCTTTCAAAACCAAAATTGGATAGTCTTTGATTTCATTTTTTGTATGAGATAAATAATAGGGTTTGAATTCCTCAGCTGTTGCATTTTATTTTAATTTAATGTGTTTACTAGGAATGTTTTTTGCTATTCCATTACCAGTATATCAATATAACAATTTAATTTGTTCTTAGAATCATAAAATCATTTAGGTTGGAAAAGACCATCGAGTCCAACTGTAAACCTAACACGGCCAAGCCCACCACGTTCTTAGCTGGTCTGTGTCGTGGTTTAACCCCAGCCAGCAACTAAGCACCACGCAGCCGCTCACTCACTTTCCCCCCGCAGTGGGATGGGGGAGGAAATCAGGAAAAGTAAAACTCGTGGGTTGAGATAAGAACAGTTTAATACAACATAAAAGTAGAAACTAATAATGATAATGATAACACTAATAAAATGACAGCAGTAATAATAAAAGGATTGGAATGTACAAATGATGCGCAGTGCAATTGCTCACCACCCGC
>JAVJGG010000088.1:23036491-23074169 GCA_035590195.1 Aviceda cuculoides
AATGGGTGCCTCCGTGGTAGCCCCTGCGGGTGCTTCAGCCCTGACAGCCCCGGGAGGGAAGCGGCTGCCCAGCGCCTCAGCCGCTTCCCTCCCGGGGCTGTCCAGGAGGCGTGAAATATGTTTGAACCTCGCTTATTTTTTAAGGACGACAGGGTAACCACCGCCTGGGGAGGGAGGAGCGGCCAGCGAGGGGCGAAGTGACCCCAAATCCTCCCTCCTGCGGCGCGACAGCGGCAGCCTGAGGGCCGGTCTCCTCACGCCGTTCTTGCCGGCGATAGCCCGTCATGTTGTGCATATGCCGACTTGAGGGTGGTTTTCTGGAGCCACGTGTTTTATTTATTTTGGCAGCAGGCGGATATGGGGGTTGGTACTCGGGTCAGGTTATAACAGGATGTGTTTTAGTGGTGGGTGCCTGTAATCGTAAATGCTCTGTTCGCTAGCTATAGCAGGGAACTGAAGTGGGTTTAGTAATGCCCTCAGACGAGCATGTCTTTGCTTCTGGTATTTGGTAGTGATTTTGACTGTTTATATGGTTTTTTAAGTGACATGTATGAAATGCAGTCTGATTAGGTGTGACTAAGTTACAGCTAAAAGTATACATGGGTATGGATTTGTAGATAAGCATGTGCCTTCTGACCTTAATTTTCCCCTTTTTGAGAGGTTTCCACTTTTGTGCCCCAGCATAGAAGATAAGATAAATTGCTTTAACAAACTCTATTATTGTCCTTTCTGTCTTTGCCTTGGTCTTATTGTAGAAATATCACCAGATGTTCCTCTCATTCCAGCTGCTTTATGCATTCCCAACCTCACTTATGTCTAAATCAAGACTGTCCACCACAAAGTCCCTTGCTGTGAGCTTGATTCTGTTTTTTTCCCTTTGCAATATAAAAATACATTTTAAGTGTGAAGGATATAGTGGCATGTTATTTTCCACTTGTAGCTAGCACAGTTCCCTAACTTTGAAGTTACTTGGTTTGAAATCTAGGTTAATAAGACTTAGGTAGATTTGTCTAGGATTGGTACTTCAGGAAATTTTGAAAAGTTTCTGACACATTGTAACTGAATTTCTGTTTGTGAGCTGATTATAGGTCTTTCCCTCATTTAATGTTCATAGTCTTATTCAGGATTTGGCTGAACATAAGGATAGGATGTGTATTTGCTGAGCATCTCTTGTGCAGCTGTGTCAGAGGTCTGTATAGTCAGGGCTTACTGCCATCACTGATACACTAACAAGTGAATGATTGACATAGTAACTTCTCTTTCATACCTTTTTACATGATAAGCACAGCTTGTCCTTTTTTAAAAAATGGGTGTTACAACCAATTCTATTCGGTCAAAGGTTTATGTTGTTTTTTATAACGCTAAAGATGTTTTAAAGTTGTGTTTGTATATGTGAACACAAAAGACTTGGTTGAACAGATTAGATCTTTACATTGGGAATTGCTATTGTTGCAAGGGCTTCCTGTCTGCTAACTGTATGTATAGCAGGGAAGTGATTCTTCTCTCACCAGAAACAAGAAAAATGCATATTAGACAAACTCTAAGCCTTTCCCACTTAAATGTTCAGACTTTGAGGTTCCTAAATATATACGTTGCAAGGAATAGGCATTTCTGGGACTTAACAACCTTTGCTCTGTTGGTGCTTAACTCCCTGAAGACTTTCATGCTGTTTGCCTGTGTAGGGCAATCTTGACTCTTACCCTAAGGGCCAATAATTGTGTTCAGAAATAGGAGTTTTACAGCTGGTATATGTGAATAGTCAAGGTATATATGTAAAGCTATGTTACAACAAAAGCTGTTTCATGCAATCAAGGCAACTGTGGAAGACGGAGGCAAGAACACTAGAAATCTTTGCTAATGAGCAGTTATTGTACAAGAGTATAGCAAAAGGTAGTAAGCTTTTAGCAGTTTGGTATTTCACATTGGTCATTAACCCACTTTCACCCAAAATTGAACAAATGACAGGTCAGCTGCTGCCCTGCTCAGTGGGAGAGAGGGGATCTTGGCAGATGGTTCCTCTTTCCCTCCTCTTAAAGGAGGGCCACCGTGTAATGCAGGGTTAGTACTTTGTTAACTGCATATTAACCTTCATTAGCTCCTTTGGGTACACGGCCAAAGTTTGATAGGCCTTGTCAGAATATATATTTTTGGTGAGACAATGAAGAGATCGTAGTTCCAGGTCACTCTGTCCTGATTTTGTTTCAAAGCTTTCTGTATCAACAGCAGTGTCATTTCAGTAAAAAAAATCTGATGTGTATCAGCAAAAAGATTCCTCACAGCTGCAATGATCAGCACAAAAAAGAGTTTAAGACTTTGTATTGCACAAGGGTGAGCAATGAGGAAGTCCATGTGTTAGCTTGTGTGAAGGCATAAGCCTGCATTAGCCATAGCAGCCATGTGGCAAGACTTTGTCAGCGTTAGAGATCGTTCCAACAGTGGTTTTATCTGTAGTATTGTAGGATTGTTGTATGTTAGAAAATATATGTTAGAAAAAATATACTATTTGTCTCTGGTTCTTCTCTTCCAAGCCTGTGTTCTGTTTCCACAGAAGTAATATCTTGTGACAGAATCATGGATTATAATACATGTAGTTTTTTTTATATATTGCTAATCTTGACATAGCTTCAGTTTTCTCTAGTCCCTGCTCTCCCTCTTCCTTTGTAGGTTTTTTTTTTCAGTTGGTCAAAGCTGCTGAGTTTAGTTCCAGTTAAGATTAAGTGAAGTACTTGTAGGAAAAAAACTGCCAATAGTTTTGTTTCTGCCACAGAGGTGGTGTAATAAGACACGTGACTCTGGGAAATCAGCAATTCCTGCCCTGAAGGCTTTAAGGATACAAAACAAACAAGGATAGAGAAGAGGATGAAATGCCAAATCTTGAGTGAGCTGTTGCACACACCCTCATACAAATCTTAGTTGTCAGCAGATACCTGAAGTTGGGAGTAACAAAAGCAGACACAGAGTGGAAGAAAGAGTTTGGCGGGACAAAACAAGCTAGGTTGAGAGATTCTGTGGTTGTTCTTTCCTGGGTAGAGTAGGGCAAGAAAAAGTCACAGTCATCAGTAACAAAATTGTATAGAACTGCAGCCACGTGCTGCTAATTGAGGTGCAGGCATATGAACAGTGATGGATCTGTAGTTACAGGTAATTAAATGCACTTCTGAACTTCAGACCGTGAGGTAAACCACGGTGACTCTTAGTGCAAAACTGCCTGTGTATGAATACATCAGATTTGATTTGATTTGAGTGATTCAATTAGAGTCAAATCAAATCATCAAAATGCTCGAGTTTTCAAAGTAATGTTTATGCTTCTGACCAAGTAGTACTTTCCAGGAAGAAACGGGAATGATGACTAGGATGTGTGCAGGAAGAAATCATAAAGCTGTGTAGTTATCACTAAAATGATGTTTTACATCCATGAGTCAATTCTTAACACATTACTCAGTTTTATCCTTTAGCTGGAAGGGCTGAGAATTAACATGGAATATTTTCAAACTGGCAGTCAGATGTCATAATAATAGCTGTAGTATTCTTATTTTTTCTACTGACATTTGTCCAGAAGATTTGCCTTCTGAAATACATTTGCAACTACTGTCCTGTCCAAGTTAAAACAGAAATGAAAAGACTAAATTTGGAGTTGAATGTTATTTTTACGGGTTGCAAGTGTTCTTTAAATGCACTTCTTATGGTCAGATTAGTCATAAAGACATCTACTTTGATTATTTTTCCTGCTTTTATGCTTTTTGCATTTTTATACTTTTATGCTTTCTGATGATTGCATCATAATTGCAATTGATTATTATAATCATTTATATTTATTTACACAGTAATAACTGAACTTTCTCTTGTAAGGCAAACCAAATAATCTTACAAGCTCATAGGCAACATGTCTTTTTGAACACTTAGCTCTACTACGCCAATAACTGAAAATCAGCTAGCATGTGGTTGAAAATAAATTTGGCACAAAATAGATGGAAGAGTAAATAACAAGGAGAACCAGTAACAAGTGGTGAGATTAATTTGCTTTTGTTTTCCTTTGACATTTTGGGCACACTCACCTGTAGAGACTGTGTGGATCCCTCTCTCCTAATGAGTTTAATTTTGTTGGGAGATGCCTCGTTATAACATTCCAGCTTTTAGGTTCTGAAATAGCAGAGTTTAGTTTCTGGAAGGTTGAAAATTTTTAGTCTAATTAAAAGTGTGAAATTTGATGGCTTGTGATGTACGTATGACACTAGATAAGATGTTGACTCATGTATAAATGATAAAATATATCATTAGTAATTAACCATCTTTAAAGTATTTCTTTGAAATATTGAGGGGAAAATAAATCAGAAGTATTCTGACTAAACAGATAGATTTCATTTTGCATTATTTAAAATAACGTAGTCTCTATTTCAATGTGAAAAAAGCCAGAAGATTCGTGAGTTGGAGACGAATGATGTAATGTGTTTCAGTAAATGGTTTGTACTCCATTTCAGTAGAATCTACATTTTTATTGATTGAAAATAATCTTTATCATTTTCACATATTTAAAACTATCCTAGTTCAGGGATGTCAAATCAGGATTTCTGTATTGTAGTATACAGGTGTTGGCTTTATAATAAAGGAAGAGTATGAGTATTAAGTTTTCCCTGCAGAAAGGTGTACCTCTAACTGCATGAGCAAAACCTTGTATGTTTGTATGTTGCTAGATGCATAGATACATGTGTAGTTTGGGTGATTGTATACTGACCTTGCAAAATCCCCATACTCAGGGTTTTTGTTCTCTTAGTTGACAAGTTTAGTGTTGGAATAACAAAACCTTTTGTAAAATTAGTGTTACCCCAAAGAAGCACAGAATTCCCCCCCTGCCCCCAAATCAGCTGCTTTATTCTAATTGACCCAGACTTTTAAATTTTTCTGTTCTATAGTAAATGGTTGAAGTATACACAGAGGGTTTAATGAGGGGCAGGGCAAATGAATGGTAGTGGTAGTGCATTCTGGTAATTATGTAGGGCCTATTCTTTGTGCAGCTGATAACCTAGTAATCAAAGGTACATTTGCAATTTAAGCTGGTTTCTATACAGGACTATTCCTTGAATAGAATATTTCTTTCTTGAACTTCTATAAAATGGGCCTTATTTAGAATTACTGCTAATTACCAGTATATTTGTGTGCTGATAAATTTTTTTAGCAGTAACTTGCTTTTGGAATGCATGGGAGAATTTCCTGGAGACCTGAGACGAAGGTGATTCTTTTCCAAATGGTCAATTCTGAAGCAGAGGAAAATGTTTATTTCATTTCTGTGTTCTTAGGTACTGTTAAATACAGTTGCTAATGGAGTAATTTGGATTGAAAGTACTGTGGGTTTTTTCATGTACAGCCTACACTCTCAGGTAACTCCAAGAAATGAGGCAGTGGGAACTGGGATCGGTATTGTGGAGGAGGGAGGGAGCGAACTGTAGTATCAGTTAAAAGTCAAGAGTTGGATCGGGGGATTCTGGAGTAAGTATCTCTTCATATTAACCCTTGGCAAAAGCCCATGCTGTGTTAATAAAATGTGCAACCCTGTTACTAGACCGCTTATATCACTTAACTTACATGTGTTAAGTACAATAAATTGATTTTTTTTTTTTAGTACTGAAATAAATCTTATGTTCATGCTTAGAACTTCCAGATTGGTCTTACTATGCTTGCTTTTCTGTGTCACCTCACTTTGCTTCTATCTGTTCTTTCTTCCTTTTCAACATTGGAATCCCTCAATTCTGTCCTTCCTACGTTTTTGTTTTGGTTTGGTTTGGTTTTGGTTTTTTTTTTCGTAAAGGTAGAAGTTCCTTTCTCAGCTTAAGTTATATTGGAATTTGTCTCTTGCTCTGTGTATGTTGTTTTTTTAGTTTATTTTATCTATGCATGGATTTACCTTTGTGTAACGAAACATAAGAAGTAAAAAAAAGGGATTTCTCCATTTACATATGTAAATCATAGGGTGAAAAGGCAAAAAGAATATTTGGCAAGAAAATCCTGGGATAAAAAATTTTGTAATGATTTCAGTTGTCTATATTTTGTTTTAGATTGTGATTTGGAGCCTTGGAGAATTCAGAGTCTTTCCACAATGGGAGAAAGGACTGATTGTACGAAGTCACATAGTTCACTGGCTGAATACAGCCCCATCAGTAAATCAGACAGGACAGATCCAAGTGACAGCTGTGAAATGCAGGATGGAAACCAAAATACAATGCAACTGAAGAAAGAAATATCTTTGATAAATGGGATAAGCCTTATAGTAGGCAACATGATTGGTTCAGGTATCTTTGTCTCTCCCAAAGGAGTTCTCATCTACAGCAAATCTTATGGATTGTCTCTAATAATTTGGGCAATCGGAGGGATTTTTTCAGTCTTTGGAGCTCTCTGCTATGCTGAACTTGGAACCACTATTACAAAGTCAGGAGCCAGCTACGCGTATATCTTGGAGTCTTTTGGGAGCTTCATTGCTTTTATTCGTTTGTGGACCTCACTCCTAATTGTTGAGCCAACTAGTCAGGCGATTATTGCTATCACCTTTGCTAACTATATAGTTCAACCGTTCTTCCCTTCTTGTGATCCTCCATATTTGGCTTGCCGTCTCATAGCAGCTGCTTGTGAATGTAAGTATTTCTTGAAATTTACTATGCTAATTTTTTTATCCAGGATTAAGTTTTATTAAAACAAATCCTACCAAGTCCCAGAGTTGTTGCATACTGAATCTGCAATGGTTTGAGTTTCAGTGGGGAAAAGAACACTTTCCAGCATGTGATTAACTCACAGGTATTCAGCCAGTGAATTACCATTTTCTCATTCAGAAGCAGAACAAGGTATTTAACTCTTCCAAGTTTACTTACATGGCAAAAATGGGGGAAAAAGTTTGTTTTCCTGGAGAGAGGTATATTAAATGAAACCTCAAGATACTTTTGGTGTGGTCTAAGAGTTGCTGCAGAATAGCTCTTATGCTATAAATTCTGATGTAATTTATTTTACAATAGCTTTTCAATGTAGACGTACTTAAGTAATTACTCTGGTAGGGTTTCCAAAGGTCATTCATTCAAGATTATTCTTTATGCTTGTGATTAACTGTAACATCAGTGCAACAGTACCAGTTGTAAAGCTGTTTTGAAAAGCAGAAATTTTGTGTGCACTTAAAGCATTTAAATGTTTGTAATCAGATAGCCAGCTCTGTTAGTCAATATAGAACAACTGCCCACATGCTTCAAACCAGGACTGTTCTGCCGTATCAAGAGAATGAAACTGTATGACTGTACTCTGTGTGTCTTATTTAATTTTAGGTATTTCCTACTAAAAGTGTTTATATGCATATTTTACATTTCCAGTAAACAGTGAAAAATGTATTCCAGAAAGTCTGTCATGTCATGTACTGATCAGTCGCCGTGTGCTGTGGAGCCTGCCATCCCTATTGACATGATGCTTTTATCATAAAGCTAATAGAGAACTTGGGCTTCTTTACTGCCAACACTATGCTACAGGGAGGAGATGTGTGGCTCCTAGCTGGTGCCTTTTTGAGGCAATAGGGAATCTGTTGAAATAGCTCTAATATTCCTTATTACAGTTGTCTATGTAGGACTAGAAGAGGGGAAAGACAGAGAGAGCAGCAGTGTGTGCTTCAAATATTTGACCTCTAACTAGTTGTGAACATTATAGCTTCCCTTTCCATTTTTGTAAGTTAATTTGTTACTGTTGGGAAAGCACTAAGGTGCTGGTTCAGGTCCAGGTAGTGGGAAGAATAATCACAAACTTCTTCCAAAAAATCTGTCAGCTTACTCAGTTCTGTTCCCTCTGTCTCCCTCCTCCCTTCCAAATGTGTGTCCACGCTTCATTGTGACAACTTCAGGAAAGACATGAAGGACATGTAATGTCATGTTCACATTCCTTAAACAGATACTCTCTCAAGGTATCCTGGCACAGGTTCAGGAGTGTGGGGGAATCTGCTCTTCCATGTAAGGTATCTATCTCACATTTCAGGGGGGTTAGCCCTTATAAAAAGCAGTTTGTCAAAAAGCAAGACATTAAGGCAAAGTGATTCAATTAAAACGATTATATAGTAGATGTAGAAAGACAACGTGATGCCCCCTACACTTGCTGCTAAGAAAGAGGATTTAGCACCTTTTTCTTTAGTGGAGACATGTGACAGCAAGATCACTGTCATGTAGGTGGAACAACTTACTTTAATGGTCTATTTTATGGTTTAAATGGTTGTTCTACCCTGCTCTAGGGGTCGATGGTGAGACTCTCACCCCTGCTCTACAACTTAATTTAGCTGGTCCTGTTAAAGCCTACACTTCTCCCTGGCCTGGCAGGGCTGATGTGTGTCCAATCCTTAGCTCTGGATACAATTAATACTTCATTAATGAAATTGCTGAGAATGGAAGTCTGAACATTGGTTAGGTAAGAGATTGTATGTGAGAATGGGTGGGTTTGTTGGGGAGTTTCTTTTTCTTCTTTTTTTTTTTTTGTAACTAGTAATAGCAATACTAAATCTAGTGTGAAATCAGTCTTAGTGTTATACAGCATTACTTTGTCAATCATTTTGGCAAATCGGGGTGGCATCTGGTGCTACAGAACTAAACTTGACAGTTCTCAGGAACTTTAAGTAGGTTAATGATAATTGAAGAAAACATGAGAGAGTAATTTTGGTGAGAGAGAGAGGGTATGTGACGTATTTGGATTCTTATCTTTCTTTCTTTTTTCTTTTAAGATAGCAGAGACAGACTGCATTTCATCTGAAGTAGAGACCAAGCCCTAACTCACTAAAATAAGGAGTTAATAATAATCACTCCCAATAAAAGTTGCTTAAAAAAAAAAATTAATGGCCGAAATAAACGCTGTGAGCAAATACTCCATAGATAATACCAATCATTAGTACTGAAGAGCAGAGACCAAGCAGAGTTATTTTTTTTCCTGAGGGCTCTTCAGGAGCTGCCAGCAGTCCTGACTTTTGAAATTTGATACAACTGGGTTTTTTTCCCCTCATCTTGCCAAGCTCTGTGGAATCTCGTTCAGCTATTCAACTTGGCCAGACTGTCTAGTATACTAGTGCCATGCTTTTGAGATCCTTACCTTTCTTTTGTAATCTTTTTAAGATTATTACTTTTCTATTTGGTAACTGTGCTATGTACATTTTTTATCATAATAGTATCACATTATTCTTGGGTTATGGGAAAGGAAATAATTTATCACATCTTTTCATTTAATTTTGATTTGCTACTACCTTACTCCTTAAACAGACAAGTTTAGTTTTTATTTATATGCATATTTAAAATACATAGTACAACAAAATTGTTTGGAGATAAAAAAATACAGTAGAATATAACCACTTGTTTTACTAGCTAGAGAAAAAAACTGAGATTTGGGTGAAATGTTTAAGTTTCTGGGTTAGAATCAGTAATGTAATGATGATCTGGATAAGAAAAATATGCACTGAATTAGTATTTTGTTCAATAAAGAATACTGAAGATAATGAATCCTATTCAATATTCAGCATTTGAGTTTAGGCAGAGGTTATCTAGCTCTCCACTTGAGGGGAAAAAATAATAAATGCATAAGCAAAACGTTGACAGTCATGAGACCAGTGTATTTAAACAATAGCTTGAAAAGTGTTTGTTGGGGAAGTTGATCTTTTGAGTAAGTTTAGTTAGCAACTGGAAAAGAGTATTGAATCACTTGTGACCATATTCAGTATTGCAAGTACTCCATGGATGTTGAACTCAACCTCAGCTTAACAAGGAAGGATAAAAAAACTTTTCAAAAACTATTTTAATATGTTTACCTAAAGGAATTTCTAGATAATCTTTAATTTATCATAAAATATTGATACATTGAAATGAATTATTTCATGTAATGGTTTCTTTAGCTTCAGGATAGTTGGAGAGTGCAGCTGATGAGAGGTAGTGTTAGGAAAATGGGCATGTAATCAGAGAAGGTGAAGGTCTTTCCTTCCATCTTTTGAAACAGTGTGTTTAGAACATCTGTTTTCTACTGGTTTGTTGCAACCAGTGTGTTTTCAGTATCAGTATATTTTTCTTAGTTTGACCTAAGTATAACAGGTAAGTGCATATTTAGATTGTAATTTAAAATCTTTGAAAAATTAGTTAGACTGAATATTGTTCAAATAATATTTTCACATTTCTTTTTTCTTCTCCCCACTTACCCTCCCCCCAGGTCTTCTAACATTTATAAATTGTGCCTACGTTAAATGGGGAACACGGGTGCAGGATATATTTACTTATGCTAAAGTTACTGCTCTTATTGTCATCATCGTAACCGGACTTGTTAAGATATGCCAGGGTAAGCTTACAAAATTAAAGCAAAGGTTTGTATTTATCAGTTAAACTGAGTAACTGCTTTAAAGACTGTAAAATACCTCTGTATGTGTTATCAAATGCCTCAGTACAGGCATAATATAGCCACTTTGAAAACACCAATAATACCAATGTTAGGTGTTATCATGAGAAGCTATCCTATCTCAGTTGACTTTGAACTGGGTGAAAGAAGGTAACTGATTGCTCAGCAATGTTGTGCAATTTACAGCCTGCAGTATGGAATAATAAAGGAAATGAAAACAGCAAAATACAGAGCTAGCAAAATACGATGGGAGTAGAGAAAGCTGTAAATTTCTGTAAGGAGCATACTACTTTACAATAAGATCAACTGAACAATTTTTTTACAAAACAAATTTTGTGCAAGTCTGAAAGTGACTGAACTTAAAGCAAAAATAGATTTGTAAGAACATGTAAGTAGATTTGTGAAACAGTAACTCATTTTTGCTCATATCCTGAGTTCTATTATAGCTGTTGAGAATTAGAAAGTTGCTTGGGTTTTGGATTTTTTGGTTGGTTGGTTGGTTGGGGTTTTTTAATTTGTATGTGTGTTGGGCCTTGTGCCTTGAAGTTAGAAGAATTCTGAACTTAGTTTTGTTCTTAGCCTTTCCTTTGGGGAGAATTTATTAGTGTGTTAGCTTAAAAAAATTACCCTTCTTTCAAAGCTGCCGTAAAGGTCTTTCCTTGGCAATCTGGCAATTTGTGTCCTTTGCTTTAACCAGTTATTGTTGAAAGTCCATGAGCAAGGTAATTATTGTGAATGGAGCAAGAATATGCATATGTGAGCACCTTGCTAGCGTATTTAATCCTTAGCATATCTGCCCATCCCTTGTTCTGTAGATACTGAGCTTGTTCACTACTAACTTCCTTGACATTTGTTTCCCTTCTCAATTTCTAACTCAGCAGTTACTCTGTCTGTGCCAAGGGAATAGTTATATCTGATTAGGATAAAAAGTAGGGAAGAGAAATAAGTGAAGGTATTTTAGAGGCCTCAAATATTTGCCTGGCCGGTTCTGATGAAGTCTAAATGTTTCACAATGCATAGTACAGGGCATGTTTTGGAGTTACATGGTAACTCACCTTTCTGTATTCAGTGTTTTTGTGTGTGTGTGTCTGTACATGTAAAATAGTCTGAATATGTAAAACTGGTATCGATGAGCTTGTCTTGACTGGCTTATAGTCAAAAGATGGCAAAAGTTCTCACAAAAAACCATACACTTTTTCTCTTAGCTTGGGAAAATTTTATCTCAAGTAACAATAATATTTTATTTTCTGTTAATTATTCTCAGTTTTCTATTTCTATTAGCTAAGACTTAAACATCCATTTAGGTTTTTGGGTTTTTTTGTCGTAGTTATCTAAATAAACTGAATCTTTGTTTTCTGTATAGGCTAAATGATTGAAAATTTAAAAGGATATAGAAGCATAGAGTGGATAATTTTATAAATATATATGTTATAAAAAATACCCTTAGCCTGAGTGCTGTCATTCACAGTTGTTTGTAGCTTAGTCTGAGCTTAATGTTCCTGAACTTTTTGTACCATTGTGGACAAACTAGGTGTTTAATTATAGAACAGTGTCATCCACAGAGCATTATTTTTAGTAATTTAAATGCTATGTTTATTCTCATGGCTGAAGCACAGAGTAGAATTGGCAAAAGTGCTTAATAAGCAGCTTTGAAGGAATTAGGGGTTCTGAGTTTTTTTTGTATTTGTGTGCCACATTGAAAAAAATTACTTAATGTGCTTTATTATCCTGTACTTCATAGCATTTCTTTCACACACAGGACATTCATCACACTTCGAGAACTCTTTTGAGGGATCCTCTTTTGATATCGGAGACATTTCCCTCGCACTCTATTCTGCCTTGTTCTCTTACTCTGGTTGGGATACGCTCAATTTTGTAACGGAAGAGATCAAAAACCCAGAAAGGTAAGCGATTTGAGCTTTCTAAACCTGGTTATTTCCCAGGTTGCTTGTTTGTGACTGTCTTTCACTAACGAGTTCTGATCTTGTACTGAAATGAGTAAAACTGCTGTGCGCTTAGATGGTAAGGCTGTGAACAGCCACCAGCAAAGATTTACTGGTTTTTAACTCCATTAAAAATGGGGGAAAAAAAAAAAAAAGAGAAAAAAGAAGATAAGTCTAGATGATTGCAGGATGCTGTATTCAGTGCTTGATAAGCTTTCAGTTCAAGATGTTGCTACTGTTTATTACAATAGGTGTTAATATTGCAGTGAAAGTGTAGTCTGTGCTGTGTTTATGTGTGCAATAATTCTGATTTCTTATTTAAGAATGTTACCTCTTCCATGAATTTATGCTCTAAAAGTGTGACTGACTGAATAATCTTGTTCAGTTGTGAGTCTGTAAGCAGATACCTTTATGTTAAAAACAGAATTCCATTTGATCATTTTTACTTCCTATTATAAGCAACAGCTCAGATTGTTACAACCAAAAGATAAAGAATGGAAGTGATATTTTTTTTTTCAGTTCTCCCAACTGATTTTGACTTTGCAGTTTGTTCTGTTGCCCCTGAGTTCTATGCTGTGCATTTATTTAACCAGGAAAGTTACCTATTAAAAAGGTAAAATAGCAGATAAGAATTTTAACTCTAAATATAGCTATTTTTAGTCAGACTGAATTTCAGGTTGACAGTGTTTCCTTAAATTGTCTTGCAAAGATTTGTTATATGTATTCAGAAGAGACATATGTTTTGTGTTTGCATCAGTCATTTGGTCCTTCAAATTGTTTTTTTTCCACTGAAAGAGCTCCCCTTTCTGAGTGCTGTTGCAATGCCTTTTCATCCTTTTAAAGTTAGTGTATTGTTCTGTGTTATCAGTTGGATAACTCTTGTATTAGATATATTGTTTTGAAAAATAATTTTTCTCACAGGATATTTAGCTGATGAAAATATCTTCAGATTCATTTGCTATTTATAGGCATCAGTGCCTAATACAAGCTTTGTTCTTGGTAACAATTGTAGCTGATAAAGTGGACTTCAGATTTCAGCTTTCTACGTTGACAATTCTTGGGAATAATGAGGTGTTTTAGACTTCTATAAAATTACTCCAAGAATTACATATTTTTCATATTCACTTGGTTCATAGTGCCCTCATGTTTATCCAGTGAATAGTTGCATCGACAAGTTAAATTTGAAATAGTCCCTCGGCTTTAATCTTGGGTGATGCAAAGTCCTTAAAATGCCATTTCAGCTTTTTGCTACATTACATTACATTTCTGAATTAATTTCTAAGTGGTTTTCTAATTCTGTTTCTTCTCTGCACTGAGGTTCACAGGTCTCTTAACTGTGAGTGTGCAACCTGGAAGCAGAGTCAGAACTTCCAGTTACTAATTTACTGATTTATATGGGGGGGTTGTGGTGTGTTTGTTTCTCTGCTTCCACAACATCAGACAGACGCAGCTGGAGTTCTGGGCCTCAGAAAATTTTTGAGGAAACTTCCTAAGTGCATTTCATTTTTCTGCTTTTTTGATTCTTTTTTCGGTTGTTTTTTTGTTGTTGTTATTGAAAACCGTGTTCATGGCAAATGCTCATGCATGTCACCATGCCATGTTTGATTTCAAACTGGGCAAATGTGAGAGTAACACTCTCAGTTCTGCTTTCCCTTTTGAGACATTTGAATATCCCTGAAAGCTTTGGGGAAAGAATAAGGCTGAGAAAAGCCAAAGCCTAAAACTAAAAGTTTGCTTCTGCTTCTGCTCTGCAGAGTTTCTGCCTGTGGAGCTGCAGACTCACGGCTGTGAATTTCTCTCAGCTTTAAATTAAATCTTACCTGTTTACATCTAGAGGTTTGCAGTGTTTCCATGTTACTCTAGACTTTTTTTGTATTACTTTCTAGACATATGTTTGCTAGTAAGATCTGCCACATCCCAAGATTCACAGCTGCGTAGCAATTTTGGATCTGCCCTCTGCATCTCTACTTTCTGCAGTTACACAGCTCAGTTTGTTCTCTGCAGTGATGAGTGCAAATGACATCAGGGTTTTGGTGTGGTTCAGTTTAGCGGACCTGCCTGCATCGGTTCTAGAAGTAGGTGCTAGAAGAGCAGCAGCATTCCCCAGGGAGAACGACTGCAGTGACTCAGAGCTCTGCCCCTTTGGGTACTAGTTGTGGTAATTAACATGGCCAGTAGGAAATAATTTAAAGCATGTAAATTTGAAGGCTGTTTTTACGAATCTGGAAAACCTGAAGTTAGGGTACTTGAACAGCAGTTGCATAGAATCACTTTTTACACATAATTTAGTTTTTAAGTTATTGCAAAAAATCTTTTTATTTTTCCAGTGTTCTATATTAGAATTTCTAGTTTTAAAAGAAACTAAACTCTTCCAGAGATACTTGTTTTGAAGTCTTTATTCCATCTTCACACATTTTTATCTCTAAGGTAAAGGATGCAAATGAATAAGTTTACTCTGTTATTAATGGATTTTTTTTTTTCCATGGGCTGTGGGTTTTGGGTTGTTTTTGGTTTTTTTTGTCTTACAGGAACTTGCCACTGGCTATTGCAGTGTCTATGCCAATCGTGACTGTTATATATATTATGACCAATATAGCTTACTATACAGTGCTGGATGTGGAAGCTGTTCTGTCTAGTGATGCTGTGGCAGTGGTAAGTTGGCCATGTGGTATTTTGCTATATTATTCACTTTTCATCTTTTAGGGATGCATTTCATTTTGAGGAACAAAACAGGAAAAATCCCTAGTTTATTAGAGTACTTCACTGAATATAGGAGGACAGAACAACTCATCATGAGTAACTTAATCTTAAATAGAAAAGCAGTTAACGAAACCACATATAATAATGGTGTCAGATTTACTAAAACAACTACAGGTGCATCATGTTAATGTATTTTACAAAGACACTAATTAGACTTGTGCACTTTGAGCTGATTGTAAATTAGACTTATTAGTACGTAGTTTTCTCTGCTCCTTTATGCTGAAGTATTTAGAAAGCAGGAGCAGTATGCAGAACAGTGTTGGATGGAGCTACATTCTATTGAGCTAATAATTGGTGCAATGCAAATCTGTAAATGGATGTGTCGCAGCTCAGCTATGACAAAGTTTAGCTTTGTATCTCCTTTTTAATAACATAAATCACTGTCTTTCCAATATTGTATTAATTCCAACAACTTTTAATATTTTGAAATTCATTATTTTTGTATATGGATGGAAGTTTGAATACAATTAAAATATATAAGCTTCTTAAAGCAAAAAGCTGGTCAAATTATGTTTTATACTTAAAGCTAATCATTAAACAATAGTGAAGGTTGGTTTTTTTTTTCCTTCTAGCTAGTGAATTAATTGGATAGTATTGTTTACTATGTCCTTTAGAGTTGAGACTTGGAAAATTTAATCTTCTTTTTGGTTATTTAAATTGGAGGAAAAGAAATAGCTTTCCTCGCTTTTAGATTCCCAACTGGCTTCTAAAATTTAAGTAGTTAGACAATAGAAAGAAAGTTTTAAATACATCAAAATGAAGGATGTATTCACTCTGTTCCCACAGAGGATTACTATGATTGAAAACTAGCTTAGCAAATCAGAAAACTCTTGTTTTGGGTATTTAGGCAGGTGGTTCTGCAAAAGCACTTACTTGACTTTCTTTCAAACTTCATTAGTGTAAGCTTTCAAAGTAGTTTACGGTAAATGTGAGCTGTAACTTGTTATTTCAGATGTAATTACGCAGATGTTTATTTCAAAATGTATTGAAAATAAATAAACTTTAATTCTTTGCCTCGTTTTAGCTGGAATATGAAAATACAAAGTTGTCGTAAAATATATTGTAAAACATTTGGTAAAACACTTCAGAATGAAACAAAACAAGACATGGACAGAAAATATTTCATTTTGAATAAGCTAAGGGGTAATAAAATCTCCAGGACTATTTGTTTCTGTTGTAGGCTATAGTATCCCGTATAAAGTACCTTCCAGTGACTGATAACGGAATTTTTAATTCTTGTCTGTAATTAATGAATACAGACAAAATGAAAAGCCAATACACAGTCCACTGTCTGTCCTGACCTCTGTAAAGCAGCACACTATTGGTTTTTTCTAACAAAGACATGGAAAATATACTTCTTTTAACAGCAATGAAATTCTCCAATCCAGGCTATCCCCTAAGAGTATTCTGTGTCTACTCTACTGTTCCTGTGCTTTGTCATCAGAGAGGTTTATACAGCCATTTGGTGAATGGGATCAGGAAAACTGATCCACCCTGGGAGACTGGGGGAGTGATTCACTGTGGGCCTGTCCAATCTATGTTGCTGTACACAGCAAGTGGTAGCACTGCAGCAGCAATTGGTGGCCAGATAAAGGAGGGATGATGGATGCCTGACCCTTACTACATATGTGAAACCCAGGCCTAAGTTTTTATGATTTTATATACACTTCATTTAGTTGTTCTTTGACATTGTTCTTAACCAAAAGTGAGTATATATTTGGTTTTTTTGGTGTGTATATACTTTTATGTATATACACGTGCTGTGTAATTTTATATGAAACTAATACTCAGAACTGGACAGATCAGGCCGTCTTCTCTAGTGTAGAATGCATCCAGATGTGGAAGAGAAAAAAGAAAGACTTAGGAGTCAAGACCTTAATCAATCTAATTGCATGCAGAGATACTGGGTGACCAGGATAAGAATGAAAAAATATGTTTGTGATTTCCAAAGTTATTAGGGGATTTACATTTTGTGCTGGTTTTAATGGAATTTAACCCAATGAATGACTTCGGAAGTCTAGAACTGTACTTTTTCACTAGATCTGAGGATTGCCAAGTACTTGCAATTAAAACTTAACTAATGTTCTATCTAAAGGCATTGTTGCTGAGATGTCTCAGCAGCTGGCAGACAATGGTCTTCTGATTGCCACTACTTATATCCGTTTTAGAATGATAGGGTGAAAGTGCAGCTGAAGTTTAATACCTAATACATCACTCATTGCTGATATGAATTTAATTGCCCAGTTTTATGAAACCAACTTTAAGCCTGACCTACTAATACATTAGCAAGTAGTGTGGACCTCTGGAAGGATATCAGTAGAGTGGAAAAGTTGACACTGAGGACCTGACATGCACACTATTCATACTTCAGGGGTATTTTACTTTGGACTACCTCTAATGAGGTCCTGTGGACTGAATGCTTACGTGTGGTTGGATTGCAGTAGCGGAGTTCAGTAGGTATGCTCTTGAAGTTCATCTTCTGATTTAGCCTGTTCTAAAAGGCAAGCTCCCTTTAGCTGTGATGTTAAACAGTGTGAACCAAAAAGCAGTAAGTGGCAATATTTGGGAGAGCTGCTTCAAAGGTGCACTTGCAGTTCAAATTAAAACACTCATAATGCACCTGTAGTTTTCTAGTGAATAGGAAGGAAAAAAAAGAGCTAATGACTGTAATGGTCTGTGTTTCAAAGCCCTCCTGTAATACAGAAATGTAAAAATCTTTGTGGTGAAATTTCTCTGGGTGGTGGAAGAGAATTTTATCCCCAGTGGAATCTTTTAGAAGACTTAGGGCATTGCGGTCAGTGGATCAATGAAGAAAGGAGATTAGAATTAAGCCATTTGAAAAACTAATCTGATGAAAATGAGCCATTTTGATCTGCTCACATATTCTAAGTATGTTATATGATACAGATTGCTGTAGTTTCCTTATTGTGCTTTATGTAGTTGTAGGGTGAAAATTACAGTAATGATTTTTTTAAAGAAACGTGGTAATAATATTGCTGCATTTTAGAGTCTTTGTGTAGTAAAGCAGCAGTTAAATTTAATCTTTCCGTGTTTCTATTTTGGGAAGGAATGGAGTAGCTTTCTCCTATTCATTTCAGTCAAGAGGCTTCGAGCTGGAAAGTTGGGGGAAAGCTGTTTCCAGTTTCTACATGATGAGAGTAAAAGTAGTATGTAAAAGAAATACTAGTAATAGTGTATCTTTGCACACCACCTTGCATACTATTTTTCTTGGGGGCTGGGAGGTGAAAGAAGTCTTACCAAGGGATGATTCAGAAAAAAAAAATATAAAATATCCTTATTTTACTTCAGTATTAGCTTCATTATGGTATAGTCTCAGTGTTGGGGCTAAGAAACTAATTTTTTTAAGCTCTTTTTTGTTGACGTAATTTAAATAATACAGCAACAACTAGCTTAGAAGTTCTGCAAATGTTCTTCAGACGGTTGCTGATCATGTAAAAATCGCTTCCTTTTTCAAAAATTCCTGTCAGTTTCACAGTTGACTTCTGTTTTACCTCTTATGCAAACCATCACAACCCTACTGGTTTTTGCATATGAAGCAGTTACTCTGTAGCACAAACACACTTAAAAGAAATGAATAAAAGCAGAAATTTTCTCTCATGTCCCTCTGTCACTGAACAACTGGTTTTTTTCATCTGAGAGTGCCATTGTATTTTTTGTTTGTGAAGAGGACACCTGGCTCCACAAGCACTTTCTGGGCTGCTTCATCTTCTAACAGGAAAGAACATACTGGCTGCCAGTGCCTAGCTTGTTAGCTGCTTCCTGTGTTTGGTCATGTCTGGGTGTTTTGATTGTGTTCATGCAACAGGTAATATTTGGCAGCCCCTTCTTGGACAAACTAAAAATGATTCCTGGTTGAAGCAAATAGTTGGTTGGCCTGCATAGCTGGCTGTCATTTTTCTTGGAGCTATACAGCTTTCTTGGTAGATTGGGGATAAAGATGACAACTTCAGTTGCATCTTTGAATACCATCTTGCGAGTCTAGCATTGATCGATCCAATTTACCCTGGTGTACTCGTATTCTTGAGCAGACTTGCTTCACTTTGACATGCCCTCTTCCTCAATGAACCAGGAATATGAGAGGCTGTGTGTTTTAGCTCTTTTATCCTTCTTTGGTATATAGTTTAACAAATGGTGAGTCTCTTTCTTCTAACTGAATTCAGCCAGAAATTCTTAAGTTACTCTTAGACCTTTTAGGTATTACTTCCTTCATTTGGCCAGTCATTTGGCTCTTTTCTGAAGAGGAAAATCTTCTTGTCTTCGGCTGCCTATATCATGTCCACCTTCTTTGCTTGCACTGGCACCTCCCAGTAAGGTTCCTTTGGATGAAATGCACATTCTGTACCTTATAATGGAAGAACTCTTCATTAGGGACAGGCAGTTGCTTTTAGAAGAGAGCTGTTTAGTAAGTCATTTGCCTTCTTTCTTGGAGGTAGCTGTAATTCACTATCAATGCAGCACTCCTGTTGCCAGTTATGTAGAAGTTCTCTGGCTTTGGAGGCCGAGCTGAAAAGCTGAGCCAGAACTTGAAACAGTGCTACATAATATTTTCAATATGAGAAATGTAGATGACTTTGGAAAACATCGAGCCCTTATTCTACAGCTGGCTATTAAAAATGCTAAGAACAGTACAAACAGCTGAGAAGATTTAGATTAAATATCTTCAGCACCTCCGTGAACAAAACTGTTTCACCCTTGGAGCTGGCGTTTGTAATCTTAACGTGGGCCATGCAGAAGAGACATGTTATATGCAGTAGACATGCAATATATTAATGCAGTAGAGTAGTGCTTGTTTCTCTTACTATGAAATTGTATTGAATGACCTAAAGATGAAGAGAGAATTTCATGCTGGACTTTGCACTGCATGGTGCCTTTTTCTCCAAGAAAAGACATTGCCAATAATACAAGGACAGAATACAATCAACAGAATGGTGTTTGAATCAAGAATTACAGGAAACCCAAACATATAAATTGCCTTCTTTTGTACCTTCACAATTTTCCGACTCTGTTTTCAGTTGATGTGTACTCTCTTTCCTTTCTTTAATATATGTGATGTTAAATCTAATTTGGTCAAACTGAACAGATGTCGTACAGAATCTTGACAAATTTAATCTATGGCAGTGGAAGAAAACTTCATCTGCTAAGTGGCTTTTTTGCATGTGTGGCTTCCTGATTGCCATAAATCAGAGTTTCTTTGTTTCCTTTAGGAGGTAGCTCCTTAAAGGCCTGAGAAGCTAAAAATTAAGAAAACACACTGTAGTTCTGACTGCCAAATCTTCCTGCAATGTGGGAATGTATTTATACTCTGCCTCAAGAGAGAAGTGAAAGCTGAATTAATTGTGCTTCCAAGATACTAGTCAGATTGCTTATATACATTAATCTCCTTACAGCTCTATATGACTTTCGGGGTAAGAATGCTATAGAACTGAGCCTGGAAAAGCTCGCATGTGTGATAGGATCTTGAAATGAGCTACATAAAGATGCTCTGTAGTTGCCTTTTAAGCCTTCCTAATGGAAACACCTGATAATATTTGGGTATAGTTTTGTACAAGTTTCTTATTCATGTTAGGCTAAATTCTCTTTGCATTTCTCTACCTGATCAATACCGTTTAGTGTTTTGCCAGCCTAGCATGTGTTCCAGCTCCATATGCTCTCATTGTAGTCTTGACATTTTTTGTGTGCCTCTAAGTGCAGCTAAGTGTGGTGAAACGGTACTCATCTTGTGATTTGTAACATAAATGTGGGTCTTTCTAATCGTCTGTGTGCCTGAATTACTGAGTGTGAGGCAGCATCCTGTGTGTTTTGTTGTGGCAGCTCTTTATGTGGGCCAGTTCCCACTGCTTTTAGTTCAACCTGTTTGTGTAGAACTGTTTGGATCTTTAAAAGGACAAAAAAGTGTTCTTGCAAACCATTCACAAGTTGCCAGATGATCATGAGATGAAACTAACCCAAGATAAAAATAAAATGTAGTTAAATCAGTCATTCATGTCTTGAAACAAAGCTGTAATTCAGTTTTTGACCATTCTTCTGGGAGTAATGTGACATTTTAGTCATGACAAAATAAGGACAGTTCAGCTGAGAAGTGCATGACTGGAAGCTTATTCCTTCATTATGATTCCCTGTTGATGGTTTGGGGAAAAAAGTCAGAACTAAGGGGAACAATTCCAGGTGCATGTCTTTCTACAGTGTGCATGTATATATGTATATCTTACATGTCCAATGGATGGGAGGGCATAAAAGGACTTTATCTGTAACTGCAAGTTCTGTATCAGCCACTGAATTCTCTTACTGTTTCCTAGCTGTTAGAAGCAGTTATAGTTCAAGTCTGGACTACAGGACTTTTCAGACTATAGCAGAGATGACAATTTAATCTCTTAATCCTTCTTGCTCTTTAGACTTTCTCAGAAGAAACCTGAGAAGAAATCCATCCCCATAGTGGTGGCTTTCTCCTGTTATGGTGGACTAAATGCTTCTGCTATAGCTGCCTCCAGGTAGGCTCCTCTGTCATCTTCCGCATACCCTTGCGAATGCTCTATTCTTTCCCCTGTTGCCAGCTCATTTGTTTTTATACATGCACTTCACTACTCCCAGAAGTAGTGGTAGTTAAAGTGAAATTGGTCAGGTGCTCAGTTCAGAGCCCAGGTCTAGCTTATTTGTGGAGGACCCATGATTGTACAATTGCAGTTTTAGCAGAAAGAGGCCACTAACTCTTCTCCCTCCCCCTTTTTTTTTCTCTTGGTACAGCGCACATGGTGTGTGTGCTTGATAACTTGATTGCTTTTTGTACTTTTCTCTGCCCTTCTTTCTTCTGGAAAATAACCCTCTGACATGTGCATACAGTTGAATGCTTATTGTGTCCACTTTTACTTACATACACTTCAGTAACACTTTCTGCAAGAAACTGTAGAGATCGTTGGTTTTGTCATTGTTCACAAGAGAGTATAGCTCAGCTTTGGAGAAGACATTTCTTGGCATCTGTTAAAATGGGAGTGTGGAAGGACTTATAAATATGTATTCTGAAGTACAGAAGTGTGTTTATTGTCTGAGTAGTAATAGATGAACTTGGCTGGTTTTAATGTTATAAATAAGGGTGAAACCCTGTCAGAAAACACCTGCATAAAGGCAGGTGGGTCTATACTTGTCATGTTAAGATAGTTAATATGACTAGAAAGTTTAGACAAACTTCAGGTACCTTTCAACTTTGTTTTGCTGAAAGATCATTTTGCAGGCAGATCTACTTGGCAAACCAAGCTGAACTTTTTAGATCATTCTCGATTAAAATACTTTTTTCCATTACCTCAATTAGGGAAAAGTAAAGCTCTTGAAGTTAATGCTTCACCCTTTGCTCTCTCAGGAATCCCAACTACAACATTAGAAAGTACATTGGAAATGACAGTGTTTGGTAAAGGCTGTCACTAGGTTATTCTCTCTTTTGAAGAATCTGACTCATACAGATCTGGGGAAGTTAATTATTTAGGCTTTGAGCTGGATCAACAGTTGTTATACATCATATAGCTTGCATCCAGAATAAATTGAATCTATAATGTCTTGATCTGTGTATAATTTGTGTCAGTGATACCATAGCTTTGTGTTAAGTCTTTGTGGTTTTTACTGCTCATATGAGTGATTGCTGTTTTCCAGGATGTGTGAAACAACATTAGCATATCTTAGAAAGATTGGATACACGTTACAGGATAGAAATGGCCCTTGAGTTAGTCCCACATCTGGTATTCTGCACTGGCCCATTACTAAATGTTTCAAAAGAAAATGGGAAATACTTGCAAAGAACAAATGCCAACTTGCCTTTTGGGGGAGAAAGTTTCTCCAAATGATATATTAGCTAATTTGCATCCTGCAGCATAAGATTACATTAATACATTTTCTCTCTCGTCTTTAACTTTAGCTGTTAATATTGCTTATCTAAGTGCTTATCTTTTAGGCAACCTTACTAAACATCTTAATTCTATTAACATCTTGTTGGGTGAGTTCTGTATCTTAGTTTAGTATATTAAAAAAAAATTCTCTAGCATTTTAAGTTTGGTGTCTAGTAATTTCACTTGCTGTTTGGCTTTGGAAATCAGCAGTCCAGGTTTAAATCATCCTTTAAAATATTACAACAATTGTCTGTTGGGATTTTCATCTTGTCCTCATTCTTACTTGTTCTGGAGAATTTGTCTTAATTCATTCACTGGATCATTATGAATTACATTCCGCTTTGGGAGACCGGGTTTCTCAGAGCTGCATTCAGATCCAATAAGTATCTGAGAGAAGCAAAGAGGGTTCTAGTAATTATTTATTCTTGAGCAGCAGAAATCTTTTATATACAGTAATGTAAATTATTATTTGCTTGTTCAGTTTCAATTGACTGAAAATGGGTAAAGCTATGGTATACAGAACACATTTCTTATGGCATGGTCTTTTGCTAATTGATGTTCTGATTTCAGCATGAAATAGAATTCATACATGGATTAGTTCTTTCATACTTCTCTCGTGTTAATTTTTATAATTTCTGTGGGAATCTGTGTGTGTGCATTTTTCCACCCCTGTGTTGAAGCTGCATTTTGAGGGAAGCTATGCTGATACATGTAAACTAAAGGACCTCAGGAGGAGAGGTGCTTTATTAAGAATCAGGGTGACTAACAGAGTTGGTGCATTGACTTTGAACCTTTTGGCAAGGTTCCCATTGAAGTGATTATAAACTTTTGCATTGTCCCTTAGCAGCAGGAAATCCTATCTGCTTTGCTGAGGCTCAACTAAATTACACAAAAGGATGGAATAAATTTTGCTTTTTAGCGTAGATGATGGTATACAGCTAAGCAGCGTTGGATTCTGAACCTTAGCCTGCATAACGTGCTGAACAAAGCACTTTGTCAACCCAGACAAAGAACAGGAAACTTTAACTGGCCAAGTTTTGTTTTATGTCAGTAAGCTTTTCTGCATTTTGTGGTTTAAAGATTGATGTTATATGCAGGGTTTTGCCTCATGAAAATCAATCATTCATTTCACACACACACACAAAAATATCTATATTAAGTCATTTAGGCTTTTTTGACCTACAAAAACATTCAGAAAACAGATCATATGCACTGCTCTTGGTGATCTTGTTCCTGGAGTAATTAAATAAAAATTTGACCACTGTTAAATCCAGATAACTTTATAAGCTACAAACAAAGGCCAGTTCTGAATGTTAATGCACATTGACTGAACTCGTTAGCTCATAAATGTTATGATGAAGACCAATAGTCTAAAGGGGAGGTCAAGGGGGAGGTGTTTCAAAATACTAAAATATTAAAATATTAAAAACTGAAGAAAATTTTTGTAAAGGAAAAGACAGACCCACACAAAGCTGTACTAGTATATATGCTCTTTATGTCTGAGGATCTTGACATTGATAAAAGCAAGAGAAAGCTAAGAAAGTGATGTAGAGAAAGGTTCCTAAAAAGGTTTAGATTACTGCTACCTGCTGAGGTGTAAAATGTTCTAATATCCACAAAATCTTTGCGGTTTGTTTGAATACCACTTATACTTAAGTATGTACCTTTCTGTTTCTATAAATAGTGATCTCGTGCTGTCTAATGTAGACATGATCCTTTTGCTACCATGACTGTTAGTTTGCTTCTGTAAAAGAAATCATGGAAGTAATTTAGCTCGCAGTAAGTAGAATTGGGATAGGAAAGCTTCCACCCACGTCCTCTGAACACAGCATGAGCAGATTTCTGCTTAACTCCGAAGATGCTAATGTTCAGACATGTACAGTGCTCAGACCGAGATGGGATTTAGAATAGCTGTCAGTGTTCATGTAATAAATTTCTTGATTTTTCAAACATTTTGTCCGATATTCTAAGTGTGTCTGCCTTTTTTTCATCCAGGAGGCTGAACAGAATTGACCAGGACAGTATCTTGCAAATTAATACCCATTTTCATTATAGGTCCCAGATCACTGGCAATTGACTACTCTTACCACTTGCTGTGAAACTTTGATGCTCCTGGCTTCTTGGTTTCAGAGCTCTGTCATGGAAGATCACCACAGTTTGCCTGTAGTATTGTCTAGCAACATTAACAAATGACTGCTAGTAAGATACTTGCTCTGTCATTTGCCATGTTGTGAGAGTAGAGCCCAGAGGCCCTACTGGTGGAGCTAAAGGAAAAAAAAGATGTTGCTTAGGAAATTTAAAAAGAAGGAAAATAAAATAGATTTCCAATGTCTATAAACAGTAGGCATGATAGTGGCTATGTTTATCATCTGCAATATGGCACTTCCATTGTTGGATATGTAATATTTTTGTCCTTTATTCTCTGTAGTTGCTATGTTACACTTGAGTTCTGTAGTTCAGTTAGATAATAAAATATATTAGGATTGGTGAGGAAATTCTAAAAACATTTTGTTTTCCTTTGTGAGCATTATTTTTGTGAGCAGATGGTGTGAGTTCAGGTGCTTGGATGAAGAAGTTTGTGCTTATTTAGAATCCATGAATAAATAAAAAGGCTGTGTGCTTCTTTGTGCTGCGTTATGGATTGTCCTTACTATATTACTATTTTTCCAAACCAACTTATTACAAAAGCTTTGATGTCATTGTTTTATGTATGCTTTGTTGCAGATATTTTCATGTTTCCTTTTTTCTTTTCCCTTTCATCAGACGTTTGCTGACCAGGTATTTGGTATCTTCAGCTGGACGATTCCCATTGCTGTAGCCTTTTCTTGTTTTGGTGGACTTAATGCTTCAATTCTAGCATCATCAAGGTAGTGTATATCACTTCCTGTTTGACAAATGTTCCCAAGTATTTTTACATGTTACTGTTATGTTCATCTATTATGAGAGTGGCAAAAATACTTTTGTAATCAAACCTATAATGAATAGCCACAATAAAATTACAGACCTAAATAAACCTCTGTGTGTGTGTACATACACCCTTAATGCTGCCTTACTTCCCTGAAGCATTCCTAGCTGTATGCAGGGTACAATTAAAGATCAAATGTTGTCTGTGTGGTGAGTCCTCAGGCCTTCTGGTTATTTGGATTGAATGTTCTTCCATTTTACTTGATAAAATAATTCTAGCAAGTTCTTTTCAGATATATTTACTTAAAACTTACTGACTTTTTAAAATCAGTATCTTTAAGTTTTTTTTCAAGTAAAAAGTTTTAAAAGTTGTTACTGCTGTTAAGCTGCAGTCAAAAGGCTTAGGATACAGTATAGAAGCTTTCCTCTGAGTACTGATTGTGGATTTGTCTAGTGAAAGTTTTAAATAGATTGATTCAGGCATTTTAAGATCCTTCCTGTCCATTGAATGTATGCACAATGCCTCTATACTGCGAACAAATGTGAACATGATCTGGTGAAGGAGTCAATATAGAACACTTTGCAGTTGATAATAAAATAATGTGTGTTTGTTTTTTGAGCGTGTGGTTGAGTGACCTCTTTTTAGAGACCTGGCAATCTCTTCTGGTTGGCATTAAAACTATTCTGCTATAAGCTGGAATGTTTTCAGTGCTAGCTTTTAGAATTTTTGGAACAATACAAAATTATTTCAGTTACTGTAGATGTTTTCTGTTTTACATGTAGGATTGTTTTTTAAAAATGAATGTTAACAGCATGTTTCTAAAAGCTTATATATCTTTTAATGGTTGTTGTGCAGTACATCTTTATAAGAAGTGTTGAATCTATGTTCCAGTTTAAAGGATAGAAATTCAGTCGTGTAAATACTTATTTTGGCTGGTATTGTTCTCTGATTTTCTGTAATACATTCTCTCTCACCTGTGGCCTCAACATCTGTTTCCTGACTATTTTTTTTTTTTTTTTTTTCAGGCTATTTTTTGTAGGATCTCGAGAAGGTCACCTTCCTGATCTGTTGTCTATGATCCACATAGGGAGGTTCACACCTGTGCCAGCACTGCTCTTCAATGTAAGTTATTATTGCTTCTCTTTTCAGCTGTTCAGATCTGACTATATGAATTATTTAGAGGAAAGCTTTAAAAAAAAATCACAAGAGAGAACTTCAGATTTGCTGTCATTACAGTGATTTCTGAGAGAGTGATTTTTGAGGCATAAAATCATGCCAAACACCAAGGAGTATAAGGTGTTACTTTAAGGCAAAAAGCAGCATAAACAATATGTTTCAAACTTCTGTTGTTCATCTCTCTCATCCTTTTTTGACAGTGTGCTATGACCCTTATTTACCTGGCTGTGGAAGATGTCTTCAAGCTTATTAATTACTTCAGTTTCAGTTACTGGTTTTTTGTTGGTCTGTCTATTGCTGGGCAATTATATCTACGTTGGAAAGAACCAGATCGACCCAGGCCTCTTAAGGTAATACTTACTTATTACAGAATTGTTTAAAATTCCACATAATGTAAAAGTACTATCTAAAATCTTGACCATATGTATTATGTCTAAAGGTTACAAATTGATCAGGACATAAAACATGGCTTCCGTTTCATATTGCACCATGAAAGCTAGCTTGTCTGCTCTATAAGAATAAGTGATTGTTGTAATAGTATGTTCTTTTTTTGTACATTAGTTCAATGAGTATCGCTTCTCTCTTTCAACTGGAGAATGTTTCAATAGGCTAACATAGTAGTTAGCCTTTTTTCTTGGATTAGAAATGTCTAATTAGGAATGCTTAATTAATTCTGTTGATGTGGACCATATTTAGCACTGATGGTATTTCAGTTCAATATCTGATCCTCTTATCACCTTATCATACTTTGATACTCTACATGAAAAAGTCATTCTTGTTTCCTGAGTTTTATTGGATTTGTCGAAAAAACACTTCATGCTGCTCTACAGTTTCTTTCAACACAGCAGATTTACCATACTTGATTACTTTTGCAGGTTTTAGCAGCAGTTCTGTTCAAGAGTAATTCTGCAATTTGCTTATGGTTCCAAATAGCCAGATGTATAAGAGGAATTGCAGATAATTTCACAAAGTGGGCTTGAGAGGGTGAAGTCTCCAAATGTCACCAAAATGTCTGTAACTGTAGACGAGTATTTCAATAACATTCTGTTCCATTTTTCTGTCTGCAGCTGAGTGTGGCTTTCCCAATAATATTCTGTATATGTACAGTATTTCTGGTGGTAGTGCCACTCTATAGTGACACTATAAATTCGTTGATTGGAATTGCCATTGCTTTATCTGGGATTCCAGTCTTTTTCTTGGGAGTCTATTTACCTGCATCAAGGAGACCTCAGTTTATCAACAAGATTTTAGGTAAGTTTCTTTGTAGATGGAGATGTTGTTAGGACAGCAAAAAATTAAATAAGTGAATCTTGGTTTGTTGATGAAAAGGGTTATGGTCAGCTGACCCCAGCCAGCAGCTAAGTACCCACAGAGCTGCTCGCTCACCAGCACCCCCCAGCAGGATGAGGGAGAGAATAGGAAGAACAAAGGTGAGTAGACTCGTTGGTCAAGATGAAGACAGTTTAGTAAGTGGAAAGAGGGGGGGAAAAAAACCCCGCTGCTGCAAAGGCAATCACTTACCACCTCCCACAAGCAGACCAATGCACAACCAGTCTCCAAGAAACAGCCACCGTGGAAGACACCCTTACACATGCACGCACTTCTTCTGCTACCCGTTTTTATTTCTGAGCATGACATTATATGGCATGAAATATCCCTTTGCCTAGTTCGGGTAAGCTGTTCTGGCCATCTCCCCTCTGAACTTCCTGCCCATCCCCATACTGCTGGTTGCAAGGAGAGCACAGTGGGAGGAAAAAAACCCAACCTTGATACTGTGCAAACACTGTTCAGCAATAGCCAAAACATCGGTGTGTTATCAACCCTGTTTAAGCCACAAATCCAAAACACAGCACCATATGGCCTGCTATGAAGAATGTTAACTGCACCCCAGCCAGACCCAGTAAAGGGGTATATCGATTTTATACATATGTTTTTACACCCAGATTTTATTTACTGTATATTTAAAAGACCATCCACTTTCTACAGATTTTGTCCTCAGTTTTTATACATTTCTCTTTAATCAAGTGCATGAAAAGTTTTTTCTTAAGCAAGGTTGATGACTGCAAAAGGGCTGGACATTCTTGGTAATGCAAGCTAACTGTCTTACTTTACTGAATCAGTTGTTCTAAGATGGATAGATTCTATGTCAGTCACAGATGGAATTTTGCCTTCTACTGAATTGCTGCAGTTAAATTATATGTTTTTTTCCAGCATTGCACTATTGTCATGTATGTGAGAAAACCATGATGAGGGATGTGGAAAGGAAGGTTTATAGCATAATCTTAGAATGCACCAGGATGTGGTGCTGCAGCTGCTAGTGAATATGTAAATACTCAGTAATCTTGTCACTTTGCTGTGTGCTATTTATTCTTTTTTATTATACCAATTTTACACTCTTAATTACAGAGAAAAAAAGATTTTACTTCAGTTACTTGGCAGGATGCCTAAAAGAAAAACACCCTAGGGTATCAACAGAACAGTTTCAAACATTATCTGTTTAAAAAAAAAAAAAAAAAAAGAGTGGAAGACACTTTTTGTATTAACTTTTATCATTTGTTTCCCTTAAGAGAAGTGAGGCAGCATTCTTGACAACTAACTTTCATTAGTGAGATGCATGTTGTGTAATTAGAGTTGAGATAGGTGGCTATTCTTCTGATTTATCTCCAATTTCCTATGCAGGTGCAGTCACACGAAACATGCAGCTGCTCTGTTACTGTGTTTTAACAGAAATGGACACAAATGAAGAAAAGAAGTTATAAATCAAATCCAACTAAATTTCAAAGCCATTACAAGAAACAGGAGGGAGGATAAAGCAATTATGACAACAAAAGGGAAAATATGGAACTGGAAAAAACAGGAAAACGGTTTCCAGTGGTCCTTCAGAAACACTGAAAATGTTATTTACTTGCAGTTGGATTCCCACATACATTGTGCCCTCGCGTCACCCTCCTAAACTGTGGCATATTTTCAGGGCATGTTTTCACTGGATAATGATGACCTACTCATTTCAGGCACACATGCTATGCGTCAATACTGTTCCTTCTTCAGAATTGGTATTAAAATGGTAAGAGCTAATGGATCAAATTAGATTTCTGCAGAACCAGGCGGTGAAGTAATGCATTTTTAAGTTATACTGAAAACTATTTTGACTCAAAAGACCAAAAGTTACTTCCAGCTTAATTCTGTGGATGTTTGCATGAAATGATTTGCTGTGCTATCTCAGTTCTTATCCCAGAAGACAACTGGTCACAACGAACTACCTAATTTGTCATTATTAGCAGAAAAATGAATAAAGTTGTGCTACATTATTTAAAGACTGAACCAACCTTTCTCCCTTAAAGATAAGTATTTTATTCCATGCGCTGTGTGGAAATGTGGTATCTGACTGTGGGAAGGATTTAATCAACAAAGCACCGTGGCACTAAAGATTTGATTAGCATTTGATGATTCTTTACTGTTAGCGTGTTAGTACATGGTCAACTTCTGATAGGCTTTATGAAACTTCCAGAATTAAAATGTTCAGTTTGAAGCTTGTAAGCATTTGTTTCTGAACTATTTCAGGGAACACATTAGCAGTGTTACCTCAGCAGTCAGAAAATTCCCTTTCTAAATTTCAGTGCTGTTCACTAGAAAATGACCATCCAAAAACTCGGAGAACAAACCACTTTCTCTTTTTCTTCTATAGCAGAACTTCTGTGGCAGCAACTATATCTTGAAAGCTAAGTAGCAGGGAGAGAAAACAGGAATTAGTAGTATTTGTAATTCTAAAGTCATAAGCCTAACATCAGGACGCTTTGATACTGAATTTTGGTGCAACAAAAGGTAACATGAAGCCAGCCTGTTTGGCCAGCAGAGTGAGATATACTTCAAAATCATACCTGGAATTTTTATCTTAGTTCAGAATATTTACCTCAGTTGACCTGAGTTTGTGCACAGGTGTGGGTTTTTTGTGCTTTTAAGTTGAACTAAATCTTGTAATCACAAGATTATGGCTGAAGCGATGCACACTTCAAATGCTGCACCACATTTGTAGCAGCCACTTGAATAATAGTCAGAATATTTGGATTCTTGCACTGACTTCCTGACCAAAGTTATCTTAAACAAAAAGCTATATATAATGGCAAATGGTAGTAGATGGTGAAGACTAACATAAAATGGAGCCTTGGGCTACTTTTATGAAGCAGCATTGGGATTTAAGATAGTTAAATGCTAGCTGAGGAACTTAGTGCACAGTTGGCATGTAAACATAGAGGGTCTTTTCAGTATTTAATGAAAATTAGCATTTAGCTATTATAATACAGCTTTTTAGTCTTGCATATGATCAGAATGAATTCAGTATCTAAATTGAGACATATGTCCAGTGGGCAAGCATAGCTTTAACATGGTAGGGTTGCAGTATAGGTTAGCAGCCAAATTAACCTTTCTGTGAAACCAAGGAAAAAAAATATTTTGCCTCCACTACCTTGACATCCTAACTGACCTAAAGTCACTGCTGCAACCTACAGCTCATGAATGACACTGACCTAACACCCTATTAGCTATTTTTTACAGACTCAAGTGGGAGAGTGCTGAAATACTTTGTGTGACCGAACAGGCAAGATTAAATTGTTTTAAAGATGGATGAATGCAAGTTAAAATGCTGACATGGCTTCAGCTGTATCAACTCCTATGATCTCAAAATGAGTAAAGACAACTTTGTCAAAAATTCTTTATTTACAATTTAAATGCACATATATTGTTCTACTCCCATATTAAAATTACTATCAGAGAGTGATCTGGCAATAAAATAGACAGTTCAAGGCATTTAAATGCTCAAACACTCATAAAGAAAGTAACTTGAAACTTAGGAACAAATACAGTAAAAAGCATTAGGACAGACCGCCTTTTTCTAGGACTTCCACTTGCCGTCACAGCAGACATGTTGATCTTCTTGTGAAACCTGACACATTAGTCATGACCAGAAGGGCTGCTGTCAACAGTACCTCCATAATGTGGAGGTACTGTTGGTACAGATAGAAATGCTTGGGCATGCAGCTTTAAAAAAAAAAAAAAAAAAAAAAAAAAATCCTTCAGAACCTCAGCATCACAGAATGGGCAGAAAAATCTATTTTAAAGCATATAGTATCTTTTGCTTGGAATGAAAATTTGTATTGTCAAGTGGCCATATTCACACCCCTCTCTTTAATACCTACCAGCTGAAGCTGGCTGCTCAGATAGTTAACAGCTTAGATAGATAGTTAAAGGTTTTCCCATTTACTGGAATCCCAATCTAGTACCTAATACTCAAGCCTAGACAGTAAGCATTAGGGTGAACCGTGCTAGTCACCAACAGTTTCAGAAGGCAGACAGGCAAAAATTTAGCTTAAAGCTCATCCACGTAAAGATTAGTTTCCTACTGTCCCAATAAGCAAAAAGTGGTTTTCCAGGGTTTTTTTGTGTTTGGGGGTTTTTTTTGTTTTTTTTTCAGTTCAACATTCTTATGAGTAGCCATCAGCAGTTGTCTAGATTTTCAGTTCTACTGCAACAGTAGAATTTCATTTTCAGTGTGCATTTCATGTTCAAAAAAGGGCTGTTAGTCAGAATCCAAATCTTGGATCTCATCATATCCAAATTCCTGTAGAACCTCCTGTCGGTATTTGTTCCATGTTCTTCTTCTGTAACATTGGTCCTCATCACTGAAACTCTCTTCAGACTCTAAAGAGAGAGCATCAACACTTTTAAATTATCCCTTTTTAGTTAAACAATTAGGTTAATCAGACTATTTTAAGCTTCTTGAGTAACTAACAAATACAAAGTCTAAACAACTGTGTTAGGTGAGGTTTGAATTGTGCTTGGAGTGCACTGGAATGGGGAGTTCAGAAAGCAGAGGCAGTGTTTCACAAGCACATGGAGCCAAGTCACCTATTCCTTCTCAAAACAAGCAATCCTTTGCAACTGCAGAAGCCTGAAATGGAGTTCTTAATTTTGACTTTGCAAAAACTCTTAAGATCCTTTGTAGTTCCAAGAAAGATGATCCTTTTCTAAGCAGATTTAACCCATTATAAGAGCAGAATCCTACCCCAGTAGTGCTCAATTAGTTGCTTTTTTAGAAATGGCATGTAAAAAGGATGAGATTTATATGTGCACAACATGAAAACAAGCAGTATTTATGACAGGCATACCTTTTTCTCCATCACCATCTTCCTCGGGTAAGAATTCGTCTTCATCAGGGTAATCATTACGCCAGTTATTTTCATCATTTTCATCATCTTCATCTTCGTATATTTCCCCTGGAACATGATCATCATCTACCTGCATGTCAACACAAAACAACATTCACTGTAAATACAGACATGTGGCATTAAGTAGTTTTTCATCTACCTATACAATACTACACAGATCACAGAGCCAAGAGATACTTATCTACTGCATGCATAAGTAATTCTGCAGTTGCACAAAGCAAAATGCAGAAAGATTTGTGTTGTCAGCATATTCACCATAACATAGTGATCTGCTTTAGGTGAAAAATGAGTTAAGTCAGTCATGCATTTACATGTTCCACTTCAGCATCTAAATGCTAAGGTTAATGTCTAAATTAATACTGCCCACTTCAGCAGTAGTGTAATAGATCAAGGAAAAGAAAAAGCAGCTTCAGGTTCCTAATATGTAAGTCTCTTGATCACAGTACTGATACAGTGAAAGACATAAGCTTACATTTAACTTCCTAACTCCACAGTCACTGAAGGACAGTTCTACTACAAGAAAGTATCTTGTATTAAGATTAAAGTCAAGTCCTCAAATATTGAAAAAGGGATGTGTGTGCCCTTGCTCCTTTTTTCACTCAACTGTATTTACAACTACATTTTAATAGCTGGCCCCTAATCACAAACGAGATGTGAATTACTTAAGTTTACATTTGTGTGACAAAATTTATTTGGCAATTTGAAGCCAGACAAATACTTCTGAGTACCTGAGCACTATCCCTTCAGTTTTCATTGTCATATCACAGTTTGTTTGAATCAATAGTAACCTGCAGAACACAGGACTGGCAGTTACAAAAAGCCTAACACAGAAGTCACTGTGCATACGTGTAGTATCTCAAAGGATCTTTCTTGGCATGGCAACTTTTGATGATAAGACTTTAAGCATGTTTATTTGTGACCTTTCTATTTAAGAAAGATCTGTTTTCCCACACCCTTACCAGTTCATATTCTTCTCTATAGGGCTGTACAGAAAGGATATTTTGGATCCAGCCAGGGGCTGATGTTTCCATATAGTAGATGTCGTAAACATACTCATCTTCTTTCTCATGGTGTTCTTTTTTACCATCTTCAGAAACATTTAAACGCTCACGTATCATCTCTACTGCATTGCAGAGAATCACATCTGGATCAGTCTTCTGCTGAGGAAAAAACAAAATATAAAAAAATGTGTATTTCCACTGAAGCCATGCACATGAAGTCTTAGTGACAGCCAACAGTTTTCTTTGTAGACAGTAGCCAGCACCTAGCTAAGGATGACATTCTGCAATCTTAGACCAAAACACTTTCCCATTGGAATGCTGGTACTTAGAACATTAGCAACCTAGAACAGAAAGACACCAAAGAATTTTCTGATTACTGTAGTACTGTGCTGCCACGCCTTGTTTCAGACAATGGGAGAAAACTTCTGCGACAAGTTCATTAGAAACTATTGAAGGGGGTATGACTAATCCTGTACAACTGTTCATCTGTTTCTGATGACATGTTTGTTGAAAAGACAAGTTTTAAGACAGCCTGTGCTTTGTAGAGTGTTACACTTGCAACACTGCAGGAAAGATGTGCATACAGTAATATACAAGCAGACTATAGTATACAAAGTGTGCAGAAGAAACAATGAAAATGTGACAGATTAACAGGAAAAGGCTGACAGGCCCTACAGATACACAGATACACTTTTTACTTCCTTTGTTTCCTCACTTCAACATTAACACAAGAAGAAATTTCTTCAGGCTTTCTCCTTCCTAATAAAATGTATTTATTTGCTTTAGTGACCTGCACTTGAAGGTCTACACAGGCAGGTTTTTGCTGCCAGTTTTTCTCTGCTAGAGCTTTTCAGAATATCTTGTCCAATCCGCAGTGGTGTCTCCCAAACTACTCAAGTAATTCTGAGGAACAGCTACACACCAGCCTTTCATTCACTTCTGAATACTTACAGAATGAAAAACAAAGCTTACTCCTTGCTTTCAACAGTTACTACTAGCTCTAAAAGAGTAAGAGGGAAATTCTGATGCTACCTCAGTTTCATTTCTGTTCTTCTAATCAGTAGAGTGATAGGTAACAGATTTCAAGCATCTGTTTGAGCTACCTGCTTAATAGAAAGCAAGAGTTCACACTAAAGTTTTAAGAGCAAAGCCCTGAAATAACCTGCAAGAAACACTGAAGAACGACAGCTGGTTGGGCTCTTCCTCACCCGGGTATCTTTAACATTAAGCATTTAAGTTTTCCTCAGAGCAGTGATGGGCTGCATAAGTAAAGCATCCACCTGTACTTACATACAGTAAAGGAACTACTGAAGAAAGCATACACCACCCTCTTACCTTCTTTCCATATGGTTACGAGTCTCTAATACAAAATCTCCTTAACACTCTGTTCGCAGGGCAACCCTACACAGAAGGCAGAGCTTCTTCATACTTAAAACCGTGCTAGATACTGAGCAGATGCTCCTCCAGCTGAAAACATACGTAACTCATAATACCAATGAAAACAGGATGTAGGGGCTTAAGCAGCCTGCCAAACACCTAGAGTTCTGCTAAAACCAAAATATACAGTAAAACCCTATATGGGAATAATGAGAAGGGGAGGCTCTAAAATATCTTTTACTTTAATGAATCTTGCCTACAAGTGACATTCCTAGGCATCTGGGCAGATGAGAAAACATTGAATTAGATATTTTCTTTTCTAGTTAGAGAAGAAGTTAATAAAAAAACCTCAGAGATCCACCTGACAGATGAACATGATAATTTATGATGAACATGATAATTTATGAACATCAGAACACGGTACAGAAAAACAGGGTGGTACAAGCCCTTCCTGTAGCAGCCAACTCCACATGGCTGTCTCAATGTTAGTGCACTTAAGGATCATCATTAAAGTTACTCCCTGTACGGTATTCCAACGTGCAAATATCTAGTTAAAGCTCCTATTAAATAGTGGCATACTTACAATGCAAAAAAACTTCCACGGTAGTCAGTCTGCCCACATGTACCAGTCAACAGTGATATCAAAGTACTTCAATTACACTAAGTTCATTTGCTGACCTGTGGGTTTGCAGCAGTTACACTGGAGTCTCCCACCACCTCCTCTTCTTGTTCAATATCAAACAACTGGAATTTCCCACAGCAGTCCAAATGCTTATCAACAGCACCGCTCTCCTTTTGTGAAGCATCTTCCGTTGCTTCAGACTCTGATCTGTCACCATCAATCGATGCCTCACCATTTATGACAGGTGCAACTGTTTCAGTACAGTTAGGTCGATGGCTGGCTATCACTCGATAACGGTTTTCCTTCCTTCTCACTTGCCTGGAAGAGCGGAGTTCCTGTATGATTCGCTGAGTGCTTCCTAAAGAGGGTTGCAGTCTTTGAGCTGCTTTGTCTCGAGTGATCACTTCTTGAACATATTTCTGAACTGGTTCATTCTGGGTAGAGGAACAAAAAGAAGGAGGAATATGACGACACCATTAACATAGTAAGTCACACTCCTTTCTAGAAGTGATTCATAACTATTACTGGTGCTTCCTATTTAAGGACTGCGGCACCAATGTTCCTAACAACATTCAAGTAGCTTCTACTACTTCTTTAAGTAACACAACTATCATAATATTCTCTTGATACAGGCAAAAAAAAAGTGTAAGATATTTGTAAATTTTAAGACTGTTTCAATTTGATTTTTGAACAATATACTTTGTGGTACAGAATAACCCTCCAAACAAAGACATGTGCCATTGGAAGACTGTGATGGTCCTAAATTCAAGGCATAATATCCTTTACAGTCTCCTATAAAGACCAGTGCCCAAGAACAACCACTTTTATTCAACATAAAAGGCTGTACAGTGGATGGAGTTTAGCCTTGTTGGGCCGATGAGCTTCAGCATCCCCAACAGCAGAAGCCGAGGCTTCACTTACTATTCTGTGGTACGTATAGAAAAGTCAGGGTTGAACACTGCTCTACACGGTGGGCCCTGCGTGCTACGTTCCTTTTAACGAACGGCCTGCTCTGCCCGCAGGTGTGCTGCTGCTGCGCAACCGGCCGGTCAGAGAGCGGGGAAGGGAAGGCCGCAGTGCCCTTCTTCAGCGGGACAGGACGGCACCTCGCATCGGGACGCTGCTCTCCGGGCTACGAGCAAGGCCTCCGCAGCCACGGGGCACCCCGGCCGCACCAAACCGCCCCCGCCCGCCTGAGGCGCGGCCCCGGCCTACCCCCGCACCGGCCGCGGTACCTTGGAGGACACGGTCGCCACCAGCTTGAAGAGGCTCCTCTCCACCGGCAGCTGGTTCTGGAGCTGGCTGATGCGGGCGCGCTGGTAGCCATCCGTCTCCCACTGCAGCTTGCTGAGGACATCCTGGAGCTTGCTTTGGGCGTCGCTGCCGCTCCTGCTGGGCCTCACCGTCTCC
>JAVJGG010000088.1:23074183-23099216 GCA_035590195.1 Aviceda cuculoides
GGCTCGCCTGCCCCGCCCGCCCCCGCCCTCCCGCCGCGCGGTGCACGCCGGGCCGGTGGCGGTCGGCGGGGTGGGGGGGGCGGTGGCGGTGGGCGAGCCGGCGTGGGGCCCTGAGGGGGAGGTGAGGCCGCAGCGCCGGTTTCGGGCGGGGGTTGGCGAAGAACGCGCTCGCCGTCTCCCTGCGCAGCTCCCTCCGGTAGGCGGGGGAAGGTCCGGGCCTAGGCTGCTCCGCTGGCGGCCGGGCCCGTCCCGCGGTGGCGGCCGGGCCCGTCCCGGCAGAGCTGCCGCTGTCCAGGCGCGGGGAGCGTCGAGCAGGTGCTTTGCTCCGGCCTGGGCCTCCCCTCCGCGGCCCGGGGTCCCGGCGGGGAGGGCACTGCGGCCGCCGGTCCCCTCGGCTCTGCCGCTGCCTAGAGTTTGCGGGTCCCTTCTGACACCCTAGAGAGGGTGGTCGGCCTCCCCCGGTCCGACGTGCGTCGCCTTGGGGACAGATGTTTTTCCTTGAGAATTGACTGGTGGCGGCCTTTTCTGGGCTGAGTTCCTGAACAGGGCTGGGTGACAGGTTTGCCATAGCTAAAGTTGTTTAGTCTGTTGTTTTCACATCAAGTTTTGTGGGGTTTTTTTCCACAGCCAGTATTTTGGGTATTACACTGAAGCCAAAGCAGCAAGACCACACACAATACGTAAATAACACAAATTGAGATTGATTATGAAGACCTTTTGTGGAAGAGCTAATCCAACCACTGGTGCAATGGAGTGGTTAGAAGAGGATGAGAACTATGACTACCATCAGGAAATCGCAAGGTATGCTGGAAAAAATAGCTTGTTGTTCCACTAAAGCTATGAAAAAGAGCAAACACAACTTATTTTTATAACAGTTTTTGGGTTTGTCTCTGTAGAAGCTCCAAGGGCACGAGATGAACAGACTGTAGGACAGTCTAAATGTTACAGTGCCCTGTGTTGTACAGGGTAGAACTGTAAAGGTAGAATTTTGTAAAGTACTTTCCAAGTAGTTTCCTTCGAAATTTTTGAAAATGTTTTCCAAGGTGCGTATCTTAATGCTGACAGTGACTGAGTTGTGGCAAAATGTATTGACTAAATTTCTTTTAAATCCCAAGTACAACAAATAATTGGCAGTTTTCTGTTCCTGTAGTGACTTTTTCAGAGCTTAATGTAACACCCAGAGAAATTGTGAAGGTTAGATTTTGGGGTATTTTTAAGTAGCGCGACCCATGAAGAAATGGGAACCAAAGAAATTTAAGTCTTGGTAACAAATGATAGACCATTAGTAGGCTGTCTTTCATTGCTATGTATTGCTCTGAATGAACCTACCTCTGTCCCAGCTGTTATTTCACAGCTGTTTGCCCATAGGTTCATGTATTCAGTCCATTGCCGAAGAGAGGATATATGGCAGCAGTTAATAAGTTCATTTATATGCTGATGACCAGATCACTGAAATGATGTTATTCCTTAAATTTTGGAAACAGTTCAGATCCTCAAAGACTGTGTCAGTTTTCTGTGCATTTATGGGCCACGGGGACCAGCTGCCCTATTAAGAGAAAATGAAGGAGGCTATATAAGATCTAGCAGTTTCGTTGTGCTTTGCAGTAGGTAGTATTTTGACTTGAATTTTTTTTTATTGTAGGTCACGCTATGCAGATATGCTTCATGATAAAGACAGAGTAAGTATAGGAGCAAAAAAACTTTCGAATGGTGAGAAAATACTCATTTCCTTTCTCTTGAATAGATGTCACTGCATGATTATACAGGTTTCTCTGAAAGATGAAATGATCAAATTTGTACCCTTTAAGATACCAGACCTGTTCTTAGACCAACATCTGACTATAGTGTTCTGTTGTTTACTGCAGAACGTGATATTTACATTCAGTAGCTGATTTTTGCTGTTCTGTGTTTGACGTTTTTGACAGAGAGCTCATTAGATGAAATTTCAAAGGTATATAAATGTGAATCTAGGCTTCTTAGTTCTTATAGGAATGTAAGTAAAGTCTATCTTTATTCTTTTGTGGTATTTTTAGCTCTTATTTACTGCTTAGGATTGAGAAGAAAATTGTGGTACCATATCTACAGGCATGATAAAGTTTGGAGTGAATGGTTTAAATGTTCTTTCTGCTCTAGCCATTTAGTCAACCATTTAGTCAATATCCTTTTTAAAGACTTTTATGGTGTCTATACTATGAGTCTTGAATTCATACTGAACTGAAACATGCCAGAGAGATCAGGCATTTAATAAGCCATGTAGAGACAGCAAGTTGCGTCTAAGTAATTAAAACAACTCCACTGGAATTATGTATCAAAAGCGTTAACTAGATTGGTTTGGAAGGGGATCCAGCAGACCTTCCAAATTTATAAGGTCCAAAGATAGCATATTATTTGGAAAGGTTTGATGAATCATTTGGAAAGGAATGTCTTACAATAGACTGTTATGGAGTAAATATAAGCATATATTTCATTAAGTAGCTGACAGAAGGCATGATTTGGTTTTTTCCCTGTTGTAATTGGTGGTATGCATGTAGCCCTACTTAATGGCACTTAACCAAAAGCTGGTATTTGATGTTTTCCAGTAGATGGAGAGAGGAATCTAAATCCAAGATACTTCAGCTCTTGTGCTGTCATAAGCACTATGTGACTATTTGAGTGCTGCTGCAGGCGAAAAATAATGAGAAAACCAGTAATATCTCACATGGATCTTACTATTATTTTTATATCTAGAAAATGTTTTGCATTTGTAAATTATGCATGCACTGCAAGTAGCTGATTGGTCAATGATGAGTAAATAGTGTGATAAAAATTGACGTGCTTTAAGTGGACTGATCCCTCCAAAAACACTTGCTTTTGCTGAAAATGGCTTTGGTATGACTATAGCATAAAGAATGTCTGTAGGCTTTCTCCTAATTATAAACTCATAATCTGAGAATACAAGATTTCTCCACAAAAGTTGAAAGTATAAATAGATAAAAGGTTGCTGATCTCTTCTCCCCCTCCTCCACAGAACGCAAAGTATTACCAAGGTATTCGTGCTGCAGTGAGCAGAGTAAAAGAAAGAGGTGAGAAAGCAATTGTTCTAGACATAGGGACTGGCACAGGGCTCCTGTCTATGATGGCAGCTTCAGCAGGTGCAGATTTCTGCTATGCAGTTGAGGTAAGCATTTGTTACTGGTTGCACATACTTTTGCAGGCATGTTTGTAACCTCTTTTTAGAGCTTTAGTACAGTTGTTCTGTCTGAATGATCAGTGCTGTGGATGCATTTGCTAATTTGTATTGTGGTTTTTGAAGTGCGAGTTTGATGCTTTTGTGTGTGTGAAAAAGATCTTACCAGAATATGGTTGAAAAGACAGTACATTTTTCATTCTTGGGATAGCTTCTGCAAATGTACAGATTAACATTATTAACTTGAGTTTTACAGTGTTCTGTCTTCTTATCAAAACTCAAGTGTAATATGAAAAACTTGATTAAAGTTTTTGAAAAATGTGAGTTTTCTCAAACTACATTGCTGATCTTCATAAGTTTCAGCTCTTGGAGATGGGTTCTCAGACCCACTTAATCATAACATGGACCCCATCTTAATGAAGAGACTGTCTCATAAACTTATTTTTGCATTTCTTTGTGATTAGCTGGACCATCTCCTGTTGTATTGGCAGTTAAAAGAAACATCCTGATGGTCATTAGCTGTCATTACTTATATTGAGGATAACAGGAACATTTTGGTCAGTTAATTTTTTTTTTTTTACACATTTGAAGAAACAAAGAGAAGATTCATTTGTCTGTAGGTCACAGTTGAAAGGGTGCACTGTGATTTTTATCCAAGTAAAAATTTACCTTTTTTTTTTAATCTAGGATTTTATCCTATGATCATTTTTCAGGGACAGTCATCTTTCATATAGGCACACAGAGGAAGCAATAAGCTCCAGAATAAATTTGTTCACAGCCAGTCGTAGGGAAGAGGCAGTGTCAGAAGTGATGTGGTAGGAGGGGTCTTTTGTCTTCTGCTTAGTAGTTTATTGACCACTCTGGCAGAGGAGGATCACTAGCTTGTGGGAGGAAGAGAGGCCCATGATGGAAAATAAAAGCCTAATCAGAAACATCTGAAAGCTACTGGTATTGGCGTTCTAATAGCAATACATTATTCCAGTTCTGGAACTTAGGCTAGGTTTCAGAGTGGCCACAAATTTCTTTTCTTAAGTAGTCAGCCTATGTGGCTGAGTAGAATATTTAAAATTTTTGAGTTTAAAAACTGGATATGGATGTTAAGCCCTTTCAACACATTCTTCGTCGTTCTGCTATTTTCAAGCTACATATTTTCTCTACTTTGTTCTAAATGAAATAAAAATTCTCTTCACGATTACGCTGTTAATAAAAGCAGATTTTTGGCATGCTTAAGTGACCATTTCAGTGCTGGTTGTTTGGGGTTCTTTTATTTTATGTATTTATTTATTTTGTAGCTTGAGCACATATAAGTCTCTTGGAGCCTCTCTTGATGCATATGTCTTTATTTTTTAAAATAACAATTTTGTTTAATGTAAATCCTAAAATATTCTTAATGGGTATTCTTGTCTTTCACAAGTTAAATTGGAGTAGCTTTTGGAGACAGCTGGTAGTTTGCAACAGTGACATTGGAGCGCTGTGAACTTTTGAAGTGAGGCTTGCTGTCTTGTTTCATGGTAATGAATTTCAAACAGGAAAAGATACAGAAGATGTTAACATTTTTGCAGGACTAAATATGCTGCATTTTGTGTTGATGTCCTTTCATTTCTGAAAGCTTGTGTTAGCTTACTAGTTTGTTACACTCTTGCTATTTACAGGTTTTCAAGCCCATGGCTAATGCTGCTGTGAGGATAGTGGAGAAAAATGGTTTTCGTGACAAGATCAAGGTAATCAACAAGCACTCCACTGAAGTCACAGTTGGCCCAGGTAAGAAAAATAGGCTAGAGTTAAAAAAAAATTAGCTAGTACCTCAAAACTATGAAGGAATGTGTCTTTTTCTTACTTGCCAGATGTTTTTAATTAAAACAAACAAACCCTTTACTCTCTAGAGAGTAACACTGTAAATTTACTTCAAAAGGAAGTGTCGTAATAGTATTTCAGTAGTCATTTGTATTTCATAGTAAACTTCTAAAGGAAAATAATTAGCAGTCTTCAGCAGGTTTTCTGACAGGAATAGGTTTTTGAATGACTTGTGTTTTCAGCGTAGCATCTTCTTGAAAGACTTGCATAAAGTCTTAATTTTACAATATTAAATTGCGTCTTTTAGATGGAGATATGCAATGTCGTGCAAACATCCTGGTAACAGAATTATTTGATACAGAGCTGATCGGAGAAGGAGCTTTACCAACCTACGAGCATGCACATAAATACCTTGTACAGGTAAGAAAACAGGAATTGTTAGTCTGTCAGATTTATCGCTAGAGAAACTCTTTTGTCATTTTTGGACTGGCATAGCGATTATACTTGATTTAGGTTTCTATATCATTTATAAATACATCATCAGCTGTGCTAATTTCTTATTCAGTGAATAATTTACTTGATTCATTCCTAGAATAAAGCTACTGGAGTACATATTGTAAATCACAGGCTCTGAAATTACACTTAGTTGCTTTGTATTAAAACCAGTAACTTGCTGGTTAACAAATGTCTTTCAGAAAGGCATCCAGTTCTGATTTGGAGCTTTTCTTAGTAGTCTGTTCCAATAACAAATAGTTCCCAAGATGTTTTAAAAAATGAATTTCTTTTTTTTTCTCCTCCTAAATTTGATGGGCTTCACCTCCCAGGCACTGGTTGTTTGGGGGTTTTTTACTCTGCATGTTTTTTGCCTGTGTGTCCTGGTTTCAGCTGGGATAGAGTTAATTTTCTTTCTAATAGCTGGTATAGTGTTATGTTTGGGTTCAGTATGAGAAGAATGTTGAGAACACGCTAATGTTTTCAGTTGTTGCCAAGTAATGTTTATATTAAGTCAAGGATTTTTCAGCTTCTCATGCCCAGCCAGCAAGAAGGCTGGAGGGGCACAAGTAGTTGGGAGGGGGCACAGCCAGGGCAGCTGACCCAAACTGGCCAAAGGGGTATTCCATACCGTGTAATCTCATGTGCAGTATATAAACTGGGGGGAGTTGGGCTGAGGAGGGGATTGCTGCTCGGGAACTAACTGGGCATCGGTCAATGAGTGGTGAGCAATTGCATTTTGCATCACTTGTTATCTATATTCCAGTTCTTTTATTATTATTGTAATTTTATTATTGTTATAATTATTAGTTTCTTCTTTTCTGTTCTATTAAACTATTCTTACCTCAGCCCACAAGTTTTACCTCTTTTTTCCCTAATTCTCTCCCGCATCCCACTGGGTGGGGAGAAGTGAGTGAGCAGCTGTGTGGTGCTTAGTTGCTGGCTGGGGGTAAACCACGACACTGTGGAAATAGTGTAAACACTGTAATCAAGTTAATATCCACTGGTTTTTTTTGACACGTAATCTCTGGGTATAATTTTAGGGCTTTCTCTTTTACCCTTTCTAATTTTTTCCTTTAATCAAAATGTGGATGGCAAAACTTTACTTAGGTTTCTAAGTTTTGTTTCACCAGTTTTATGTATAACAACAACAATAGTACTCTATAACTTTTTACTGCTTTCAATGTATAACTCTAAATTGTAATTAGTCTTTTTTGTAAAAGTATTGCTCTTGGACTTCACAGTTAGCTCTTAGTTCACAGTGCTTTTTTTAGACCAACTTATATGTTTTCGACTCTTTAAACATGGATACAGAGTTGTTATTGAAGAAATATTTGAGCCATTATTTTTCTTATTTACTCATTGCAATCACTAAGTTGTTTTGATGTTGATAGCTTAGTAGTTATCTGCCTTGAGAAGCTCAAGACAGAGCTCTTCTGCTTCTCAGAAGGAGAATGGAAATACATGTTTAACTGAGGCTAGTAAAATTATACTGTTGCATGGTTAATAAAGTAATATGGCCTTGCTGAACCACACTGAACAGGATACATACATGTATCATATTTTACAGATAGAGACAAAGTGAAAGTGCTTTGATGTTACAGAAGTCTCTGAAATAATTTGTGTTTAAGATTTCAAAGCTCCCAGTCCAACTTTTGTTTTTTCAATTTATTTAATTCTCATGCATATTAATATGTCAAATTTGTTGAATGCATTTACCCTTTGTTTTGAACACTCAGGAAGGATGTGAGGCAGTGCCTCACAGGGCAACAGTGTATGTCCAATTAGTGGAATCCAAAAGAATGTGGTCCTGGAACAAACTGTTGCCTGTTCATGTCGAAGCAGAGGATGGTGAAAAAATTATTGTCTCCCCTTCAGAAATGGAGAACTGTCCAGGTGTTCCTTCTGTTTGTGATATCCAGCTGAACCAGATGCCATTGAATGACTTCACTATTCTTAGTGACGTGGTGACAATGTTCAGGTAAGGTAGGCACTGTTTTGTTCAAAACAAAATTTTCCTGTTAAGCCTTTTATATAAGTTGTGTGGTCAGCTTAGGAAGCTGGTGAGAATTTCTGAAGAATGCTGAACTATTTCTTTTTACAATTTTGATGCTTCTCTGCAGTGTGGATTTCAGTAAGCCAGTAAGGAGTGCTTCTACCTACTATAGAGTGCAGCTGGAGCCTGTAAAATCTGGCAAGGCACAAATTGTACTTTCCTGGTGGGATATTGACATGGACCCCTCTGGGAAGATAAATTGCACAATGGCTCCATACTGGGTAAAATCCACTTCTGCTTTCCAGGTAAAATACTGAGCCTTCAGATACTATCATCAGATGACTACCATTAATTATCTTGAGTAAAGGCCATACTGGTGTTTTAAGCAGCTGTCCCTTAAACTGTATAGGAACTTTGCTAATGTTTTATGTATTGGAAGATGCTAAACAAGCAAAGCATAGAAATGTTGTCTTTAGTATGCACCTGTTTTCAGTTTTCTTTAATATAAAGCTTAAAACCTGAAGCTCTCTTCCATACATTTCATTTTATTTAATTCATTTTATTTTAATAAAACAAAGATTTCCACATATTTTTCCTTAACTAGTCTCTATCCCTGGTGAAAATATTAGTCTCTAGTTTTCTTCCATGTAGTTCTTCTGTTAAATTTTCAAGTAAGTGTTAAGTTTATGGTAATATATTTATCCTCCCATAAAAAAGGCTGGTGTGGGAAAATGCTGTGTTGATATTGGATATTTAGAGGAGCAGGAGATCACTATTAAATCAGATTCACATGGTTTTGTATGAATGTATTTACTAATAGGATCAACTTAGTCAAAAGGAAGCTACAAAATGATTGTTTGCACTTACTGTGTTTGAGAATAAAGTTTGAAACTATCAAGCGTTAGGGCATTCATTCAGCTTAGAATGAGCTATCAGCTTTGAATATTTGCAGTGCAGAAAATAGCTTTTTGAAACACAAAATAATTGTGCTATCATATCAGAGTGACGGTGAGTGACCTCATTTGGTGCATGAGGCTCCAACCACTGGTCACTGTCAGCAATTCAGTACAGGTTTCTAACGTAAGTGAACTATAGAGGCAAAACTGCATTAATAAATGGAAAGTCTATTTTGGATTTGTTTTTCATTTGATTAAAATACAAGCTTAGCTAGTCAGCAAGCCAGTGGTCTCAGGCTTATTCTGTTGTAAGAAATCTATATAAAGTACATTTGTTCAACACATGGTATTAGTCCTTATTCAGCCTTGCTGACGTGAACAAGATTCTTTCAACTAGTCGTACATCAGTGCTTCAAAGTTGTGCCCATTTTACTAATTGATTTCCTGCTATTTGTTTGCTTTCCATTTACTATTTATGAGTTAATTCCAAAGGTTTTGTTTATCAACCTTTTTCAGTGGAGAGATCACTGGATGCAGTGTGTGTATTTTCTTCCAAATGAGGAGCCAGTTCTCCAGGGTGAGACAGTATACCTGACTGCCTGTCGTGATGAGTACTCTGTGTGGTATAAGCTGCAGAAAGCCAGGTAACAATACATGTGTGTGAAAAAGAGTGATATTTTATTCCAAGCTCAAGTATTTGATCCTCTTAGAGCAGCTGTTTTGTAGAAGAGCAAGATAAGAACCTAAAGACTACAAAATTATTAAAAGCCACTTCATGGGCAATGCACAGGTGAAAAAAACCACGATGCATAAAAACGCAGTTGAGGTTTGGACTGCAGGCTCCTGCCTTATACCTGGTGGCATTCAGTGACAGAGAAACAAAAAACACTCATGGTAGCTTCCTGGAAATCCTGAAATATAGCTCAGCTGAGCTGGCATACAGGTAAAGGAGTGAAATAATTGCCATTCGGTTTCTTTTCATCTTCTATTTTCTTAGTCAGCACTGTATTTTTGAGATTAATGCCTTTTGCTCAAATTAAAAGGAGCTTAATCATGTTGGTTGTGACTACAATAGCAGCCAACATCTTTAAAAGTCAGTGCCAGCTTTAAAAGTTAATGCCTGAATTTTGTATGCCTTTTTTACTTAGGAATCCAAATGAGTAACTTTTTTCTAAAAGGTCAAAGCCTAAAATACCTGACCATCCCAGTCAGTGGGAAAGTTTGGGGAGGTTCTTTGTTTTGTTTTTAAAAAAGGTGAAAATTTGCCCTTTTCATTTGGAAATGCAAAGCTAAAAAAAAGGTCCCTGCAGAACTAGTAAATTTGAACAGTGGACTCCATATACATTGATGTGCATACTAGCTAAAATGCATAAATGTACCCACTTGCAAAAACATGTTACTGATGCAATACAATTTATTGAAATTTTTTTTGCAGAGGAGAAGAGGAGAATAAAGCAGATGTTCGTGTTGAGAGTCCTGTTTGTAGATGTCAGGCTCATCTTCTTTGGAATAGACCGCGCTTTGGGGCATTAAATGATCAGAACCGAACACGCCAATACATCAAGTCTTTGATGAAAGTGAGTGCATGTTGCCTGTAGGTTTTTTGGCTTCTGTGATAGATGTGTGTATTGTTTTATTTGCAGTAATTATTCATGGAATTTGTTTCTCCCTTGCTAAAGGACTTTGCTGACAAAGTAGATTTTATTTACATCAGCAGCTGTAAGTTATATTTTGTCATGAAAACTTTGGTATTGTAAGCAGCCATTTTTGCATAGGAGTTTGTAGCAGCTCTGTGTATTTGTTAGAAGGAGTATTGGTAGTTGAATAAAGACACCCAATACATTTTTATGCAAACTTTTTCTGACCTAAAACAAGGGGATTACATGAATGTTTCTTACACTATTCTGTTCTGCTTGAAGGGGTTATATTAATCACTGTATCTCCCAGTCGTTATTTGATATGGAACTGTATGAAGTGGGAAAAAATGCCACCAAAATGTCTAGAATTTGAAAATTTTTTCATCTGGAATAGGAATAACAATGACTATTTAATTTCTGTAGGTTCTGAAAACAGATAGTGTTTGCCTCTGTATCAGTGATGGCAGTCTGCTGCCTGTGCTGGCTCACTATCTCGGAGCAAAGCAGGTATAGTACTTTTCCTGTTTTTTCTGAACTTTGCATTTTAGTTTGCTATTTTTAGTTTTCTCATATAGTTCAGTATTTCCAGCCCATTATTTAATTATTTCCAGTGCCTCATCAGTGACAAGTGAGAAAGAGGCTCCCATTGAGTTGGAAGTGGAAGTTAAATTCATCTCCGATCAAGCTGAAGTCTAGGGAGACAATCATTACCAGTTTTGATGTTTACCAATGTGTAGCCTTGAATGAAAGTGGTGTTCCTCATTCCCCACTGATTCCTGTTTGCCATCTTGTATCTTAGTGCTTTTGGAAATATTCTTTCTACCGATCTAAATGTCTGGCAGGTTTTTTTGTCGTCTTGTATGTTTCTAATTCCATAATTGCATTTATTATCTAGTCTGAAATGGAAGGTCTGTAGCAGCAAGATAGGAAGTGGTAATACTGAGTCTGTGTGTAAATGAGAGCTACCTGGCTGTCTCACTTATGTATATACTTGATGTGTTCTCTTATAGGGCTCTTGAAACTAAAATCTATTCTAGTTGGACTGATTATCTGGTAACGTGGAATGTAATATAATCCTGAGGAAGATGCTTGGCAATTCATAGAATTAAACAAACATGCTGAGTTAAACCAGTGATCCATGGCCCGCATATTTTTGCCTTTAGTAGTGGCTAGTCACAGACGACCAGGAGAGAGGAAATGAATAGAGCAGATGCAAAGACTTCAATAATATTTTCCTAGCCCTGTAGCAGCATATTGCCTAACTATTCACCGATTTTGAATAAAACCCAATTTTTTTTCTAAGTTCAGAAGGCTGATGTGGTGCATTGTACATCTGAGCTCTTTGCAGCTGATCCAGTCAGATCATGTTAAATGATGCTTACAAGGAGTAAGCACTAATGGAGGTTGATTTAAGCACACTGGCAATATGCTTGCATTTGTTAAGGAGTATATATATGCCTAGAGCAAATGTTAATATGCTATGTGCGTCTTAAAAATGGAAAACAAATATTTGCATTCTATTGGGTTTTTTCTCCTATGGCTGTGAAAAGAGCATTATTTAGTCTGTAGTTATTGGGAGTGTTTTCATTGTTGTTAAAAAGGTACATGACAGTGAGCTGTGGAATAGATGCATGGTTCTTATGAACTATGTTCACTAGGCCATCAAAATAGTTCCTTCATTGTTCGTGTACATATTCAATTAAAAATTATAAAGCTAGTTGACTAACTGTTGTGTATTTTCTTTAGGTGTTTACATTAGAAAACTCTGCTGTGTCCTGTTCTGTCATGGAAAAAGTGAGCATTCAGTTTTCTGTTAAAGCAGTAAATGAACTCATGATGTTTCTAAGGCCAGAGCTGATGCCTTTGATTGTCCTTGCATCAATTGCTTGGAGGTTAAATCAGTTTAATGTCAAACTGTATGATGAAATACATTCAAGACTGTGGGAGGTGGGATGTGTTGGGGGGAAGAGTTCTGATTTTTTTCCAAGCAGTTGCACAGAGCTGTATGCAAATACTTGGAGGAGCACATCCTGTCAGAGATGTATCCAATCTCATAGCTTTAGCCACAAGCTGAATCGGCCACTGGGGAAGTTGAGCTGAGCAGAGGGAATTATGGTTGCCAGTGCATGATCTCTCCTTGCAGATGCCTGTTGGCTTGTCTGCTTAAGCTGCTGTTCTGCTGCCCTCATGCGTTGGTGATAAAAGCCAAGCTGTTTGTTTCTGAGGATTAGTGGAGTGTGAGAGCATCCCGTAGCTTGCACCAGTCTTAGTGGCATCTAGCAGTTGTGTCTTCCAGCTGAGACAAGTTGGGAATGCCTGCTCTGCTGTTTGGCTCTTAGGAGACAGCAAGCAGTGGGTCTTAAGTGCAAGCAATGTTTCAGCTGCTTCCTTGGGGTAGAGCACAGAAGGCCCTGCCAGTGGAGTGGAGGCTGTTCAGGAGAGGCAGCTGATATCTAAGAAGTGCCTGGAAGCAGCTTCCCGAAGCCTTCGTTTGGCTGTGTCGTGTTTTAGTTGGCACTATATATTTGAAAGAGGTGTATCTCAGCATGTGGCTTAGGAGTACAAAAACATTAATGGTAGGCAAATTAGGATGCAAACCTGGTCTCAAAGAGAAGCCAAATACGCAGTGTATTCATAGTTGAAGTAATTTTTATCTTTCTTGACTGTCCTTCCCATATGCTTCAAAGTGCACATGAATGAAGGTGAGGCAACTTTTGTGTTACCTGCCTTTTTATATACTTAATTGAAGGAATACTCAGGGCATGCGCTTTAGTTCACTAGGTGTTACGTGTTGGCTCTAAGTCCATGCACCCTTCAAGAATAGACTTGTATCATCCTGGTAAGTTATGGTAGGCAGTTTTTCAAAAATTTCTTTGGGCTATGGGTTTCTCTTTTGTTTATTTTAATAAAATCATTAATTTAGTATGAGTTTAAGTCTCAGCTGTAGCTTTTGACAAAGACAGTATGCTACTTTTTTTTTCTTTTTTTTCAGTTTTTTAAAGCCAATCATCTTGACGATAAAATTAAAATAATAGAAGCACGTCCTGAGTTGCTGACGACTTCTCATTTGGAAGACAAAAAGGCATGTTACAGTTGTCCAATACTGAATTTCAGTGGGGTGGTGGGGAGTGGAAAGTGAAAATGAATCTTGTTTTCCTACTGTGGTACTGTAACCACAATGAATCCCGTTATATCCCAGTTCATATAAAGTGTAATGAGTAGATGGTTCATACCTTGTCCCACTGAAACTAAATGAAGCTTAGCATAAAGACTGTGGGAGGGTTTTCACTTTGTTTTTGAAAGGGTATGACTTTCCCTTCCTGCATATAATCTACACCAGTTGTAAGGGCGGTTAAACTGGTTTAACTGCATATGTTCTACTAGGCTATAGCTCTTCTTTCTCAAGTCACTCAGAAGATTCCAGTCTTTTTGGAAGTACTAACATCCTTAAACTAAAAACTCCAAAATTCTATGACTCTTAGTACAAAGCCTTCCAACCTAAAACTGCAATATTTTCTCTCAAAGTTTATTGCAGGAAAATTTATTTTAAAATTTGCTAACTAAAACCACAAAAAGATGTCTGTTCAGTATATGCAGTATGCATTAATTAAATCCTTATGGAACAGTAGAAGTTTTTATCTAGATGACTTCACTTGCTATATTGCATCATCAACTATTGAAGATACAAACAGCGTGTGTTATTGAGTTGTTCTTTATTATAATGTTTTTTATCTCCTTTCTTTGCCAAGATTTCTGTTCTTGTGGGAGAGCCATTTTTTACTACGAGTTTGTTGCCGTGGCATAACCTGTATTTCTGGTATGCTAGGACAGCTGTGACCAGTCACCTTACCAGCAATGTCACTGTCCTGCCTCAGTCTGCATCCTTGCACATGATGATTGTGGAATTTCAGGTGAGATTGTTTAGAGCCATCCATTACACAGATTGACTTAAAATTGAGTACCCTGCCAGGATTTTTTTAACCACAAGTTTATCTTGTCTTAATACTGTTCACGTGAATATGTTTTGCACTTGCCACCTGAGAAAAGAATATTTGACGTCTTGAAGAGGAGTTTTGCTATTTCAGCCATCTCTTGTCTGAAAAAATAACTTGAATAACTTTACCATTTTAAATGAAAGGGCTGAATGTTTTTAAATAGTTCTTTAGTTTAGAGAGATATTGCTGAAGCATGTAAGAATTGTGATTATTTATAAAATCAGATATTCTGCAAAATAACAGGTTTTAAAATGATGCTTTATAAGACTAGGCAGGATTCATAATTGCATGTTCTTTTTTTTTAACCACTTGAGGCTGTGCACAGTTCTAAATTTGAGCATAATAGGGGTCACATCTTAAAAATACTTTGAAAAGTCATCTTTCAGAAATTGTACAAAGGTATAAACTTCTTTGCAGTTATTAAGGACTTGGTCAGTAAAGGTTGTGGAGTTCACCTACAATAACAATGGAAATAAAATAAGTACTTTCATAATTAATATGCAAAGTTTTTGTCCAGTAGCTTAAGTGAAGGAACTCTTTAGTCTGAAATTGCGTAACTAAATTGTACATATCTGTAAATTAAAAAAAAGCCTATAATCTAATGTATTTTCACATAAACATAACCTTCAGTTTATCTGTTAAAAATGCCAGCTCTTTTCTCTCTCTTTTCTTCTCTCTCTGGTTCACTAACTGTGTAGTTTTGTGTCTGAGCCATTAACAGTTTCCTTAATCAAATGCTCTTTAACCTTGTTCTCTTCCACCTTTGATTTGTGCATGTGAAAATATGTATGTTCTTTTTCCCTCTGGGACTAATCAACTATGCTGCATGTTTTTACTTACCTTTTTGCTTTCTGCAAAAATTTAGAGAATTTAAATATATACTGAGTAAATAATGTAAATCTGAATTATACTGTGTAAATAATGTAAATCTGAATCTTGTAATAGGAAGCAGATGTTTAAGACTAATCAACAGTAATCAGATTGAAATAAGCAGTTAATTTTAATTCCATGTTTTCTTATCTAGAGGATTTGCTTCCCTAGAAGTCAAAGAATTTTGTAAGGAAGTAAGCATTATTCTTTTCATGTCCTGGTTGAGGAAACTGAAGCCTGCCAAGTGATGACTTAAGATTATTCAGCAATCTCGTAGCAGAATGTAGAGTAACATTCATGTCACCTGAACCTCTGTTTTACACTTTTATGTACAGGGTTGTGTTCAGAGATGATTCCATAGTTATTTTGGTAGAACATTTAACTTGTGTTTCGTTCCATTAAGCTCTTCGAAAAGCTATTGCTTTAATTTCATGCTTTCCTCTGTTCAGTGGTGAATGTAGACTCAAAGACTAGAATCTGTGGGTTTTTTTAAATAACCTATGCATTTACCAGTTCTCGATTAGACAGAAGGAAGAGACATTGTGTTGCAAGGTATTCTGCAGAACTGGTTTTGTAGGCTTTTCTGTCTTGTCAGAATAGGGATATGTCATTACAGTTAAGCAATTAGCAAAAGCTAGATCCAGGAGAAAGAATTGAATGCCGTTACTTCAGTTATAAACCTGTTTAGTCCATAATTGCATTTAGGGAGCAGGATGCTACCTATCTGATTTGATAGCTCTGTCAGGCATACCATTCAGAGATTCTAGTTCATGCTGTATTAGGCATAAATTGTAACAGCATTTATTTAAATTTATAGTAGTCCTGCTGCCATCTTGTAAAGCAGGAACATTTGAAGTTGCTAAGTGCAACAATAAACAGGTAGTAAAATGTATCTATCCACAGCTAGTGGATGTTCTTGTTCTATTAAGAGACAGTTAATGCAGTCTAAGGAAAGGCAAAAGTTGAATTGAATCATTGGCTGTCCAGTGGATTGCTAAAGTCAATGAGAGGCATAGTATGAAGTGCCTAAAATGATTTTATTAATCTTTGCAGTGCTAAAGGGAAGTGCGGTAGTCCAATAGGCTGTAAGATGTTTCATGCAACTGGGAGCACATAGCTGTGCTGGGTAGTGGAAATGGGGGGGCTGTAAGGATGTAACCTTGGCAGATCCGTACCTACTCTAAAGTAAACTATGCATAGAGACGGTAGGAAATGTGGCACATTCTTTAGAGCAGTTGAAAACAGTGGCTAAAGAATTAACTGACTTGCAAAAGGTTTTCCCAGAATTACACTATCTTCTGATTCTTGCAGTAGTTCTAATGGTTTAGCAATGTATAGATAGTAAAGAGTCTTTATCTGGCTTGTCACCAAATGTCTAATCTACAGCTAACATTATTTATTATTATTTATTTTATTTAATTTTTAAATTTAATTATTTATTATTATTTTTCCTTTAATAAAACCAAACAAAATCCTGTTTTCTTTTTTAGGACTTATGGAGAATCCGGAGTCCATGTGGCACCTGTGAAGGTTTCGATGTCCAGACTATGGATGATATGATTAAAGTAAGTCTCAGCAAAACAGAACAAAACTCACCTTGGCTTAAAAAAGTATTTAGTGACTGTAGAAAAATTTGTACATTAGGCAGAACACCATTGTTCTAGTTTTTCATAAATACAGTGGCTATTTAGTTCTTGCAAAACCCTAACTTCTGTGGCATGGGTTTTGGGGTTGTATGTTTCTTCTCAGTTGTCAAGCTCTTCAGTACTTCACACTGTTTTGAAAATACTTCATTCAGAAAGAAAGATACAGTTCTCAAAATTTTGTTCTGAGCTTGAAATCAAATCATCTGGGAGTTGTTCATAGACAAATCCTGCTGCCCTTACTTGCCCTTGCAGGTACTTTTGAAAGAGAAAAAGGCTTTTTGACTTCTGAGAAATAGATATGAAGGGTGAGATTTATTTGTATCAATTTCTAGAGCTGTATGGTTGATATCTGTATTTGAGTTAACCATTTAGATTGCGTTTATAGTCATTGTGGAGGAGTACAGGCAGTTCTAGAGTAGAATTCATCTCAAGGGAGAAGAAAATTTAAATGCATTGTATTTTGAAAGTGCCTGTTTCACTACAGAGGACCATAGTCGTAACAATTAGTTCATGCATGTAGTACATATTTTCCTTGTGCCTAAGAAGTGCAGTCCTGTCCTTTTGCAGCTTTATTGCTTAAATATTCAGGGTTCAGGACACATAATTAATTTGAAAACAAGGACTATGTGCCTTTGGATTGTTTTCAGTTAGTTTTATTACTTTCTTTCTTCAGAATTCTCTGAATTTTAGGGAATCCAGAGAAGCAGAACCTCATCCTCTGTGGGAATATCCTTGCAAGTCACTCTCTGACCCCCAGGAAGTTTTGACATTTGACTTCAGAAAGACTGTACCACAACATGGTCTTGGTGCAGAGGGTTCTGTAAATCTTTTACGGTGAGTTTTCTCATTGCAATAAATATTCTTGTCATCATCCATGGTTTTTACCTCATGTTCAAGCTCTTTGTATATTACAGTTAACTAGTGGGAATATACTTGACAGTTTTTAATAATGTGACCTAAAGTTGTGGAAGTTACTCTGACACAAATTTCCTGTGGCCATTCACAATAAGCTGTAACAATAAGGGTAATTTCTTAGATAATATGCATGTATTTAAAAAATAACTTTTTTTCTGGATGTTACCATGATATAAAACTTAAATAGATTAATTTATAGTTTAGAGAAAATAAACGATTGTCTGGATGTTTTTAATCTTTGCATTTGTTCCCTGTTGCTGAGTTCTTGCAGAAAAAACTCCTATTTAGCTTTTCGAATTATTCTGTTTAATAGCTTTAAAGTGTACACTATTCTTCCTTTTAACTATAATTCTGAGCATCTTGATATTTGTCATGTCTTCTGAAATATTTTTCACTATAATCTAACTGCAGATTGTACTTAATTCTGTTCAAATTTGAAATGCTGCTAAGAATTAAAAAACAGGAAAGTTATTTTTAACGATCTAGATCTTATGTAACGCATACAGTGCTGTAATCATATGATTCTCTTTATGAAACACAATTCAAGGTTTCACAAAATCCAGAACCATCTGTGTGGGGTCTCTGTGTGTTTGCACCCGTCGTTGTATTTATAGGCGACACGCTAGCATGACCTCTGTGCTCCTTGTGGAGCAGACACTTGAAGTGAGATGGTATGTTTGGTAAATATTTCCTCAAAATTCAGAAACAATAGGAGCTGGGATCTCTAAAGGAAGTACTCTCTAAATATGCCATATAATTTATGCCATGTTACTGAGTGCCTGTTAAATGACTGTGGTTCTAAGCAGATTTAGTTACAACATATTCTCCTCTTCCTTGTCTTTTTTAGATTTCATATCTGCAAATACTTTAAAAGTTGCTACCCATTTACCAAATCATTCAGCTCTTCAACTTTTTTTCAAAGAAACAAGTTATTCATGCTTTTATAGCTCTCACCTAAACTATGTGAGGATGCAGTGTTTAAACTGTCAGTATTGTATAAAGTAACAGGTTTTGATCCTCCACCTCTCCCCAGAAAAGGAAAGAGCCACGGAGCAGTTCTGTGGATGGAATATCATCTTGCTGCTGATATCTCTGTTAGTACAGGACTGATGCAAATTTCAAATGAAAAGGTATTTCTTCAGTCTAATTTATTGTGTCAAAGTCTATAGGATTATAGTGCTGGAAGATGGATCGCTGTTGGGCATGCTTGCTTTATGTAGTGCTCTTTGTTACACTGTTTGAATACTATGTAGACAAAACTAGTAGAACCATCTCTTCATGGTTTTGGGAGGAGCAGGAGATGTACCTTAAAATGGGAGAGTCTGAATTGGATCCAAATGCTTCCATAGTTTGGAATCACATTCAGAACTTAAATATGATGCTTGCTCAAAGTAGAATTTATTCATACAAATCCCTTTTCTCAGTTTAACAAAAGCAAAAATTTTGAGGGTAAGGAGTAAGTATTTTCAGGACTCTAAATATTCTTTGACCAAATCAATTTTTTTCCTCTACGGTGTCACTGTGCAGTGTAGCATATGGTATTTCAAGTTATGTATTCCTGTAATGGAATGAATGGATGGCAGTGAAACCAATAACTATCTGATCATTGTATCGGAACTGGGAACAAGAACTCTTACTGCATTATTACTTTCTAGTAATAATATCATAGAGTTTTGACTGCTTTCACTTTTAACTCTCTCCTATAGGGAAACTGTGAATGGAATCCCCACTGCAAGCAAGCTGTCTATTTCTTCAGTTCTGTTATTGAATCAGAAACTCTGTCAGACCTTCCTAGTGCTATCTCGTATGCTATAAATTTCGACGCAAAGACAGGAGAGATTGCCATGGATTTTAAGCTATTGTAAAATACTTTCTTTTTACTCGTATTCCTAAATTATATTAAACTTACATAGTATTTTTTTTGTATGGCAGAGGGATTTTTTTATTGTGCTCAGAGAGCAAACCGTCTGTTCTGAAATGTACTTGAAATCTTTTTGATTTTGTTTTCAAAATACATAGTTGGGAAGGTAGAGAGGAACCTTTTCTTAAGGACAGGTTTTCCTGACAGGGTTTATATACATATGTACACATACTTGTTATTATCTGTTTTAGTAAAACTCTGATATTTGGGGGTTTTGCATAATGTTATGGAGCTACAAAACAGTTGACTTACTGACTATTGCACAGCATATCTGTGGGTGAAAAACTAAAAAACCTAAACCTTACACTAACATTAGATAAAAGTGAGTTAAACTCATCTACTTCTAGGCGTTGGTCTTGTCACTGTAAAATGGGAAATAATCTTCAGAGTGCACAAAAAGAAATCCTAAGTCAAGTTACATATGTATATTTTTACACTTAATAGGGAGAAGGAAACAGTTTAGCTGCTTGCAGAGTTGTGTAAGTTGTGGCTAGTATTAAACTGAAATGGTCAGTGAATTAAGTGACACTGTTTTTGCACTGACATTCTGCTGGAGTCTGAGATACTGCATTTCTGAAGAGACATTTGCCAAACAGTGACCAAAGTCTGGAAAGGTGTAACTGGAAATTAGAAAATGTACATACTCAGGTTAATTGGAAGTGACAACCTGATGGTTGTCTGACCAGAAACAAAAGAAAGAGAGCTGTAGTTAAAAAACTTGCGAATCTTTAGGAGATATGTAATATGCATTATAAGGTCAAAAATGCAGCCTTATGCTCATTCCATTAGAGGTCTAAATAGTATCTGCCAGATTAGCTAAGTTGTGTGTTGTTCTGCAATAGCACATGTCCACAACTGTTGGACATGTTTCTTAGTTGCATTCCAGATCACGTTGGCAGACATTGTAGTGTGTGACCATGTGTGTGCAATTAATTCTGCTTTAGATGAACAATCAATTGGTGTATCCATTTTGTATGTGTGACCTATTAAGGGAAACAAAATCTGCCTGTCCTAAATTGTCAGCCAGCCAGCTGCAGGGATAACTGCTTACCAAAGCTATTCCAGCTTCCTCTGAGCAGCAACTTCAGCAAAGGGAAAGGAATGTCATAAAGAAGCCATGAGGGAGCAGGAGCCTACTCCACTTTGCGTTCCTGGTCACCATGACAAATAATTCTGGTGAGTAGGAATTTTTCCTCTTTCTCTTCTTAGGTGTGTGGTCATATCTGTAGACCCAGAAGCCATCTGAAATATGCCTCAGTTTTTCAGAACTATTTTCCTGACAAAGGTCTTTACGCTTAATAGATGTAAGGCAGCAATGAAATACATGATTAATGTTTTTCACTAGAACAGAAACCCTGAAGCTCGTACTGAGATCTGTAGATTTCACTTTTCAAAACTGTACTTGTAAGATGCTTAACTTCAGACTCTCATTTCTTACAAACTTTTCTGGAATATATAGGTTACTGTTCATTAAACAATTGTTTCTAATTTTGATACACTGTGCCTAGCCCACAGAAAGTATGGTGGCATAAATCTGTTTGTTATATGTTGGGAACATAAGCTGTATCATTGTAAAGGAAACAATAATATGGCCAAGCCTTCTAAATGGTAAAAGCTTGGCCCTTTATAAAATTAAAAAAAAAAAAAAAAAAGGCATAGAGACAGTTGTGCAGGTCCGAATGTATAAGGCTTGCATTGTGTAGCTTCTCGTCTCCTGGAGGAGGTAACACAGCAGAAAAAACTTAGATGCTGCCTCCTGTGTTTGCTCATGGCCTGACACAGAAAGCATGAGCTGCTGTTCTTGTTCTGCAGTAGGAATAGCTTCTGAAGGTGCTTTGCATTTAACTGCGCAAATGATTCTGGATTTAACAGAAGTATACAGTGTTCTGAAGGGAACACAGACCTAATAGACAGCAATATATTAGAATTTTTATGTTTGAAAACTAAAAGTAAGATGGAACACAACCACAACTGAGTTTACAGTAGTTTAATGTCTAGTGTTAACTTTGTCAAAGATAACTGTCTATGTATGTGCCTGAATCATACTTCCTAAGAAAAAAAAAACCCAGATAAATTTGCTAAAATGCCAAAGGGAGGAAATCTACATTGATGGGAATTTGTATTTTGTTATCACTGTGATATATGTTGAAGATATGTGCGCACTGAGGTAGATACTAGGCAAGGTGACTGAGAAGTATTTTTAAACCCTTTTGGTATTGTGAGACTTGGGACTGTTGACATTCTCAGAGGTGGGTGTAGTGAGAGTGAAGGGCATAGGCTATATGTAGTAGCTAGCATATCTGTAGAACTGTGTTTCCAGAATGAACTGTGACAATTAATATGAATCACATTATCTGCATGCGAGGAAAAACATCTTAAATTTTGATACACCTGGAGCGGTAATTGTATTGCAGCTGTCCAAAAAAATAAAAAGGCTGGAAAGCTGGAATGCTGAGCATATTTTAGCACCTGTGGGTTCCTAAAAGGAACAAAGTCCGGTGGATGTTCTCAAGAAACCTTGTGCATGTTTTGATTCACTGTGAGTGTGATTAACGTCACTAATGCTTGCTTGTTATGCTTATGCATTTAGACAGGCACTGAAACTGCTTTGAGGATTTGGTTAAAACATGCTGGAAGCTGTTAGGTTGAAGCAAGCCCTTACCCCATGTGTGGTTTGAATGTTTTCACATAAGTCACATCACTCATTAAGTTATGGTACATACAAAACACAGCTGTGTTGATAGGAATCTAGGTGACTCTGGAAGAGGTTTGTTCACATGTAATTAGGAGTATTCAGTGTATGTATCGGTCTTCCTTGACTTCTATGAATTCTTCAGGTTTGACTTAAAAATCCAGCGTGATCTGTAAGTCATGTGGAAAACAGCTGCTTATAGGGGGATACTGGCCATTCTTTATACACATACGCAAAAACAAAACAAAAAAGTACTTCTATCTTTGTCCTCTTCCACAGGGCATTTTACTGCAAGCACACACATGGGGGAGGAAAGCCACTTTATCAGAAAAACACATCTACCCAGTAGCAGCATTCAGACTGCTATTTGTTCCCAGACCTGATAGAAGCATTGCGATGATGTGCTGAGTTGGAAGAGCTTCTGGCTACTGGCATCCTAATAAGCAGAGCAAGAATTCTATTTTCTCTTGGAAGGAACTTATTCTTTGTGGCCACCACAGGCAATTTTTTTTCTAAATGACAAGAGCTTTGATCCTGACTAGCCTGCAGGCATAGATGCATGTTTTAATAGAAACAGGATCCCCTGCCACCACTGAGCTTAATAGTATTACAGTTCATATATTGCCTGAGAGCCAGTGTATAACTGGCAGATTTTTTTAATGTGGCACAAGAGATGCTTCACCTAAAGGTATAGGTTTTATTCAGGTATTAAAAATAATCATAAACTACAAAGTTTTGCCATTCACATTTAACTTCCCTGTTGTACTTTTGCTGCAAAAATAATAACTTTTCTGTAGCTCTAAACTGTAATGAAAGTTCTACTGATAATTGGTGGTTATCACACTACAAATCCACAAGAGGGTGCTGAGAATCCACTTTTAACTTTCTAGTTCATTTTCAGATGGTGTTTACTTCTAATAAGGAAAAGTGCACAGACTTGCAATGCACCTGCCTCGTGCAAATAAAACACTTGTGATGTTATGAGATACACTGTACATACATGCACTGAAATGGAAAACTAGTATAAAAAGTGACAGCTGCTAGTAAGACTAATACAGACTTGCACCTACCATAAAAAGCAGGCGCGCAACAAAGCGTTTCATGCTGAATACACAGAATGAGTAATTCTCTTAAGACAGTGAAATTGTCATGGTCCTAATGAAGGACAAGTCCTGCATTTTAAAGGGTGTTTTCTAAGTCGTGGCAGCTGCAAGATTTGTTCCTTTATTTGCAGAACTGGTACCTTTTGTCTGAAGACTGGGCAATTCAAGGACTGAGATCCCAGAGCTTGCTTTTCTCCTTCATTAGTCCCTTTGAAACTGCTCTGTGTAGGCTTCCTGCATTTAACAAGATAGAGGATGCAGTTCGGGACTAATTCATTTAGTCACTCATCTTTTGTATTCTATTTGTAGTTACAGCTGATTGTTAGGAAGGGAAGAGACTATTACAGCTTCCCAGTGTTAGATTTTTCCAGTGACGATTGTGAGCTGAATACAATGGGTGCTTGTCTTGTCATTCTACCTTGTTGACTCCAGTGGCATTGCAAAATGTTAATTTGGTTTGGTACTTAATCATTTTAAAACTTCACTTTTCCAAGCAGTTAATGCAGATTAATGATTAAGATGCTTCTCGGAGAGAGGTACGTGTTGTGATCCCCATTTTTCAGATGAGAAAAAACTTAAGTGTGCTTTGTGTGGGTGTTGAAGTGTTTCATCTGCCCCAGGCTCACTATAAGATTAGGGCCTCAGAGCTAAAAATGACTTGCTCAAGGCCATGCAGAGTAAACTAATCCCCTGACTCCCTTGCTCTGCTTTAATCATTTGTTTCCTTAGTGCAGTGTGATTTCAAATGCAGCCTTATGAGGTTTGACCGAGATACAGCAGATAAAGGCTGAGGCAGCAAATCCCTGGATACCTCAGTAATTAAAACCATGGGGGTTTTAGCACACATATATAAAATATAGATATTATGTATAAATTATATTTTAATATATAGATTATATATGTTTACAAGGTTACAGGGCCTTGATTTTGTTTTGAAATGCTCCCATGAAGATGACCCACCTTTTTTTTTTTTTTTTTTTTTTTTTCCCCCCCCAGCAGGATTCTGTCTAGGATTTGAGAGCCCTAAAGATGCCTGTTTTGTGGACAAGGGCACTAATGAAAGAATGAGAGCTGATTATCTTCCTCTATGCAAAGGGAAAGCCCTGCAATTTCAGGTCTGATGCTGCTCTTCGCAGTGGTGCAGGCACAGTCCCAGGGTATCTTAGCTCTTAAGTTACACAGGAGAGACTGGCCACGTAACCTCCTGTTCTTCCTCTGGGTTTTGCTGAAGTGCAGCTCCATAACGTACTGCAGCAGCAGCCTGTTTGCTGTGGGGTTTGTCTTTCGCCCCTGTTATTTTCCGCAGCCTCTGCTCTTTCTTGCCTCACACGTCGCTGGGTGAAGTGTTGCGCTGGTGCTTTGGAAGAAAGAGTGGGTGCTGCAGTTCACTGGGCGGACTTCTGCTTCTCAAGGCTGATGGATCCTGCTCTATCTGTACTCCCATAAAGCGACTGCTTACTTCACGTTGGAGTGCCTAAGAAACCAATTATTCACAACCCTGAGAATCTGCAAATAAATCAGGCTGCGGCGATGAACGGGATGGGAGGGAGAGACAAACGCCCTTCACTGCAGCACCTGAAAATGTCATATTCCTTCTCAACAGCAGTATTTCTAGGAAGAGTTGAAGCGGCTGTCTCTCACAGGCGACTGCAAAGTCAGTTACAAGGGAGGGCTGATGCTCATATCCCTTGCTTTAGGTGGAAAGGGCCGCGAGGGCATCCAGAACTAATTAGCAATTAACCGACTCCCCTGCAGCCTCCCAACGCGGAAGGTGAGGGGGAGGCAGGGAGGCGGCCGTTCGGCCAGGGCCGCCACTCGAGTCTGGCGGCACCTCCGCCCGGGGCCGCCGGTCTCGGGTGGGTGGACAGGAGCGTCGCGGCTCCGCCGCTGCCGCCGCCCCTCGGCCGGGC
>JAVJGG010000088.1:23099311-23135730 GCA_035590195.1 Aviceda cuculoides
CAGGCCGGCCGGCCGGCCGCCATTTTGGCCTCCTGCCGTCTTAGGGGAGGGGACAGACATGTTCTACTTATATTCCCCCCACCCTCCCCGCCGCCGCTCTGGGCCGCGGGAGGGCCGCCGTAAGCCGGGCCGGGGAGCTGTTGTCCTGCGGAGGTGGGGGCGGGGGGTGGCCGAGCCGTTTACGCCGCGGCGGGCGGCCCTGGGCGTCAAGCTCTGGAGCGGTTTCCAGTCAGGGCGGCGGGGGACCTCACCCGTCTCGCTGCGGTGGCCCTTCCTACCGGGCTGCGGCTGACCTTGCTGCTCCCGCCGGCCCTGCTGTCCTGGCGGGTCTGCACTTGCCAGGGACCCTGGTTGTTTCCTACATAAAATATGTTGTGTTAGTACCTTCTTCCAGTCCACAGGTTTGCACGAGGGAGCAAGCTTTGGCCGCCTTAGAGGCCTGCTTTGTTTTAGAAGTAATAGTGGGACTTCACAAACAACAGTTCATGTGTTGAGTGCTTCTGTGTGACTTCCAGACTGAGGAAACCAAGGACACACATAGGTAACAAATCGATATGAGAAGAATATTGATAGCATATAATTTTGCTTGCTGCTTGCTATGTGTTTATCTTGGCATGCTGGGACATTGTACCAAACAGTGAGTAAGATGAGGCCTAAGCCACTGGCTTTAGTATTGGATGTTCATGCACCTGGTGTTTTAAAACAGCAGTGGCGTTTAGGGTCTCTTACCTCCTCAGCTGATGTTGTTGTAAGCGTTCTCTATAATACTTCTCATAGTCTGTTTCCGGTGAGTGGAGCCTCTGGCCTGTGGCCTTTTGGTGGAAAGCTTAGGAAGAGCAAAAAATGTTTTGAACGCACATAGCCTCTTTCTTTAGAGGTATAAGATGAAAGGCTTAATTTTTTTCATTTGTTTCAGTAACACTGAATTTCAGTTGCTTTTAAAGTTTACAGATAAATTAGACCTAATTTTTTTTTGTCCTAGATATGCCTTTACAAACAGTAAGTCTAAACAGCTATTTTTTCAAACCATGCTGACTGACAAAAACGCAAAGAGTAAGGTTTTTTTGTGGATTCTGCCGGCCTTTAAGATACCTTTATGTTATGGCTAGCATTTATATCATAGCTTTCCTTGCCCTAACGGGAAGAACGGAGAGGGCAATGGGGAATAAAAGGAAAATATTAGTTGCAGAGCCCAGTTTTGGGCTAAATTCAGTGTTAATTCTGTTGTAATCTATACATGCAAGGCTGAAAACTCAGGACGTTCTTTATGTAAAAGTCTAGTCATCCCTGGTTCATTTTAAAACATTTTTTTTCCCCTCCATTTTAAATAGAAATTATTGTAGCAGCTTTATCATACCTCCTGTGTTAAGTGACACCGATTAGCCTCAGCTGTCTACATATACAGCTATCTCTGTCACTGTGTGTCTTCAGTAGCATACTCTCATCCGAGTGATTAAAACGGTCTTTGTGCTCCAAATCTGGTAGTTTTGTTCTGTTGGGAGATTTTAAGTGGTGGTCCCTTAAGCGACCCCATTGGCGCTGCTCCTCATTAAGCCTTGTTCTTGCTTAAAATCAATGGCCATCTCTTTCATTCCTCCAGCCTCCCTTGTGCCCTCTTGACCAGGCAGTCTATCCTGAAAGCAAAGCAGAGGTTTCAGAGGCTAACAGAGAAGGAAGCCAGGAAGTCTCCCAGAATTAGGCAGGGACTTGTGTTTCTCTTCAGCAAAAGGTGTTTCTGCATACAAAAATGTTTCACCTAAAGTTTATGCTTCTGGAACTGAAGCATAAAACCAGAACTTTATCTGAAGGTACTGATGAGAAGCATAAAACCAGAACTTTATCTGAAGGTACTGATGAGGCATCGTGAAAGTGTGGTAAGATTACAACAAAGTTACCAAGTGCAACCTGTGTGTCATTAGAGAGCACCAATCCTGAGTTTTTAGGCATAGGATGAAGATCTTGGTGGAGGCAGCATGTTAACATATTCTGGTCTTGTGGTGAAAACTATGCTGGTATATTGTATTATGGTGGCTTAGTACCTGTTTCTGTTTTGTATGAAACTGTTAGGGAGGTTGCATCTCTTCTCCTTCATGCATTAAATAATTTTTTTTTCTTAGATTTCTTCCGCCCCGCCCCCACCCTTCTCTTTCTGCATAATATGGACTAGTGCTCAACAAAAACTATCAGTTCCCTCTATATTGCACAGCAGAATAAATGAACCATAAGGTCAACTTCCATGTTAAATGTTACATTTTCACCTTTTCTTGTGTTGTCTTGGCATGTACCCTGCAATATACATCAAAAGAGTCCCCAAAAAGGGAAGAAGGCAGAGAAAAATCTAGGAAAGACTATGTCTTCATATTTCAATACAAAATAGGCTTTATGTCTGTTGTAGTAGAGTGCTCCGCTCCATGGGTATATACTGACAAAACATTTAATTTCTGTGTGTTTTCTTTTGTGCTTGTCGCAGACAGGAAGGTCTTCAGGGCCAATCTCTTACTGTATTTGGGTGCAATACCTGCACTGCCAGGCTATAGTTTTTATTTGATGTTTATAGATTATATGAATGAAAGAGCAAGGTAGAGGTATAAGTAGCATTTCCCTTCCAAAAGGGACACTGGCACCTCAGATCGTATAAGCAGTTCTTCCTAAACCAGGTTAATGTCGGGGTGGCATTATGGAGAGTTGAACTCTTCTAAGGATCCATTGTAGATATGCTAATGTGCAGGTCCAGTTGGCAGTATGTTCCGTGTTCTACAGCAGCAGTCATCAGGTATCAACAGGAGTTTTGCGGTAAGGATGCAACGTTGCCCTTTTAGGTGCTGTTTAGCCCCTTCTCTTTCTTTGAAGCCTCCCTCAATGGCAGAATGAGTCCCAATTTAGAATGCTGCCATTTTTGTATTTGTCATGGTGCTAGTCAGCTAGGCCATGTAGTCTGCCTGAATAAATAAAGGTATTTTCTCACAGGAGATCATCTGTTCAGGTCGATGCAAGCCTTATATCCACTGCCAGCTTCCTGCTGCTTTCTTGGATGCTGCTGCCTGGATCCCTTTGCTTACGGGGAGAATATTCGGCTTGTGTCTCTGCCTGTAGCTGGGAACTAGATACACTGCTCCATTGTTTACCTCCCCTTAAAAGCTGAGAGCTATGATTCTCTTTTTGAGACAGTCTGTATTTGCATTCCCTGGGTTGGCTGGGCAACAGCTAATCAAATAACTATATTTAAAATCAGATTTAATAAAAAAGTATCTCTAAAGGCAAGGCGTAGCCATGCTGCTCGCCAACAAAACTAGTCAGCAGTGTATGTACTGTGGAATGTTTCCCAAATAACTAAGGCCAGTTTAATCTTTCTTAATGTTCTTAACTTTTTAAAATGCTGTTGTATCTTTGTAGTGTGTCTGCAGATCGAGTATCTCCTCCTTCCACTCCTTTTTTTTTTTTTTTTTTTTCTATTCCCCCCTGACCTCCTGCCCCGCTTTATGTCAGTCTTCTTACATAGAGCCTTGACAGGGAGCTATTCATATTTGGAAGAGTTTCTGCTAGTAAGCACCAATTCTGTCCGTATTTAAAACATGAATAAAAATATCAATACTTTTTTTAAAATAATAAACTGAAGGTCCCAAACAGATAATTATGCTTGCACTTGTAAATAAGCATTACCCAGAAGCCGAAGAAATTCTGTACTTTTCTCCTGTCCTCAAACCAAACATAGGACTGAGTGAGACTGTCTCAGTTGCTCTGTATAGTCCCTTCATGTAGTAGGGCTCATGCATATATATCTTTCTTTAAAAATACTTCAAACTGTTTTAAAAGCAGTGGTGTTTTGGAGAGGAATTTTTGTTTGTTTTGTATTCCATTGTGGTCATTTGGAAGCTGGTTTTGAACACTGTCTGGTCTTGTGGTCAGAAACCTTTTAATTGCCAGCTGCTGGGAATCCAGGCCTGGACAAGGACCTCTTACACTGGGTATGGAGCCACTGCCCAGCATTTAACCAGACTCAACGTTTCTTTCTGTCAGGGTATAATAAATGCTACGTTTACAGCTTCTAATTTGCTCTAACATTGGAACACACAGATGCAGAACAGTGAGGCCAAGGGTTTTTGCAGTGAGGTGGCAGGACACTCAAGGTCAGCTGTGGGCAAGAGTGATCTCACCAGGGTAAGCACCATTAGTTCAAAAATGCCACAGAGTTCCAAGAACACTAATCTAATAATTAATGAAGTAGCTACAGCATGAAGTCCTCCTTATGTGCTTATTGTGGGATACAAGACACGTTTTTTCTTAAAAGTCCAAGTTTGCTGTGACTATAAATAGCTTTCTCAGCAAATATGGAAAAGAGAAATTATATGTAACCAAGGAGTAACAGAAAATAGAGTTTAAATACCTGTTTCATAAGTCTTATTTTGAGGCTGAGATAATGGACCAGGAGAATTAGTTTGTCTTGTGTGATATACCTTTCATTAGAAATATATTTAGCATAGTGCTTGGCACCATGCTAGGCCTAGGATTTTTTTTCAGTTGGTGACTTGTGGATCTTGCAACTGCCTTTTGTTCCTTGATATCCTGAAGGTCCTTATTAAGCAATATAAAACGTTTAGTGTTGGCTTTGCTGAAGCTGGTGACAGTGTGGCAGTTAACTTCAGGAGAAGTTTTTAATTGTAGAGAAAGATCCAGCTGGATTTTGCTGGGTGTTCAAAATTCTAGATTGGCATTTGAAAGGTATTTAAGAACCTGTTGCAGCCAAACATGAAGGTGGTAACAATTATACCTAGTTAGATCCAAAAAGATAGTGAGGATGTTACCCAAATTGTAGCAGGACCAGGGTGTTGAAGCTGACAGTCTTCTGCTAGTTTGGAAGTTCATGAACCTCTTGTTATTAGGTACCTTTGTTCTCATTAATTTGATGTGGAATGACATCATCTTTCCGTCATCATGTTCATCTCTTTCCATTCATTATGGTGGGAGCCACTCAGAATATACTGCCATTGGGTGATTTCAGGTTCTGAACTCCCACATTGCTTCTTTCAAACACAAAGTTTTTAGAGGCTGCCTGTGCAGGCACTGTAGTATGCGGTGCTGTGGCAGCATTGGAAACCCTTTCAGTTGTTTTTACTGCATCATCCAGAATCTTAAAATTACAGAAGTATTGTTATGGAATAGAGGAGTTCTTGCCATAGTTGCATCCTGAACTCGGGTGAGCCATTGTGCTTGGCATTTGTGGAATCACAGCTCAGTTTAAATGCGTAGGGTGTGTGTCCCCCTGCTTCACAAACATGCTACTATCCTTTCTACAGGCAGCTCTGTTTCTCTGATCTAACACTGCAATGTCTTGGCCATCATCCTCTTTTTTGTATTAACTCAGAAGGATTTGTATCAGTTATTAGCTAATACAGTGTTTAATGTGTCTATCTGTGAGGCAAATTACATTTTAGCAGGGTGGAAGGCGGTCAGAGATATCAACAGTCAGTATACCAATGACAGTACAGCGTTCAGGATCACATTAAGGTTTCTATTGAGCTCATCAGACTGACGATCTTGTTGCTGGGATTTGGAAGAGTCAAAACATTTGCGAATAGGAATGGGACTTTAAGGCTTCTGGTTGCTTTGGACACACGCTGCCATGACATGAGGAGCTTTAGCAGAGCTTTGGGAAAAACCTGTTATAACAGATACAGCACAACAGTGAAAACTACTGCGAAGCTTTAGGCTTTTGTTGCAGTGTTTATATGGATAAAGGGTATTGTGGCACACCTGGCTTACCAACCATACCGTGGCACTTGAAGCAGTTTGGAGTTGTTCTGCTGGGTTTGGCTTTGGAGACATCAAAGGTTTACATAGAAAAAGGAAAGAGAGGGTTTGGCAGTGTTGGAAACTGTGCAAGTGTGTGTTGGGGAGTACAAGATGCTTATGTGGGGAGTGAGGGAAGGTGAAGCATCAGCTTATGGACATTTCCAGAGGAGCAGAGTAAGCAGATGCAGTTTTCCAGGAGTTATGCAATTTACAGACAGGAAAGCCAGCTGAAAGCTAGTATTTTAATAGGAATGTTGGGAAAATGTCCCTTTATTTTATGTGATTATATTCAATTAATCCTTTAAAGAAGGCTGTAGCATTTTTCTGCTACGGTTAATCTCCTCTTTTGATTAGTTTACTGTTTAGATGGTTCTTGGTGCCTAGGAACCATTTTCCTTGGCAGTGTAGGGCAAGGTGCTGTATAAAAGACAGGAGGACAGTGACATGGTCTTCTGCCCAAAGAGTCTGTGAGTCAGATGGGAGGAGGGCGAGAGGACATAACAAATGGTGAAGGCAGGTGGATTGGGTTCACAGGTTCCAAAGGCCTCTATCGGTGTGAAAGGCAGTGGTATTGGCATGGGCACTGCGGCATATTGTAGCGCTGAGCACAACCTCAGCAGCTTGTATGATTTGCAATAGTATGAAATGTTTGCTGGATCTATAAAGGGGTTTTGGGGGGTTCAGGGGAGGAGGGAAATGAGATGAATATATGCCCCAGACTAAATGTTGATAGAGATTCCACGATCTTTTGGGGTACACAGACCCAATGTGTAACAATTCCCAGATACTTTTTTTTTTCTCCTCTCTTTTTTTCTTCTAATCTTACCAGCAATTAATGCACACTTCTTCCTGTTCACATCTAATGGTTGTAAGGAGCAGTTGTTAAATCTGCTGTTACGTAAAAGATGAGAAGGAGAATTGTTTAGCTGCCAGTCTTTCTAGCAAGCCCCACTCACTGGTATCACGAACGGCTGCTTGGAGCCTTCCTTAAATGTCAGGGAAAGTATGGAAGAAAATATGAAGGGCTTACAGATTTGAGGAGTGGTAGATGGGAAATCTGGAGCAGTCAAAAACAACGCTAGAGGGTAAGAGCATGTCTTTTGAAAGGCCATGAAAATGTAGGTGAGCAACTTGAATTTGCTGCAACAAGGAGAATTGGTATGTCAAAGTATTAAATAGTCAAAGTAAAGGGAGAGAATAATGGTTTCAGCAGCATTCTGAGCAGGAATTTTGGTGGGATAGGGAGGTTTGTGTTTTAATAGGGGCTCTGCCAAGAGAATCTGTACAGTAGCCAAAGGGGCAGATGGCATTGCAGTTACAGTGCTGACCAACAGGCAGCTGTGGGCACGAGTTCATAATAAACTACACTACAACTCCTGGGGCAGAAGGAGCAGGAAAGAGTTACAATTTTCTGTACTTGTTCTTCTTAGTTAGATATCTGGAAGACACAAACTGTCCAAGAAATTATTGTGTTTTACCTTGTGTCTCTATAGCACTTCATAGAGGGGAACCTATTCATGAGCTGCTTTACATAATAATGCAAACTGTAACAATGGAAAAATAGATCAGATGTTGCAGGAGAGGCACATACTAGGAATCCACCACTGGAAAATGAAGTCTGTCAAAGTATAATGCTATGGTAGTGTCAGAATGCAGACAAAAATTACCTGTGCAGCAATGGAGAAAGCTGCAGAGATCCATCTCTAATGTCCTGTCTGACAAGATGGAGTGGTTCCTTCCTGAGCTAATGACAAGAAACTTGTGCACTGTGCTCTTCCTTCATCACGCACTGATTTCTTCCTTTCTGCTTGTGGAAAAAGTAAATTTTTTAAGCTGGGGTTCCCTAGCGGCTTTTATAAAGGACTTTGAGGCCTCTTCAGAAAGACTGAGCCAGTAAAATGGGTTCTTCTCGCTTGACATTGTTTTGTTAAATTACTGGATCTCTTAAGGATGTATGTGCGGGGCGGGGGGTTGTTTTCTTTTTTAATTATCTTTGACTGGACAGTAGAAAGATAAAAACCTGCTCTCCACTAGTTCAAGGGCTAGGTAACTGTTGAGATGTCAAGATGTATAACTGCATAATAAGAAATCGTTCTTGTGAAGTGGTCGTATGTTGAATGCTAGCAGAATGCAATGTGGAGCGGATATCCTTGTACTTGAAAGCATGGGCTTGGCGCAGGATGCGGCGTTCAGGTTTGCAGCCTGCCGCAGGCACTGTGAATCCTTGCCTGAAGGTTGCACGCCTCGAAAACTGAGCAGGGTGTGTCTGTGCAGGGGATATTTGAGTAGTAGAGGCCAAGGTGGAGGGTGAGTTAAAAGCACTCCTTTCTTTCACCCTTTATTTTCTGCAGATTCACTAGAACAGGCATAGCACAGTTAAGACCATACTTGAGCCACCCACCAGACTGCACCTTAGAGTCAGATTTCTGTTAGTGCCGTCAGACTCCACATCACAAAAGCAGAAAAAGTGGACTGCACAGAATCATTTGAGCCTTGAAATTTTATTATCTTGTTTGCATCAACCAGTTATTCCTTTCAGCACCAATAAAAGACAAAAACCCCTCCCTATTGTTCAAAATACCTTGTTTTTATCAGGTCCGAGATTGTGGTTTTCTTGCAGGCAAAGAAACCAATGAAAATATTTAAATTTTTATTTTTTTAATACATTTATAACAAAATGTCAGAAGGTGTGTGCTTACCATATAAAAACATTAGGTTCCAGAAGGATACAATACCGAAAAATCATTGAAATAAAAAAGGTTATTCTTATTATAGGATTTCTAAACCTCAGCAATAATACAAGTTTTTAAAAGCATCAAGATTATATTTAAAACAAGATGGCATGGAAAAATGACACTTTCAGTAACAATCTGACCCTCATTGTAATGGTGATAAAACTGGGAGTTTTTCAAAGTGCTTGAATTGTATTTCTGTTCTCATCCTGTAGTGCCAGGAGGAGGCAAAAATGCTTCATTTTTGAGCTGATGATACGTGCTGACACTGATGTGCTGCTGTGTGATCCCAGGGTAGCTCAGAGACCAAGCTGGCTTAATCTGGACCACCAAACAAAGGCCATTTGAAAAAAAAAGAAAAACAAACCACCAATCTTTATTTGAATTGTAAGTTCCTTAAATCTTACTGTCTTACCCAACAAGTAGGACTGCAGGTCTAGCCAGGCTAGCTGAGAGTGCTTCTGGGACAAAACCTTGTCATAATACTAGCACAAGATAGGTAAACTTGTTATACCAGACAGCTTTCTCAAGGGTTTCCCTACAGCAGGCTACACTTCAGTGGGCTGCAGGCTTCTCTTGGAGCCAGTCTGTGGTACAGTTTATGTTTGGTTGCTTTTGACAGTTTCTATTAAGCATCCAGTTTGTGATGGGATAAAACTAGCTGGCCACCACTTGAATTAGTGATAGTAAATGCTTTTTCACATAGCACGAAGCTATGCGCTAGGTGCTACTACCCTGGTCCTCAGTGGCTGAGCTGTGGTGCAAAGCATCCCTCAGAGAAACAGTGCACAGATGAACTGGATCTGAATGTGCCTGAGAGACTATGTTCTGTAGGTTGTGTTTCTGAAGTGATCTAAAGATACCAACTTTGTAAGGACCCAACATCCTTGAAACTTCTGGAAGTTCTTAGTTTTTGGCTGTCCTTATCTGTGTCTTTTGTTCACTTGTTCTAGAAGTGCTGTTGTAAAAGGCAAATTGGACATGAGAAACAGAAGATGTTATCTAGCTTTTATAAAAACAGGTGATGCTTCATCTGCAGTATCCCAGTTCAGTGGCAGTTATTGAACCAAGCATAGTGTTATCACCCACTTCTTGAAGATACCTGAAATTCCTGTACAAAGTGGGGTAAGCATAGTAGAGTAAGCTTAACTCAAATTTCTTATAAATAACCTCCTACTAATAAATTGGGTCATGCTATCCTTAAGCAATGTGGAAATGACATCTGAAAAAGCTATCCAGGGTTTGATTTCCTGGGCATGTTCTCCCTCCCCTGGTCCCCCCTTCCACCCTCCCTTTTTTTAAATGCAAATATTGTATTACATAGTATCTCTCTAAGGCTTGCAATGACTGATATCCTGCTGGTACATGCATTGTCTGAATGATTCTCTGTGAGATAGTATATGAACTGTGGTAGTAGTGGTGTAGTCAAAACTCGTTCTTCTCCAGGATGTTACTCTCCTGGAAAGGAAAGCCTGTTCGTTACAGTTTACTGGTACACACGCTCTCTGAGTCCTGCAAGCATACCAAGGCATCAGAAGGCACAGGATCAATGCAGAAAAGCAAGGAGCATCTGTACAGTGGTGCCACAACGCTGTACCTCCCAGCATCACTCTCGCAAAGTTAGATCCTTAAGACAGTAAACTAGTAAGAACTACCTAGACTGATTAAATGTGAGTGTATTGTTTAGAGAGAACATTTTACAACTATCCGTTTCTTGGTCACTGAGAAACTAAGAACATCAAAATCTAAAACAGTTTACTTCAAATTTGAAAAAATATTTCTCAGTGTATCTCAAAGTTGACAAAAGTGCCTGGTTTTTAGTTAGCACAAAGCCACAGAACTAATTTAAAAGTAATTTAGACCATGTTAGTTTTACTGTAAATAACGTAACATTGTTTGGCAGTAGTTTTATGATTATATCCCACACTGTGTCAAATTCAGCTCCTGCAACTGATACTTAGTGAAATTGATATCAAATTGTAACTTACATTGTTAGGAAAGCTATTAAAAATACTGTACCTTCTATTTTAATCTTACTACTGAGAAATAGCTGCTGGACAGCACACAAGTTGCTACTGATACTTTTTTGTTTTTTTTTTTTAAAAAGGTTAATAAAATACAAGCAAGGTAGAAAATAGGATTAAAAGCATTATTTCAGGTACAAGTTTTTCTGAATTGGGTGGAGAGATAAGAAACCAGAAAAACACATTGCACATACGTGCATCCTCTGTATAAAGAGAAACATACAAAGTGGGAAACTGGTGGTGCACTGGGACAGTACACTAAAGTCTCTGATGCTGTAAACTTGAATTCCTAATTTTATCAAAAAGGGGAATTGAGTCTGGTTCCATTTTTGAGTCCGCATGGGTTACACTTGCAGACTACCCCACGGTTTGGCACAGAACACTTTTAAGAGGCAGTCTCTGCTGAAGGGATGCCAGGACTGGAAAATGAGGCATAAAAGCTGTCAAGATCAGGTGCAGTGGGAGAGCATGAGCAGTGGCCTACTACCTACTTGGAATTAGCCAATACTGTTAGTCCAGTACTTTCACGGCTATTAAAAGTTTCTCCACTGGGAAAATCAGGCTGATCTAAGTAAAAGTTCCACAGTTTACTGTAGCTAATTGAGCCAGTACCAGAGGCTGCACAGACCGGGATTTCCAATTTAAATCTATTCTGATTTAGCTCAAGCTGATTCCTAGCAGGTGTAAACTAAACCAAAACAAAAGCATCTTCAGGAGTTTGTGGCCAGTGTAACTAAAACAGTTTACTTAATGGAGTAAGTGTAAGTATTAGATTAACTCTTCTCTTTTTAACACAGGGAATTTGTAATGCAAGAGGAAATGACACTGAAATTGAACAGGAAGTAGGTAGAAGAAACGGTTAAAACACAAGGAGTCTCATTGTTCTCCCAGCAACACAAACCCTTCTGAATTTAAATCCCTAAAAAAAAAATGCCAAGTCTCATTATGGACCTGATTCTCAGCTTTTCCTTATTTTTGTTAAGGTTACAGAGGCTAGGTAGGTCAGGTCACAGGGATGAGATGGCAGAGGGGAGCCCCACATTTAAGGAGCTGTGGTGGAAAGAACATACAAATTAGATAGCAGGACCACTATTAAAGTCTGTGAGTGCATAACAAATGGAGAATTGTGTCTCACAGACATAAACCCTCTGCTCCTAGGAAGTAGCTACCTAAGGCTGAGAGTCACAGTTCTATTCTCTCTAGCTAGCCATGCTACGCTTTCCCTTTAAGCGTACTGATTCCTTTAGAAAATTGTTAGGTTATCCTGCCTTATCAATCATATGCTGTTCTACACTTTTTCCCTCAAAATGTCACTTACGTTTATTTTAACTCTATATCTAGCATGCATTTTACAAGCTATTTCCCACTCACGCTTTCTAGCTAAGGCAGAATGTTGGCTCTGGTGTTACCAATGGTACTACAGGAATCTATTCACTCTACTGTAACATACATATCATCCCATACTGTAATTCAGAACTGCCCCACGCATGGGAAAGAAAGAAAAGACATTACAGGGGAATTATATTTCTTCTTAAGGGAATAAGTTGCGCTTAGAAAGCTAAAGGCCCAATTCTGGAGTCATTATTCAGACAAAACACTTCGTGATTTCAGTGGGAATACAGTTGGAATAAGGGTAGAACTGCATTCTTAAAGTCTTAATTCCAGATCTTTTAAGTATCCTTAAATCGGACAGAAAGATACTGGTCTGCAAATTGAATAGAGTTTTTGTCTGTTTGTTTGAAGGCCTATCTGTAATGACAGAAGGGTTTGCCAGTCCCAGAATGCCTTGCTTTGGCTGGTATCTGATTTTTGAACTCACTTCCATTCTGATATTCCCCATGGTATCTTACTATTTTATCTCAGAGTGGCATGCAGTGCGGGCGCATGCTACTGATGCAAGCACGCTACTACAACTTTTAACAGGCTAAAAAAAGAAAAAAGCTTTAGCTTCTTAGTTATACAAAGAAATTATGCAAAAAACCATTGAGCAGCACTAACTCACAGACTAGTTACAAACTAAATTGTGCTATATATTAGTATAAAAACATGTTTTAGTAAGAATGGCACTGGTTCAGAAGGAATTAGGACTTCCATCTTGGCTCCGTTCGGTCCACAGTGAAAGCATTGTAGTACAGGCCTGCCCTGTTGCCTGAGCAACTTGTAAAGTTGCTTTTGGCCACAACCCCTTCCATTTCTTCCCTTTTTATATCCACCATTGTTGGTACATTCTGGGAGTAGCCCGGGTCAGGTCTGGTCGTCTTTCCTAACGTGGCACCAGAATAGTTCATTCTTATCCTCTGATATTATCTTAGTATTGTTAACGTTTCCCTCCTAATCTCTCAAAGCTGGTCAGTTTTAAGGGTCATCTTCTCCTGTAGATACCATGAGACGCATTGCTACTGGTAGGTGGTCTGTCAAGCCTGCTAACTGTGTAATAAAGCTGAACTCTTCCACTTCCTGTAGAGGGAAAACAAAAGTAAGAAAGAAGGAACTGGAAAACGGATCTGTTATACCACACACCAGGACTCTGCTTTTATGCCTCTTTTTAGTTTACTTTGAGTGACCTTACTGTATTAGTGGATGTATGGGACCAGTCTAGCTTGGCTGGGCTAATGTCCCACATGTCCCACAAGGCATGGCAGTGTGGTGCAGTTGACGAGGTGAACCATTTATACAAAACACAGTTGAACTAGTCTGGATGAAATCTGTTGTACCTTTTCTTTCCATTTACAGTAGCATCTGTGTTGTTCCAGACAGACTTATCTGTAGTGCTGCGGTAGGTAATCCATGTGCATAAGGAGGCACTCACCTGGGAGGAAGGGCTGGCTGTACTGTACCAGAGAAGGCATGCAGCTAAAAAGGAAGCCTGTCTTCATTAGATTGAGGTGTTAGAAACTTTGTGGAAACTTAAGGCGATTGGGAACCCTGCTCCTTGCATCTCTGAATTTCAGCCTTTGTTCTGGCAACATTTTGTAAGACCAAACTAAAGTTCTGTAGGAGGTACTCCATGCTTCACAGCTTCTGAAAGCTGGATGGAGCAACCTTAATGTTCATTTGATACAATGCAGTTGTCCCCTCCTACAGGCCAGGTACTTACTTTGCCAGTACTTTGGGAACTGCTTGCAGGAAGCACAGATATTTTAGCTCTCTTTATGCTGCCAGCATGAGCCTTATCAAAGACCTAATCTGGATCAAATCTATTCAAATACTGGTTTTGTCACTGTTTGTGCAAAATGTAAGAATGGATTTACCACACAGATATGCCATGGGTATTTGTGTGTCTGAAACAGGAAGCCTTAAAAGAACGTAGTGACCAAACTGCCGTGTCCACAGAGGGCATGCAAACGGCAGACAGATTGAGGTATCATGCACTAAGCTATGCTGAACTGCTCTATTGCCTGCTCTTCTGCAGCAACTGCAATGGGGTATGGTAAATAAGTGCGAACTAGTTTCTCATTTTCATCCTGGAATGCTGTATAAGGCAAGGTTCTACACTAGGAAGCAGACAGTGCACCGCAGGTTCTCATTCTGGTTAGCCTTTATCAACTTCTGCCTGCCTATCACCAACTTGTAACAGGTAGGTTCTCAGAGGCACAATAAAAGAACATCCAGGCACTTGAAAAGATTAAAAAATATTGATACTGCTGGCATGGAAAGCATCAGCCAAAACACTTGGTCTGGCAAAAGTTTAAAGAATGGAAACAAGGTTTTTCGTTTGTTTGTTTTTGAAAAGCAGCATATCTACCAGCGTTGCTACCAGAATCCTTACATTTGTCTTAAATTTGTTTATGTAATAGGCTTACAAACTTGGTACTTGCATGCAGAAGTAAAAAATAGCAAAGCAGCAAGTTCTCCATGGAGTATGAATTTGAACCCAAGCAGAACAGGCTGCAGTGCTATCCAGACAGGTTTCTTGTGTGAGTTATGGCTCTTTTTGTGAACTCTGACACTCACCACTTTCCATTCCAGGTAGAGACCTTCTTCTGTATAGAGCATATAGTCAATCCTCCTCCCGTTTCCTTTCAATGATGCCTTCCTCCCCTTTTGACTGGAACTGTGGTTCTTGCTGGTGGGATAGACTAAGTATCCTTTCCTTCCTTCTTCACTTTCCAGCACCCTATTTCATTAAAAAACAAAACAAGTGCTTCAAATGTTTGCTCATTCTGTTCCTTTGTGCATTGCACTAGATTCTCTCCAACTCCCTGGTATTGGTAATGCCTGTCCCAAAGGACTTTTAAACTTGTAAAGCATGTCGTCTTCCAAATGTATTTTGCAATACGAACCTGTACTAGCTGCTGACACTGCTCTTAAAGCCTCGTGGCATGTTTGGCATTACTGGTGCTGTACTGGTGGACCTACCCTTGTAGCCAGGAGAATAAACATCTGAGAGGAGGACATTGCTTGCCTGCTATCTGTAGTATATTGCAGCCCACAGCCCCTCCATTGATTTCTGGCATTGTTCAATCTAGCAGAGGAGGAAACTGTTTCATGGATTGCTTTAGAACAAACCAGAATACTGTGATACAAACCTCTCCATTCTGTTGAGAGCAACTCCTTCTGAAATGAAGACAACCAGCTTTACAGGCAGAGTATGGATGAGGAATGGTTTTCAGGAACACACATTTGGGCATGGGGTTTTGAGCGAGCCTCAGCATCAGATCACTGTGTCTTGGTCCCCAAGCCCTTACTTCACTAGTAATGACAGCCTAATTTATTTGATTCCTGTATGTGACACTCTTCAAACTCCTCTACTGAGATGGACTTACTCAGTGGGTGTGTTAGTACTGCCCCCATCTTGCACAGAGATTACCCAGCCCAAGCCCATACACAGAAGCAGTCAAAATTAAGAATCAGTTTTCCAGGTACCAGTCTTGTGTTCAGGCAAATAACCTGCAGCTCTCCTATTAAAATTTGTAGTTTGGGTGCTTAAACCTTAACAGTAGGTTTTATACAGGAGACTATTAAAGTCCCAAGCAGCTTGATCTAACTTTGAAGTTAGTTAGCCCTGCTCTGAATGTGACTTTGGGCCAGATAACCCACAAAGGTCCCTGTCACTCTATTTTTACAATAATTCTCTGTTGCTCTGGATTTAAAAGGAAACTTGGTTTACCTTCTTGTATTCTATTTAAAAGATCTACCAAAGGAGCACTATAGGTAACAGACACAACTGTGCACACAAAAGCAGGAGTTGCAGAAGGTAACTGCATGCGTAGGGTATTACGCAGACAGCTAATATCAAGTGCAATCGCAGCTGTTTTGCATGATAACTGTGCATGCAGAGAGGGACAGATTAGGTTGTGGTTTTGCTATCTGGCTCAAAACACAAACAAACTACTTTCAAAACCACCTCCTTGAAAATCATTTTCCTTGACTTACCTGCCAAAACCTGAGCTCAAGGTTCTGTGGTTTCCCTTGTAAGAGTTGATTACGCCATTAAGCTACATCATCAACTGTCGCAGGAGAAACACTGAGCCATGAACTTGGGTCCTAGCAGGTACAAAGCCTTTAATTTCACCTTGGAAAAAAATAAGATATTTTTGATCACCCAGTTTTTAAGACTTGACTTTGGATGGGTTTTGTGGGGTTGGGTTTAGAAATTTTTTAATGCATGCACGTGAGAGTACAGAATGAAGAACAAGAGACAAACACCAGACTCCTGTGCTGTGTTTTAATGTTTGAGATTCAAATGGTTTCTTTGTTAGATTTTGTCTCTTTGTAAGGATCTGAATGGTGGCAGAGGGGGACACAGCACTTGCTACAGTTGATTAGGTCTCAGTAGAGTTATAATCTGTAAGTTTGGGTCAATTGATACATACAAGAAGTACTTTATGTGCCTTCAAAAGGTAACAGTGACAAAATTCTGGTCTTACAGTTATTTAATCAGAACTTTCCTTAACTCCCTTTGGACACAGTGAGATATTGAAGGTTCTTAGAGTTTACTGTAACCAGTTTATGAAAGTACGCTTCCTTTTATGTATTAGTTTTAGACTGTCATCTAATAGCTTGCATTAAATTAGCTTACTGTCTGCACCCCGTTTGCAAGCTGATTCTACAAAGAGCTACTGCAAATGATTCACTTCCTGAAATTCTTTTCTAGGATCAAGAAAGCAAGCTCTTTGATGGGACTGACCTCTTTCAAAAATTGTATTTATATTTGGCAAAGCTAATTAAGTAACAAAGTAGGAGAAACTGCTGATTAGCGCTGCGGTACTACTGCAAAAAAAATCTTATTTGCATTAATTTAAAAAATGAATTTGTTTTAGCTTCAGTTATGTCCTTTTAAAAGTCTGTGAATGCTGGGTATTAACTTAACCGGCACAACTGCTCATGGAAGGGAAATGTTAATTTCAAATACATGAGGAAAACTAATTGTAAATGTGCATGCATCTGCTTCTGACTAAAACTTGTACCACTTCATACGCCGTGGTTTGCTGTTTGTCTCTACAGGAAGTAGACCCAAGTACTGGACATCTGGCTGTGCGGTGCTAACAGTTAAATGCTAACAACTTAAGTGAACATAACTGATTATGACTGAGTTTCACAACTAAACCTGAATTTTGTCAGAATAATTGTCTTAATTCATAGGACTCAAAGAAAGGGAGGATAAAAAGTAATTGGAACTTAATTTTTTCCTTGATAGATCTAAAGGCCCAAATAACTCCAAAGTTTAAGTATTGAAATTCTGTCACGCAGCTCTCCAGCCGATGGTTTGTTTGTAGTGCTGACCATAGCTCCAATGAACGAAGGAGCATGAAAAGCAGTATATTTCAGGGAGACATAAAGCAAAACTTAATCCCTTGTCAAAAAGCTCGAGGGACCATCTCTCATTCAGGCGAGAAGCACCCAAGTTAAGGAAGACTTTTCTTACTGGTGTTGCAGCCTGTCGCCCAGAATTGTGAGCCACTCTCCAGCAGTGGTGACTGCAAAGATTTGCATTTACATCTTGGTTCTTAGCTGTGCTGTCCTGTGCCAGACTCTGTTCAGGGTTTAGGGATGAAATTGGGCTTATTCCAGTGCTTTGCTTGAAGGTGACAATCATCTTTGTGAGATGAGATTATTTGTGTGCATGTCATGAAGCCTTTCTGAGCAGAAGCTTGTGCAGCTGCCAGCACTGTGACAGGGCCCAGACTGTAACATCTAGCTTATTAATTGTTCTGTATTTATAAATGACTTGCTCATTATTTGTACCAAGTATGTTCTAGTCTGATGTTTTACGTATGCTGTACTTAACATGAAAGAAATATTTAAGAACTAGTTGTTCTTCTGTTTTTATGGCCTAATTAGTTTAGTAATGTGAACTACATTTTATTTATAAACTAGGGAAGAGTGCTGATGAAGAAATAATTCTCTGTATAGCTTACATTGCCAATTTAAATGTCTGTTTTCAATGTCTCTAAAGCTTGATCAAGGTTTATTATTGAAAAATTTGAGAACAGATCGATTTTAGGCTGTACCCTGTTTTGCTGTGTAGATGAGTAATCCTTGTTAGCTGGACAGTGCCTCACAGCTTCTGGGCTATTTAACATTTAAATGTTTTTAAAGCCCAGATTCCATTAATGGCTTTAAATTGTGCTAAACTTACTGGCAATTTTTATGTTTACCAGTCCATTGCGGAAATGGAAGGACAGGCTCTCTTAGCTTCTTGTGGAAGTGATGTTTTCTCTAATATATAACGTACATATGCAGATCCCCGTTTCTCTGCAGAAAAAGCTAGTGGAAATTCTGGTCTAGTAGAGGTTTTTTCATCAGTTTAAGAGAATTATAATGTATTGCAGAAAACTGAAAGCCACATTTAGTAGGCAAAAAGTCTTACGTATATACTGTTACCAACACTCAAAAATATTTTCCAGTTATCTCATACTGAGGTGCTGTACATACACATAGGTAGCAGAAGTAATACTCATAAGTCTTTATTGATCATTTGATGGCTCTTCATCAGTCATGCCTTTGTCAGTGGAACTTAATTGCTGAATACAAGTAACTCTTCAGGGAATAAAACAAAATATCCCCAAAGTAATTTTGTGACAGATTGTCTCAAAAGGCTGCTTGAAAACACAGGGCAGGGGGTGTGTGTGTGTCTTGGTTTTCAGGGTTTTTTTAAAGAGCTCCAAGCCTGCTCTTGGAACCATAAAATAGAATGTTACACCCACATACAGATTTGCATTTGCAAACTTCACTGTAGGGCCAAATTACATTACCTTACTTTTGCTTTCCAGAAATCCCTTTCACATGTACCAAATTCATGTTTTCAACACGTGAATAGAAATGCCTGGAAATTTTGCAGGCTCCTGAATGTGCAAAGTGTGACTTGCTATTAACAAATCCTTATTTTTAATATAAAAACCCCAGACCTTGTGTCTAGAATTCAATTTCTTTGTTCAAAACTGACACAAAGAAGACTTGAAGGGGTAGCCTCACCTAATACACTTAACTGTCCTTCTACACCATGCAGCATACTGTACTCAGTAAAAACACCACCATAAACTGTGCCTATATAACGTACCATTTCCATTCTGTGTGTTAACTGAAGCAGACTCATTAATTCAAATAACTTTACCTCTTTAGTATATTTTGGTAATGAACAGCTGGAACATCTGTTATAGTTAGTCACGATAGCAACATACTTAGTCCATTAAACTGGCCTTCAAGGTAGAGAAGGTGCAGAAAGGATTATCACATTCATTAAGTGCTGCTCTAAAATGTACAAAGCTTATTAATTTCTCTCTACTGCCATATTATTTAACACACAGTACAGGTATTCAAGAAATTTATCTTAAGACTTCTGCAAATTTAAGTTTTCATTGTATTTCTCGTAAGTCCACTCGCTCAAACTAGAGATACCTATTTCTCAATATCAAACACTCCCTAAAAGTAATGCTGCACTAGTATCATCGATAGATATTAAGCCATATTCCTAGTTATGTCTGATGTGCTATTTAACACCTCTCTATACTTGTGAGCTTGCTGTTTTAGGTGTATCTAAATCTGCAAGCTTTCTAGAATGGGTAATTAGTTGTTGGTTTGGGGGGGGTGGTTTAAACTTTATGGGTCTTTATTTGAGGGGAACTACATTTCCTTTTGTTGCTGTCCTTTACAGTGTCTTGACCACGGAACTGGCTGCCTGCAGAAAGACTTTCAGACTGCAGAAAGGTACAACTCCATGTACCCTTTTTGGTAGTGCTCGGAGTTTCTTGTCCTATGGGCCTGTCCAGGCAGGATCAGCTCTAGAGACATAAAACCCCTGACTGCAGTTGCTCTCATCTTTTCACCCATTGAAGCCAATTCTATTAGACTTAGAGAAGCAGACACTTTTCCTTCCTCATTTTTTTTTTTTTTCTCCTCTTCCCCAAGTACCCCCAAGTAAAAATTTATGTCTGGTTTTGGGTTTGTTTTATTGGGTTTTTTTGGTTGTTTTGTTTTGTTTTGTTTTGTTTTTACAGTCCATAAAACACCCCTCAATTTGTGAAATGTTAAATAGCAAGCAATGAACTGGCTTTTTAAGGAATTGTCTAAAGCACGTGGGAGGATTAGGAACTGCATACTTCTGTAGGTTATCTGGCGTGCACACTTCTTCATCATACAATCCTTCAGGATCCAACAAGGTACCTGCAAACAGAAAGGGAGATGTGACTGTCTCAGCATACCTCCTGTGACTTGCCTCTCAGGAAGCTTCAGGGGGCACAGGTGTGTGAAGACAGCATCCATGTGGGTGAGGGGACCGCTCTGACTGAGAGCGCTTTGCATTCACTTCTCCTCTATCCAGACCTCCCTGCTGCCTCCCACCTTTCAAAACATTGCCTCTGCCCTTCCAGTTTCTCAGCCCTAGTGTCTCTGATTTTTTTTTTTGTTTTTCTGCTGCAACAGAGTAAAGCCACATTATTAAACAGTTCCACATTCTGACGCTTAGCATCTTCACACTTATAATTGCTCCTCTAGAGAAAGTCTAATTCCTGATCTAAAACTTCACCAAGTTTAACTGAGGTTCACCAGGTATGAATATCTTGGAGTTCCATTAAATCTTTTATAAGATGAACCCTACGAGTTCGCAGAGTTGTTGAGTTGCTTTGTTACATCCTCAGTTACAGTATTTATAGAACACCAAATGGAACATTCTGATCAAAAGCTGCAGGCTTTCACTGCATGCAGAAAGTACAGAAACAATAATTTGGCACCCCCCCACCCCAAAGTAATCTAGAGATTATTTTAAGAGTAGAATAGGTGTGGGAAGGCATTCAGGTAGCTTGATGCATAAGTTCTAGAACATGGACTGAAGTTTAAGATCTCTGTTTGGTTTTTAATTATCATTCAACGAGACACTGTTAAGGTTTATAAAATATACATTACAGAAATATAAAATATATACATAAGGTTTATAAAATATACATTACCCCTTGTAAGTATTTGGTCTCCACCAAATTATTACTGCCAGTTAGCTGAACAACCTGCTGCTTAGAGATGTCATTAGTGATAGACAAGTAACTGTTCAGACACTGATGGCTAGAGAAGGTCTTACCGATTGCCCATGGTTTATCCTCCCCAGGACCAATTCGACATGGGTCTTTGTAGTGTGTAAACAGAGAATGCTGTTGCTCCAGCTTGTCCTCTGCAGGGAAAGAACCAGCCCAAGAAAAGGCACATCAGCTATGTGTTGTGAACCTCCAGACAACGGCGTGTTCTGCCACAACGGAAAAGGCAAGTCCTCCTTCCTACTCGGTATACATATGTAAGGTTGATTTGAACCAGTTCAGTAGTATCTTTACTGCACAGCAATATCTTGTCTGGATTAGAAATTCCAACAAATGGTTGCTAATAACAGTGCTTTCCTACAAAGTCTTTCTAGAAAGGCATCTTTTGGTAGTTTCTAGCTGTAAACTGAAGTGAAAGTTTTCCAGCATTATTTCCTTACCCTGCCATTGACATTGCATTGCTTACACCGGTACAAAACTTTTGCCAAGATAGATGACACAATGGAGAACTGGACTGACTTCACAATGGCAACGTAAATGGCTGTTTGTGGGTGTATATACACATCTCAGTAAGTTGAAGATGAAAGCTTGTGCTTTACTTGCTTCAGAAGAATTCACTGACTGAATGTTTCCCAAGGTATAACTGATATGAGAAAGGACAGGCAATTTATAATTTGCTTGGGATATTACCTACAGCATTAAAGCCATTCTAAACATAATCAGCATAACCTATCAACTTGAAATTAACTTTTTGCTAATTGCTACTGTGCTCCTTGCATTTAAAGCATACAGTCCACCAGACTTCTAGGATTATTTAGTAAGATGTCCTACAAAAATGTATACATCAGAATTTCAGACACTGAACAAATAAGCAAGTTCGAGTTCTGTGCATGCTGTTTCACATAGTAATCATTATACCTGGGAAACAAGCATAACCAGAACTTGAAAATAGCAGCTGCTACAATTCCATTTTTGTTAAATAGCAAAGAAACTGGCAACAGCTCCTGATAACTTTCTTTCTTGCAGCACCTACACCTTTTACAAGGTTAAAACTTCTTAGCAACACTTGAAGGCTTTCTCCTGGGATCAGCAGAATATTCATTCACCTGTGTTTGGAACTGCTGCTGTAACATATTTGTCACTGTCTATTGCCAAGACAACAGAATATGTAAGTATGCATGAAAACTGACTCCTCAGACATGAGAAACAAAACTTTGAGCTGTGTATCTTGGACAGAATGTAGCTCACACACTGTAGGAATCACATTTGATGTCCCTGTGTAAAATGCTGTTCTTGACAAGGGAAGAAGATGTTGACCTCTCCCTGTTAAGAAGCAAGCAGAACACACATGCGGAGTACAGCAGTACTGTGTTCATAGCTGTAGGCACTTTTTCCATTTTGTTATTAATAGTCATTAGTACAGCTGACTGTCCTTCAGCTACTGCATCCACACCAGTTGATCTGTCTCATTACATCTTTCTAGCTTCCCCCCATCTCCCCTGCCCCAACTAGCTCTTGATCTTGAGAACATCCTTGTAATTGCAGGGAGATTGAAAAATGAATTTGCAAGGGTATCCTGGAGTTGTGTCAGAGGATTGGAGGACTGACCCTCCCTGAGATTAGCCAGGTACACAAGGCAGAGAATTGCTTTTTCTGTCTGAACAGCCCATTGGTTTGTTTAATGTTTATGGAAAAGTAGAAGATGAAATCTGTGCAGTTGTTAATTTCTCCAAGTTTTCCCTTGTTGTATGTCTACAAAATTTCCTCAGAAACAAGATAGATTAAAATTTTGTCATGTTTAATTTGCAACTGTGGCACTGGCAGTGACAAGTCACAGCTGATGAGACAACTTAACCCTGACTGGAAGGCTTTTTATCTTGCACTAGAAGGTTTAAAAACATAATGGACTTTTACACAAGTCAGTCCAAAGCAACCTGACAGTAAGTAACTTTCTAATCATGTTCCCACTAAGTGTGAATTCACTGTATGAATGTCGTCATAATGTTCTGCAAAGCTAGCGGGGAAAACTGAGTTGCAGAAAACTTGTCATAATCTAAGGTCACTCATGGACCTGGAGATCTTTGAAAACTGTACTGTCAATACATCTAAGAATAGAAGCTTGATACTCACTGAAACATTAATTACTTGCCATATCAGTCTGTGAAGTGGGAAAGAATACAGAAAATCAAATGCAGAATTACAGGAAGCTGAGCATTGCTTTAAAAAAAATTAAGATGTTCAATTCCCTGTAATGCTCACAAATGTCCCTAAAACAATGAGTAATGTAAAAATGGAGGAGAAAATTTTAAAACATTGCATTAATTTTGCTTAGCACATAAGGAAAGAAAGCAATCTAAAAATAAAAAAATGAAATAGCCAGCTTAATTTCAGTTTCCAGGCTGAGTGGATTTTAAAGGGGAGGGGGATGTGAAGAAGTGGCAGAGGTAGCAAAAATAAAATGGATTTTATAACATACTTTTCAATCCTCTTTAGTAGTAGTTGCAATGTTTGCAACTATTATTTGCCAAAGCAAATAGTTGTATTTACTTTTTTTTTAAGAAGACAAGTCACAACAGCATTAATTATGCTCTGTGCTTCTTGTGCAAGATCTTGGTTAGAGTGCCAGAACTTCTCAGGTAGAGAATACTGACCATGTGTTCTGCCTCACAGCTTCACTCCCCTCTCTCTCTCTCTCCTCATGTTGCACAGCCCCACTCACTTCTGATTTGTGATCTGACTGGGCAGTCTCCTTTGGTGTGCAGCAGATTGTTTATTTCCTTGATGGGCACCTTTGCCTCCAGGCCACTCCATCCATCCAACAATATTGCAAGTGAAACAGCCAAATGGCAGCAGATGTGTCCATTCGTATCCCCCAGCTTCTGCCTCCCTTCATCGGGACTGCTGCAATTGCTTCCTCAGCCTGTCTGTGTGGCAGCTTGGCTAGCTGAAGAGCTGTTATTGACCACATTCCTTCCTTCCTTCCCTAAAAAACTCTCTACCACTCCTACTGTTTATATTTTATAATCCTAATACGTGTTTCTTTAGCTACAGTATTCTGTAGCCATTAGCACTTAACTGTTCACCTCTACAGCGCGTAACAGATTCTTCGACTACTCAGAGCACTTGCCAGCACCTTCTCGGACCATTCTGAGTTTACTTTGGATCACATAGTTGTGACTTATTTTTTGTACGTATGAGCTAGAAATTAACAACAGAAGGGCTGTGTTTTGGTTGATGCTCTTTTCTATCCAATTAAACGTTTCTCCAACTTTGCTAAAATCTTCCATTACAAGTGTCTGGTATAAGTCATGAGACTAGAGAATACCGAGATCAGACAATGCTTGCTTTTTTTTCTTAATTTTTTTTTTTTTTTTTTTGTACAGTTGTTGCTCTCACACTCGGTTACCTAGGCATCTTATGAAGACTACAGAATTCACACTAGATGCTTTTCACAAATTCACCTGTTAATCCACAAACTCTGGTCTGAATTGCTGAATCCCACTTTCAGTGCTGCAGCCTGAGCTCACCTGCACACTGCACATCTCCCTGGAAACACAGCACAGACTAAATCCCTCTGAGGAGCCACCATTCACCGTATCTGCCTTGTGTTCTTTCTATCTCAGTAGTCCCGTTCTGGCCCAGTCATGCAAAAGGCCTTTTAGCCATCAGCCTGGCGGGGGAAGCTGGCCGCTGGGTGCCACTGATCCATTTGCCAGCTCCAAGCCAGCAGAGTCGATTGCTGTCGTATAAAGCCACCAAGAAGCTCTGCTGGATGGCCGAGCTGTACCGAGCAGGGAGGCAGAGAGGATACACAAACACAACGCTCTGCACTCTATGCTGGCAATTAACTGTTAACAGAGCATAATTATGTTTGGAAAAGGCTACCATCTCTGTGAACTCACCACCTTTTAATTAAGGTTTTCTGGAGTTCTTTTTCTAGTACCCTCAGCATCCAAATACAGGAAAAAAAATTTTAAAAATTTATTAAAATTAAAAAACCGGAAGTACACAGCATCAGTTAATTTTTTCCAAGACTGATACAGCAATGTTAAGTTCTCTCTGCAGCATTAATCTCCTCTGTCTGTGTATATGCACTATCAAATTATTTTTAACTGCATGAATTTACTACTTTTTCTCCACAAAAATCCCATATAACATACATGTCTTTCATTAGTAACTAAAAGTCTAGGACAATAGGTGTCTACCTAATGCAAGTAAAGCTAAACCACTAGATCTGTCCTCATTATGCTACCACAAGTCACAAATTACTGCCCCATGTGCCTTAAAAACCATCATGCTTAGTAACTTAGCAGAGCTCCTAAGTGTGAGCTACTCTCTTTGGCTCATCTCAAGGCTAGTACCCATTTGAGAAGTATCTGTAGCAATTAAGTCTTTCCTTGCAAAAGCCAGTCACAACTTGTTATACTGCTATAACCCATAGGAATCAAGAATTTTCCTACTCTTTTTTGGAATAGGTAGACACCAGGAAAAGGAAAACCTTGTCTTACCAGAGGAGCAGTTATCGAAGTTGAGATCTCCACAGATTACATCAAAAGCCACCAGCTCCTCTGGATTGGCTGTACTGGAGGAGGAGGTAGATTTTCTGAATTCAGACAGCCAATCTTGAAGCATATCCAGTTGCTCACATCGAACAGTAGTATCTCCTTTAGCAAACAAACAAACAAACAAAACAAGAAATAAGACCTTTTAGCATGTTACTCAGCAACCTATTAGTTGCTAAGCTATTGCTAGACACCTTGAAAAAAAGGGTGCAAGATAAAAAAAATGGTGTGGCTAATAATATACTCAGTACATAGTGCTTAGCCCATTATGAAGTTCATTAGGAACCATGCTTTTTGATGATTTAAATATCTCCTTCTGGAATCAATCACACTAGACACATCTGAAGAAATAAGACAAGGCGTCTGTGCTGCAGACAACCAGCCAAAATGGTGACGTTTCCAGCCACAGGAGGAGGAGGATCTGATGCACTATGTTTATAATCAGGAGTTCAGAGTTAAAATCCTACTTCAGACAAAACTGGACAGCATGTTCTGGGGTAAACCACTTCACCTTTTTTCGCTTTGCTTTCTAATTTTTAAACATGAAAAATTTAACTTTCAGGTGTTATTAGTAAATATACATCAATGGTAAATTCAACTTACTCATACTGTAGTAGTCCATCCAGTGAAGGGTTCTATTTGTGTTCAGTTAAGAATGCCTAAATTGGAAGTACTTTTTTCATATTTATAAAAGTATGTGTAGATACAGGTTTAGGTAGGCAGTACTTCAGAAATAAAGAACCGGATCCTTTTCACCAGTTGCAGGGAAGTTACACTAGGCTGCATGTGCTGAGGATCTGCCCCTGTTTTACAGGAGTGTTATGAAAGTGATTGCCAAATATTTTTTGTTTGTGAAACCATCTGACACACAAACCAGCTCTTTAATTATAGCAACTAACCACACAATTTCAAGCACATTAGGTGACATGAAGGCTAAGAAAAAATTAATTACTGGCTCTCTTAAAACAATTACAGTAAAAGCTTGATACAGGGAAAGGTGCAGGAAGAGACACATTCTAGAAATAATTGTTTACCATATTGTCCTTCCTTTCCTGTTGTTTTCACTGTACCTATAGTTAACAGTTATAATTTTGCTTGAGACTTGAAATGATATGTCAAGTCAGAACAACATTACTTTTCTTCGAAAGAAATGATTTGTTTTCAAATGCCACAATTGGAAGGAAAAGCAGCAAACCCAAAATGACTTAGTCTGACTACAGTTTTATTTTAACCTAATTTACTACTTTGTGCTAGCTATTAAAGGTATACAAGACAATTAGAAACATCAGTTATGTATGTCCAAAGCTGCTTTCAGTGGCCGCTGTGGAGATGGTGAATATTTAACTCTACATCCTCACAGCTTGTTAATCACTTGTCTCAACTCCAGCTGCCACCTGCACTCTTTACTAAAATGTGAACTCCGCAGCACACTGTAACTGCATCAGCATATAGACAAACTTTAGGTGTTAGAACTTTACTTTCCTACCACACTCTTAACCTATGAAGGGTTGGATTTTCAAGAACACTGCAGGGAATGGGGGTGGAGAGGGTGTTAAAACAACAGTTAAATACAAACCGAATCAGAAATGTTCAACCAAGCATGATTTGATACAACCTTAAATAATTAAAAGAAATCTTGAAAAGAACACGACCAAGGAAAGAGAGAGCTTTAAGTAAGTTCTGACAGTGACTCATCTCTTCAGACTGGTAATCCCAACAGCAAATAATTCCACTCACATTATTCCCAACAAATCTTTACAGTTGGGCTGTAATAGAAAAGTCCTTCCTGGATCTATTCCCTAACCTACAGTTTCTAGTTACTTGTACCTCAAGTTCATATAGTACCCTAATCACACAGCTTGACACAAATCCAGACCCAATGTATTCTTGGGAAAACCCCTTGCTACAACAGCACAAGAAAGCCCTACAGTGAAGATGTAGCTAGACAAAAGCACAAGAAATAGGTCACATGGAATAAATACAGCCTGGAGCAGGTGACACTAACCACAAAAGGTGTGCGTGACTAACATATACATTCTGCTTAACTAAAGATACAGATGAAATTACAGATTCAGAGAAAGCATGAGCTTGAAAGGGACCTCTGGAGATCATCTAGTCCAACCCCTCTAGTCAAGTGGGATCACCTACAGCAGGTTGCCCAGGACCATGTCCAGTCAGGCTTTGAATATCTCCATGGTTGGAGACTCCATAACCTCTGGGTAACCGGTTCCAGTGCTTAGTCACCCTTGCGATAAAAAGCATTTTCCTTTTTAAATGGCATTTCTTGCATTTCAGTTTGTGCCCACTGCCTCTCATCCTGTCAGTGGGCACCACTGAGGAGAGTCTGCCTCCATCTTCCTTAAATCCTCCCATCAGTTATTTACACACTTTGATAAGATCCTTCCTGAGCCTTCTCCTGAAGCTGAACAGTCTCAGCTTTCTGATTCCTGGTGAAACTTATTCAAATTCATGGACTGTGCTTCTGCAGCATCTGAATCTTTCTACCCTATCTCATCTCCTTAGGCCAGTACTTTCTTCTGGCCTGCCTTTGTTTCCTCATAACTTTTAAGCATGGTGCTTGTTGACGAGAATGCAGTAACTTGTCTTGTTCCCCACAAAGTCCCAATTATATAAATTGCTTAACTGTCTAAGATGTCGGGTTTTACATCCCTGAACTGTCAGGGGTTTTTTGCATTTTCTGTGAATTATCCATTTAGCATGGCTTCACTAGGATGAGTGATAAAATAATGTGGCCATTACAATATGGGCATAAAACTCAGGCAACAACCAGTCACAGACCAGCATGAAGAACATAGCAAACCCACTTAACTGAAACACACAAAGGTAAAATTCTCCAAACCAGAAAACTCTTGAGAAAAACAAAACACAGGCAGAAACATTCTAGGAGGATATTGTGAAAGGTGTCTGGTAACATGCATTGCTATTATTAAAAAAAGCATTAACTGCATAGTGACATACATCTCCCTCAGTAAGAATGCTGAGCCTTTGTAGCAGCACTGTACACCAGATAACCCCAGAGCTCTACAGAAAAATAGTAGTCTTGGAACTCTAGAAACAGATGACTTTCATTTCTTTTTAGAAAAAGTGTAGAACTTGTGATAGTCTGGCATCTCTGATTATCCCCACTAGAGGTCATAGAAGTAATTGCACTTCAGTACACTATGTGGAGTGTGTGCAATGAACTGTGAGCTACATTTCCATGACAAAAGATAGGATCCTGTAATGCAACTTGAATATAACTGTTTTCTGCGATTAATATTAAACTAATGGTACCCAGCTTACTGCAGCTACACAGCAGGTACTGCGTGTATCTGTATGCAAAAGTTACTAGTGAGACCCAGTCTTAGCAGCTCCCAATGATCAATAGCTTTGGAGATTGAGATAACTGAACTAATCAGACACCTAACTACAGGAGAAGCCAAACCTGAATCCAGAACTATCAAGGAAGCAGACGTTTCAGAAACTTCTGCTGAAGTGAAATAGCATCAGTAAATATTAACAGAAGAGAACTAGGTAGTAACTCCCAAAATTAACATTCGATAACTTCTTCCAGCCTTCTGCTCCAATTAAACGTTCAGATAGAATCACTGATCCGACTGACTGCCACCAGTGATTAACCAGAGAATACAGGTTTGTGCTAATTACTCTACACTCTTTTCCTCAGTAACTGGCCTGGAAAAATACAAGTAATTGTGTTGTGACCAGTTCCTGCAGTCAGCATTTCCGAATTCTTTGCAAGTTCCCTTCAGCTTCAAATTTTGTGTAAGGGTGAAAGGGTAGTGTGGGAAACCTCAGCCAGCATAAATAAATACTTCACTTTTGTTCATTACTGGTTAATCATACTTGCCCTTTCCATTCACTTTAGAAATGCTTAAGTGAAATCGTAGCTTTAGTTAGAACTGCAGGTAGGTACTATACACTGAGGAAGACTGTGTTGTCCTACTCTGAAGGACATTAGAAGGAGCACTGGTGCTGCCTGAACAAAGCAGTTGACAGGCCTAGTCAGAGGAAATTAAAAGATGCAGTGGAGGTTTTTAAAACCAGAGTTCTCAGCACTGAGAAGTGCTATGGGATATATTGGCAGGGAACCTGGGGAAGGTGAGCAAAAAAAACTTCTAAACTGTAGGATGTAAAGCCTAGTCGAAAGAAAAAAATTGTTTCCAAGTCACAGCCAAAGGCATCAGTTTAGCCATGAGGCAGGCTGTGTGACAGATTAAGCAGACTCCTACACTTGTAACATACTTAATCCAGGATAGGCTGGGAAAACAAAATAAAAACAAACTGTCCAAAAAAACCAACAAAAAACCTGTTATTCTGCTGGGTTACTTTTCAGCTAGGTCAGGTCCCCAGTCAAGTGCAACACAGCCTACAACAGCTGTGTTAGCCCAACTGAGAGGAGGGGGCAAGGGCAAGCTGCCACGGTGTGGGTACACCAGCTTTATTATTTCAGAAACATATGTGGAATCACTGCCTAAGGATGCTCAGCACTGAAGTTACTCCTGATTGCACAGACAGAATTTCAAACACTGTGGGATCTCTCAGTCCTGAGCCCAAGTCTGCTTAAGCTCTGTGTAGGCTTGTGGAATCTGAAACTGGTGCTAGTGTTGCCAGTACCTGTACTGCTAATGACTCAATTCACACTAAATGCAAAACAGGGACAGGAATGAGATTATGAGATAGCATCCAGCACACTACATCATCCAGACCTGGGCTGGAATAGCTTGAGGCTTAGTCTGTTTTGATGGCTTGGCGGGGTGTCTGAAAAGGCATGACTCAAAGGGACTTGGGTGGATTCTAGGCAGCAAAACCTGTCCAGAACATTAATCACTGACTAATTGAAAGACATAAAAGAACCATGTAAACTTAACAGCCCCTTGGAAAAGAATTACATTCAAGCCTCATTAAAGGATCCCTTCATTTGTCACTGAAATGCAGCTATTTCCACAGTGGAAATGAAGAGCTGCTTCATAGCACCATTCAGTAATAGGTAGAGAATTGAGAGGATAAGCTACATCTAATTCTAAAGGTTTATTGAAAAAGGTGAATGTCAGGTCTGAAAAAATAGTAATTGCTCAGAACAGAGTTCAGCCAGCACATCTCTTGAAAAAAGCATTAGTAGTTTGTCCCTGACCATAAGCAGTTGGATCCCTTCATTTTATACTCACGCAAGTATTAGAACTGTCAAGTCTAAGTTTATGTATCCTAGAAGGGAAGCCAAACTGCGCTCAGCCATGTATGACAAGCTGATTTAAATGGCTAACCTTTTAAACAGTGCTTGTTTTTATAGATACCACATATTTACACAGTTGAACTGGTTTTTGGATAATTTTTTAAATGTGTGAGATGTTATGAATCAGATGATATAAATCAGAAAGCACAGCTCTGACAAACTTATGAACTTTAGTTTTCCATTTCGTTACATAAACTAATGTGATATATCAAAGGACAATTAGACTCTTAAATCATTGTCTGCTCTATTTGGAATGTAGCTTGAACCACATAAGCCTAAAAATACAAAGCAAGAACGTAAGTAGGAAAATGAAAGGTTGTGTTCTGCTCTTGAAGAAGCTTTAGGCTGACTTTGACAATAGAAATTACTTCCCCATTCTTCTTCCCTCTCCCCTCTTCCTCTTTAATATTTTAGGGATTTCACAACATGGTTATCAAAGACTAACTGAGAATACATGACTAGGTAGTAAAAAGGAACAGGACTAAAAATGGAGGTTTATAACCTAAACTAGAACAGCAACAAATTTCAGCTCCACAGCAGCAATCTCACAGTACATCACCATAATTCCAGAGTTAAAAATAGAAAACCAGAGAAGGATGTTACATTGTTAAAATGTAGCTGAAAAATTCATGAATCTTCCTTAGAACTATCCAGTCTCTCTAATGTACTTCAGGGACTGGCAGTTTTGTTCCCAAGTCAGTCTCTCTGCAACTAAAGCACTGACAAAGTAGAATGAATGCTAGCTGCCCGACTGGGTTAACCTAGACATGCTGTAGCGCATGGGTTCAAAGTTCTACCATTTATAATGCATGACTGTCTTGCCTCAAGTCTGCAGCGTACATGCTGTCTTCAGGCAGTCTAAGAGGGCTATGTCGTGCTCTCCAGCCCTCAGGAGCACAAGAATTGCAGTTGCATCAAGTAAAACTAAGGTTATCCACCCCCCTGGCTAAATTAAATTCTGATCTTGCACAATGAAAATGTTTGTAGATTTGGCTTTTATTTTATTACTACACTATATACTCTTAAGTATAGAGCTGATAGTTTTGATGCAAAAGGTAGGAGATATACGTGGAATATTTTCCATAGACATCTCCAAGAATTTCAAGTATTTGTCAGTTTTAATTGATGAGTTTTCAGGCAAACAGCTAAAATGGTGAAGCGTCTTGATTTCGAAATTATGCATCAGAACACTAAAAATGGAATAAAATGACCAGGAGTTACTAACTCTTCTTCCCCTTGCTTTCTGGACTTGGGTTGTAAAATAGAGATGAGGCCACCCATCTAGCTCAGTCTTGTTCTAAATATTAATCTTAAAAAGCAGAGCTGAGTGTTGACATACTATCATAAAAAAAGTCATAAAAGGTCATAAGATGGTTGAGGAGGAACAGGCTCCACCACAACCTGACAGAGCTACATGAAATTCCAGCCTGGTTATGGGAAGCAGTAGAGTCCACATATCTCACAGACACAGAAATCTGCTATTAAAGAACATCTCACTCTTTTTTAAGAAAATTCAGTAAAAATTAAAAAAAAAAAAAAAAGCCTTCCATACCCTGCTAAGAGTTTTTGTGTTTTACTTATCTTTAACGACCTTAGAAAATATTGTTTCATGAAACAAAGGACACAGGGCATGGTGTAGCAAATGTAGTAGTGGAACTACTTTTAAACATGACCAAGAGAATTTTTGAATGAGTTTATTAACTTGCTAGCCATTTACGTATGAAATTTGCAGGTCAAAAAACCAGAGAATTTGGGCTTATTCCAGGCGCTGATTTCTGATGGAAAAACTATCCTAACTGGTATCTTCTGATAATGCTTGAGTTAGGTACAAAGAAATTCTAGTTTCTGTGACGATCCTCACAGCATGGGCTGTTAAGTGCTGTTGAGTAATGATGATAGTAATTTATTTACTAAAATAACAGTATTTGGTTAAGAGGGAGCAAAGAGAAGGAAAGGTCTCAAGGGATATTTTTTGTTTGTGTCCTATAAGACTTAATTACTCCGAGACTGAAAATGTAAAGGTTGGGCAATATACTTGTCTATCCTTCATTCTTGGCTGTTTCGCTGCAATTTGCTATGCACACTGCAGTTTGTCAGAACTACCAAAGGAGCAATGCTTGCTACTTCTGCACCACCACAGGCCTAGAAACAGTGCAAAACTAAGACAGGCAAATTAGAACAGTACCTGCAATAGCTTGCAAGTGAGTGCAGGAAATGTATCCCACAATTCTTTGGTCCTGAGGTGTACTTCCCACTTGCACCTGGAAGGGAAGGAAGAAATAAAAAGGTGATTAATGAAAGAGCTCATACAACTCCTCTTCCAGCCCCGGTTGTGCAGCCTTTGTACACGGTATTGGCCTTTTTCACCACTCTTTCCATCTAGCTCCACCTTGAAAACACACACAAAAAAGCACCAGAGACACGCACTGGGGCTTACTGGGGTCCCACTTGCTGCTAGCACACTGACTCCTTCCTTATCACCACTGCTTCAATGTTTCGATTTTGATGTCCAACACATGCAAAAATTTTACTTTCTCTTGCTCTTTGCAATCCCATTTGTTCTCTGTCCCAGTTGTGTTGCCACTCCTTTGCATCACAGCTCTTGTTTATATGCAAGATTCAGGCCCACCACTGAAGTGCCATATAATACTAATATTATCAGCAGTCTAATTCTTGGTATCTGTGTTAAGACTAGAATGCAGGAGGAAAAAATGCCAAAAGGAGTCTAGGGAAAATGATGAAACATGAAATAAATATTGGTTTTGACCATGTTTTCTCCATTCCACAGCAAGTTTTGGACTTTGGTGGATTTTTCACATTCTTCTACAAAGATACTGGGGATTTTTGCTATGTCTCAGCAAAGTGTTTACATTCTTCAGCTCACAGCAGCAGTCCCCATGTCCATCCACCAGATGAAAACACAACATGCGCCCCTGCTCTTACACACAGAAGAGGCAGGGCTTCCAGGGAAGCTGGTATGTAGTATTCCTCATCTATATCATATGCTACTTAAAAATATCTTTGCTGGTGGACAGACAAGCAAATTAGAATCAAGTTCTGGTTTAGGTTTTCAACCCTATTAAATGTTTTGGCAGTTCAGGACTTCTACAGCTGCAAATCAAAACTCCCAAGGATTTGAGGATCAAGATTTGGATTGAGGCAAGAAACTAGTTTGAGTATATGGTTTTCCTGGTGATAATTAATGTGGCAACACTGCATGGACTATGAAAAAAAAATGCCCACAGAGGAAAGTTGTACCCAGGGCTCAGCAAACAAAACCACGGGTGCCTCTCCTTCACAAGGCTAGGCTCGGATTTCATCTGACACCTCTAAATAACAAGCGGAGCTCCATTTCATACAGACACAATTCTGTCAGCTTGGTTGGTTTTCTCGTTTTTCAGCTATCCAAGAGCCATCTGATTCATTTGGTAACTGGAAAGTCAGCTTTGCAATAAGTGAACTTAGCAGTGATTTGTACTCAACAATGCCTTTTTAACTTTCAGGTTTTTTTCCAGATAGAAAAGTGTGTAATAAACGACTTGCATTATTCTGTCCTCAGTCTGTTCAGTCCTCTTTTAGACAGTTTTCCAAATGGATATTGATGGTGTTCTTACTGCTGTTCCCACACAGTTAACCTGCTTCAGGGAGGGTGAAGGCAAAGGAAGACAAGGAAAATACGTGCAGTCACTGGTAGATCTACCCCTAAGCCAGAGGATTCTCCTAAACTCACAAGACTGTAGCAGAGTCTCAAAGGATATGCTGATCCACTGGGTGGCCATTAGTGATTACTGCAGTAGCTTCGCTACACAGACCTCCTTCTTCGTCCCTCAGGCTGCCTTGGTCTGAATGTATCACAGTGTCGCGGGTGAATTAAAAGGAGCGTTCTCTCCAGTGTCTTATGCACTGTATGCCATTCCAATAGGAAAGTGGGAAATCATTAGTTTATATCCTTTACTATCTAGGGCAGGCAGGTGTATGAATTACATTTTCCAACTTAATAACTCAAAATCAGATTTTCTCTTTGACACTGAAAACTATATTGTAAAGTCTCTACTAGTTTACAAATTTGCAGTGTCTCCTGCTGCAGAGAAGTGTGCATGTTGTACATCTTTCAATGCCATCTTCTGCAACCACACTGAAAATACTGTGCATAAAGTTTTCTGCGTTATAGCAAGAACGTGCTGCTTATAATCCTCTTATTGACTAAAGCAGATGGAATCATTTTGAGTGTCTCTATCCAAAAGGCATAAAAGATTTAAGTCTAAAAGCTGAACATCCAAACGTACATTATAGTCAGTTGAGAAAACGAAGTCAACTCAAATTGGCTTTAGAATTTCCTGTGCAGCCTTAATGGAGTGCCTGACAAGGCCTCATCAACCAATTTATGCATAGGATCACACTCATTTCCATTAATCATAAATAAATACATATTGTACAGTATCCCTGTGTGCACAGATCTATACTGAAATGGACTCGGGATCTTTCGCTCTCAAAGAATGACAAGAAATGGCCTAGAAGAATGACTGCTGCTATATGCATGTGGTCGAGTGCAACAAATGCCCCTCAGGGTTGCCACCACAGGGGGACAGTGCCCCAGGGCTCTGCACTTGCTAGGAACAGTGGCTGCTTTACACACACCGCTGAGGGGAAAAGGAAAGGGGCTTTCATAAACACTTTGCTAATAAAATAAAATAAAATAAAGCTCAAAAGCAACATATGAAGACATTAACATAATTAGAATTCCCATGGAAAGTGCCAGGATGGAAGTACATCCAAAGCAGCTTGTCTCACAGATTTCACGTTTCCTCCAACTTTTTTGACTTTTGGGGTTGGTTTGTTTGGGGTTTTTTTTGAGTGGCACTATTAATGTAAACAGCCAAGCAGAGTCATTTTGAGTATGATCATCATGGAGGCAAATATTTGTGACAACTACTAGGACAGAAAATAAATATCCTTGTGGCCTCCTAGTCAATTCCCAGCCACAGTAGAAGCACTAGTATATTAAATATGGTCTGAAATAAAATAGTAAGGAAAATATGATTATTCAGTCTAATTTGGTATTTCACAGATGGACAGGGACTATGGGATGTGCAGACAGGAAAACTACTTGACCTCTGGAATATTACAAGCCCTGTAATTCTGCATAAAAACATTCCTTTGTGTGGCCAAATACAGTAGCTACTTTTAGAGTATTCTATTTTCAAGGGTATATTATATTGTGGTGACTCGGCCTGAGCAGCTACGTGGCAGTCCTGCGGGAAGACAACATTGAATGTTCATTTCAGCCTGCAACGTGGATCTTGGTAGAAAAGTTCCACTTCCACCAAACCAAGTCAGCGCTTCACAAATATAATTATCTATACTTAATACAAAGAAACTTCTTAATTCACATTTTAAAAGAAAATATATGTAAGCAGATAAACCAGAGTGGCTGCTTCACCATAAGCCTGACTTAAGTTCACCTCAACTATTCTACATTAGTAGCTCTGTATCAATAACACATTCATTGAATTACCCTTTGTCTTGGTTTGAAAGACAGGTGTCTGCCAAGGAAGGCAGGAGCCCCCCCCTGGAATGGCAGATGCAACCCCCCT
>JAVJGG010000088.1:23143639-23174861 GCA_035590195.1 Aviceda cuculoides
TGAAGGGTAGTTTTTGTGACCCTGGTAATATGTATACTGCACAACACATATATTAATTTTTTGCATGCAGCACTTCATGTTGAAAAAAACCCCTTTAGCTGTTTATAAACACATAAGAGTACAGTATAGAAAGTTTAAACCCAATTTTTAGAAACCTGTATTCAGCTATGGTTTTTGTTTATGTCAAATGTGTATGAAACACTGAACCACTATCATACTGCAAATTCTAATATCTGGGGTTTTTATGCAAGCCACAATACCAAAATTTTTTGCTTTGTTTACAAATTACAAACAGTGGGTACAAAAACCCTGCTGATCCTTATTAACTATCTGATTCTTAACAGCTATTAATGACTTTTGTTGAGGACTCGTGAGCATATGTGCTAAAAAAGTACATATAATTTGAGCACCTAATATATTTTCCTAGCATTAGGAAGGAAGTTCAGGTTTTAGTTAGTGAAACCGATTCCAAACTGTGACAAAAATCAGAAAATCTGAAATTCAGTGTCTAGGAGATTTTCAGATCTGTCGAGGTTTTGGTCTACATATTTGGATCTCTGCACAAAGTTTTGGTTCTTGATTAATCACAAACTGGAAGAGCCTGCTTTCCAGTTTATGAAGAGCACAGCCAGATTCTCCTAAGAACTAAGCATGAACAGCCACTAGTCTTGGAAAAGCAAATTATTGCATGCAGACTTTCACTTTTGCTTTCCATGATTTTCATGCTTATAACCCCACACTTCCTGTTCTCACTACCATGAGTTAATTCAAGTAAACTGTGTTAATAAAGTGAAAAAGTGCTGTGCTCCCCAGTGTCCCAGGCTGTTTGTTTGTTTACTCTTCTTCGCATCTCTCCTTAACAACCCTTTTGCAACCAAGAGAGAGGGATAGCCATACATTTCATCATTTCATTGAAATTCTTCCAGTTTTATTCTACTGGCATTTAGACTTTTGATTGTCTTTTTATTCCCACACAAACACACAACATGCATAATAAGCTGGTTTCCAACATTAATGCCCATTGTACTATATTCATGTTATGAAGCTTAGAATTTTTGCATTTTATTGAAGAGATTTCGATTAAAAAAGAAACTAAAATTCATGAGAACTAACTCAAATTTTGACACTTGAAACTACAGTCAAGTTCTACCTCCAAAAGTCCCTCATTTTTTCATGCACATCCATCACATTAACACAGTACCTAGACCACAAAACCTACACGTAGGTTATATCAGGTAATCTAGATCTGAATATTGCCTCTTTGAACTCTAACAGAAATGACTGAGAAAATAACCTAACTTTATAGCTTGCCACATATATAGAGTCAATATTTATGGCTTCAAAAAGGCTCTTACCTTGAGAAACAGGGCTCCCTTGGAAGCCAAGGAGTCTGTTCCTCTTCCATTGGGGTAACAGTGATAGGCAGCATCCATAACAGGATAGCGGCTGGCAAAAAGTAGACCACTGTTCACAAACTTAAAGCTACAGCAGCCATGACAACTGTAGACCCCAACATCATAGACAATGTATTCAAAATAGTGATGAAGCTGCTCTTTCAATTTCTCTGCAGCTCTTTTGTCAAACACCTCCTGCAAACACAGAAAGTCTAAGTTGGCAGGGAAGAAAGCAGAGATCTCATGATCAAAGGTCTCATCTGTATGTTTCTTCTTCCGCACTGAAGTCTTCTTCATGATTGAAGCTTTGTAGAGGAGCTTGTTGTTGACAGTGCTTTGGTCCACTGTACCATCTCCAACGCGAACTTTAACTAAAGACTCTCGTGAGGCAGAGTAGCTGTCTAAACTCCCAGAATCTCCTTCCTTCTGTTTGTGGTTAGGTGTTTTTGAGATCTCTGCGTCACCTTCTGGTGAGGGCTCTGCTGGGCCACTGGCGTGAGCCTGGCCATTGACGGTGTCTGTTTCTGTGTCTGACATGTGGCCATTATCCTCTCCATTTATGCGGACAATGCAAGAGTTTTCTTCTCCCTCATTTGGCTCTCCAGCTCCACCTTTATCTTCTCTACTATCCTCACTGTTGTTTGAGCCAGAATTGTCTCCTTTATACTCCATTGATGTTGTCCTTTTGATGCCAGCATTAACAGTACGATTTGTGCTATCTCCACCCTGGGGGGAGACCAAGCTGCTAAAACTTGCTGCACTGATGGATGTGTTGGTAGGAGAATCTATATATATTTTGATCTGTGGTCTGCTTGCCCCATTTCGGATCCTCCGGCCAATCTCTTTAGCTCTAGCCTGTGTATTGAAAACATTATTAAATCTTGCCAGAGAATCTGGCAGCAGGCAAACATTGGCACTGCCAAAGCAGAAGCTTTTCCCATTCCCTGCAGCCTTCCATTCAGTGAGCAGTGTGGCTCCGTTGGCATGGTTCTTGTCTTCTAGTCTGGAGTAGATATATGGCCTTCTGGCTGACTGGAGTGGGGACCATAACAAGAAGCCAATCAGAGCAAAAGGAAGAGAGGCTACCAACAGTGCCAAGTAGATGGGAGTGGTAATAATGATGCAGAGTGCATGAAAATAGCATGGATCGTCTGCTCTTTGACGTTTTTCATAGGTGGTTGGAACAAAAGAGGCCACAAGCCTATCTGCTAACCAGTAACATGGGAAAATCAGGCCCCAGGAAAAAGAATGCAGAACTGACAGAAAGCTGTTGGGAAATGGGGAAGTGTATAAAACCATTGCAACTTAATTATGACAACACTTCAGGGCCTACTACATGATGTCACTGTGTCAAGCATCCATAAGAATACTGGGGAAGAAAGGTCCGATCAGGAGTTTGTTTTTTCCAGTAGGAGTCAATAACAAATCTTTAAGAGCACCATTTCACTGTGTTGCAGTGAAAATGAAACAAGGCCACTGTTTTCGTCTGGCTTTTTGGCATCTATATTCGTCAAAGAATGTCATTGTTCACTGGAGGCTGCCATAACGAAACACTCCGGAGGCAAAAAGGAAATCTGTAAAAACAAAAAGACACAAAACATACGTAACAGTTATCAAAAGTTTAAAGCGGATTTTCTCACACCAATTTTGCCTCACGGTCTAAATTACTTCCCTTTTTTTTGTTTAATTTAGCATTTTTGATAGTCTGTTAAAGGCTATGGATCTAGGGCAACTCCAACAAGGGACTGATATTTCTGCAAATGAAATCAGTACATTGACCATTTAGCGCACATGACTAATGTTGTCATGAAACACATTTCTGTTATGAATTTCAGGCCTTACATTGAGAAATATAGTTTGGAGTTTCTTTTCTTTTATAATCCATTAACACAAATATTTTATTTATATTACCTGTTTTCAGAACCTTGCAAATGGTGTTTAGCAGTTATCTCTAGGCTGCTCTAAAAGACTATTACATCTAGTATTTTATCACTTAAGTTAAATTCGCTTGAATTGCCAAAGTCCTTAAAAAAAAAAAAAGCGATGGAGGTACAATGATAAAGGCACCTTGTATTTAAAAGCAAAAAACATTTGTTTGCTATAAAATATTATTTGTTTTGCTGCACTTTAAAACAAAATGGGTTGATTTAAATCAATTAAAATACTCTTCGTATGGTTGAATACGGGTTCAAGTTTTTCATTTTGAGTTTATTAAAACAAGTCGAACTACTTTGCTTTAATATTTAGGTATTTAATACTCACTGTTTATTTCAAGCTGCAGTTCAATTTCATTCAGCTACAGCCCACAAAAACTCCTGATATGATTTCCTATTAAAAGTTTCTTACATATAGTGAACACTTAAGCAAAATATAAATTAATTATAATTAATATTATTGGTTTTAAATTCCAATTTTCAGCTTTGAAGGAAATAATACTAATTGAATATATCAAATAAGAAAAACAGTTTCACGTCTTTCCCCTGAAGACAGATGATGTCTTTCAGAAGTTGTCTCACCATTTGGGAAATTCTGACCTGAGATATTTAGCAACTGTCATGATTAACCAAAAACATCAAATTGTTAGGGGCCTGATCTTATAAAAAAAGCTTGGCACTATACATACAGCTTAAATTACTTAGGAAAAAAAAATATTAAGTCATCTTAACAACTTATAATAAACTGAGGTTTTAACACAGGTTTTGATAATATGAAATGTAAATTATTTTTAAAAAACAAGTACTCATATTAATCAAACTTTATCAACCTTGCGAATGGTATCACCAATGAATGCAATGTCATGCTCCATAAAATGAAACTGTGATGTTACCCAGCAAGAGGAGCAAAGCTAGATGACTGAGGAAGGCAGAATTCCCATTTATGACGTTTCAAGTTTCAAACCTAGAATGTAAATACTAGTAAGCAGCACTAGATAAAAACCATTCACCAAATAAGCAAAAGAGAGGATGTACACTAGACTATGCTCAAAACCCATCTTTATTTTTGATATCTTGGAGAGACGAAAATTACATAAGAATATTTATCAGCATAAGTTCAATTAAAACTGGGGGCTCTCGGGGAATTGAAATTAAGGAAATAGTAGTTTGATGTGTATTTTAAACATTCTGCAGGGCACCCAGGGACAGAGGGCATTTGTATTTCTATTTAATAGCAAATAAAACAATGATATGGGACATAGAAGAGAAAAATACAGTTTTACAAAGCAATGCTGCTTTAGAATCAGAATAAAAATGCAATTCTTCAGTTTTGTGTCACCTTTTAGATTTCTGTTTCTTCAAACCAAGCCCTTGCAACAGATTTATGTTCCTACTGTCAGCATAGTTTTAATTGTGGTACACATGCAACACCAGACTGCCAACACAGACTATACTGTACAGGTCAGAAGTAAGGCATTAAAATACATGGCTTAACTAGCTCTCTCTTTACCACACGTATTTTTTGTTCATTAACAATAAGAAAATTCTTCCCTCAGTCTAGATTCCTGATCGGCAAGACTAAGAGTAGTCACAGCATGTCAGATTTGCAGCCATACATTTTTGGTAGGCACCATGGCAAAGAGAATTTTAAGAAAGGAACAGATGAAGACAAGATTGTTTTGCAGATATTCCTTCCCAGAAGTGAAAGGCAATCTGGGGGCAAGCAAGCAAGCGTTAGTCTGAAAAATCTAGTAAGATGGTGACGGGGGCTCATAACAGCAACTGACTGGAGATAGGAGTCAAATCCTAAAATAGAATGAGAAAAATCAGGTTGGGTGGGGGACAAGATTATGAAGGCCTTCAAAAGCAAAACCAAGTATTTGGTACCCAAATACTACAGAGAAGGAAGGGTCGGTAAGCACATGCATTAAAAATGATGTCAGTACCACAACAGAAAACTGCTTTTAACTACTGTGTCCTGGGTGTGCAGGGAAAGGTGTATGTTAGAGATCTTATGTAGCATCTTCAAGACAGAAAACAATGCTTAATGCATGCACTGATATCAGGAAAAGATCCCCCAAACCTGACTAAAATAAAAGGTGGGTTGGGGGGGGGATAGAAGAAAAAGGGGTTGTTTTACTGCAGCAACACACACCTAGCCTTCTGAGTGAAAGAATAACACCCCTGCAATTGCTCATAGCCAACTGCACGTTTTGCCAACACGAGGCAGTAACATTTAAGGGGATATACGGTTCTGTGCATTTTTGCCCTGATGGTACTATTTAGATGGAAATTGTGAAGGTTGGCTCAAGGGAGAGGGTTTTTTTGTTTTTAATTATTGGCTTAGCATAACTTTCGCCATCTTATGCAACATGTTTGAGTTTAAATAAACGAGTGACTAGTCAAGTGCCAAATAACAAATGCTTGGCATTTACTCATTGCCAAAGGCATTTTGGGATGTTGATAATAGGGGGAAGCCTAGCAGATTTGTTTTCCTGAATGATTTTTCGGACCCTTTAGTAAGAATGCTCAAAAGAGACTCTGGCATCTACATATCAGATGATAGAAAAAATAACTTAAAACCTGTCCAATTATGTAATTACCATTAGACAAGAAAAAACTGTAAAGAAGTTATTCTGTTCTACTGGATGCTGAAAATGCTTTATAAAAGCCCTGTCTATTTACATAATCACTCAGCAGACCAGAAATGTTCTTGTTTACAACGGTGCCAAGGGTAAACAGAACACTGTTGTTTGGGATATGTGAAGTAAGAACAGACTCCAAACCTTGTATCCCAACTCTCAGGCCTTCTGGTGAAAGCTGCAGTTGTGTTGCAGACTATAAGGTCAACTTGACTTTTACTATTTTAAAGCAACACACCAGAAAAAAATGCAGAACCACAATGGATCCATAATAATTTGTCTAATTAGGTCTTCTATAGATAAGTATTTTTTTAAGGATATGATGACAGGGTGTTACAGCTCCTAGCGAAACATGACATCAAGTGACAATTTTGTAAATAGAGTAGTCAGTGCCTGCTCGATGATGTGATGAAGTAAAAAAATCAATGCCACATAACTCAGGTCGGTTCTGTTATGGGCTGCAGCATCAACAAGCTGCAAGATAAACAGCTGTACAGCAAACCATAAAATGGTCAACTAAAATGGCTTCACAAAAAGCAATTATCCAGATTATGGGGACATACTAATTCCAAGGAATTCATGCTTACTGTAGATACAACACATTATCATGTGTATTAGTAAAAAAGAAAGAAACATTAATGCAATCAGAAATCCTTTCATGGGATAAGATTACACAGCAAGTGTCATAAAGCAAATTGGTTCAGACTGAGGTCTGTTTTAACAACATTTAGCAAGGATATAATTCTGTGTAAACACTAAGGACTGAATGATGGTTCAAGGCCACATTGGTGACTCCTGCACTTCCTCTACCTTAAACAGGGATAGTACCTTTGAAAATCGTGGATTTGCTCAACAGTTTTTGACTGGATGCCAGCTGCATTCCTCATTGCTAGCCAGCTGAAGTGGGGAGGCAATAGGGATGTGAGTACATAGACGCATTCCATCCATTTTATTCTATGAATTCTAATAGAATTCTCACAAATAATTATACAGAAGTACAAAAACTCTGCTACCGCAGCAAGTTTTAAAATATGATAGCTGGAGAAAGGGAGGAGGGAATCATGAGCAGGATGTCCTTTAAATTTTTGCATATTGCAGACAGACAGTGGCATATCAAGGCCCTAATTAAAAACACTCTTCTTGCAAGTAAATTATTATTCTAATTTATTAACCTTATAGATGAAGGAAAACACACAATCTGCCAAAGCTCTGCTACACATTCACCAGCATGCACACAAACAGGAACTAAGTTTCCTACTCTTGTCTCTTAGCTACAAAACCATATGCATGCTAGTGCCCCAGAGCCACCCAAAAAGAGAGAATTAAGAGAGTCATGAGAGAGACATCTTATCTCAGCAAGATCTTAAAGGGTGAGGGAAGGCACCATGTGAGTCAACTGCAACTTGGAAAACATGACGTCAGTAACATCTCTCTTAATGCAATGGTTTAGATGGAGCCTAAAGCTAAAGTGCCTAATTCCTTGTGATGAAGGGTATTACTTGGTAATCCAATGCTTTATTCATAGGGGTTTGAGAGATTAAGGGAGAATTTAAGATATTGCAACGAAACAGATATTTTTGTATGCTACAAAGACGTAAACTGCAGTCTTGTTTAGTTGTTTTTATTATTTTCTGTTTGAAGGTTAAAAAAAGAATTTATTTAATTTTTTTTTTATGGTGCCAGTATAGAACATCTCAACTTTAGTGATAACAAGACATCAGGTGGAAAGGTTTCAAAGATTTTATAAATATAATTATGCCTAAAAGTGTGCTAGAGGCATCATAGATCAAAAGCTCCAACGTAGCTTGCAAATGAAATAAAGGACAATACAAGTCGACAAATGATAGAGAAACAGAAGAAAAACAAAAAAGTGTGGCAATAATAAGGTTACACAGACAGGCTAGAAATGGTCAGAAAAGTTTTAACTTCCTTTTTCTTAGAAAACTAAAATACACTTCCAAATTCAGGCAACTCAAATTTCTTTAAATTAGCTATTAACATCTCAACTGTATTTTTAAAATACATGTAAATCGCTGGAAGAACAGTTATTTTTTAAAAACAGAATAAAACTGCTGAAGTGACTAACTGATTTGGAAAGTTACTCTATGGGTAACTTCACATAGTAATTCACATAAATTCATTAAAACTAGTTTTTCTTGAATCCTGACAACTCCTTGGTCTTCAGTGAAAGTTGTAGCAATATGTATCTAAAATTGGATTCTAGAAAAGCAGTTTATTTAGGCTTTTGTTAGCTTTATTTCATTATTGTCATTGTAATTTGAAGCAGAGAAATACATCTTACAACAATGCTACCACTACATCATGCAAAAGGGCAAAAATTAGTGTTTGAAACTGAGAACAGGCAAAACGAAGATCTGAGAGAATTCCCACTCAGGCTCTCATCCTTGCTTATTAGACAAACCACAACTTAATCTCTGCTTGCCTCCATAGTCTCATCTGGTTTTGCTCCCACACACACTTCATAAGTTCCCCCTTCCTCTATTCAGTCTCTTTCTCCTAATTATTATTATACATGCTTTTAATTAGAGTCTAATTGAACAACTAACTACCCTTCTGGAAAAAAAAAAAACAAAACCCAAAACAAAAAACTACTCCAAAAGGCAAAATACACGTTAACTGTTTTCCATTCTTGATTACTTGACTGTAATTACAGAGATGCACCCTGTCAAGGTGTCAGTGGCTCTAATGGAGATGCTTTCTTGTTCCCCTGTGATCACTTCACAGCCTGATGTTTTAACTGAACTCCTGTCATCCTGTATAGGACTTATTCCATGAAGCAGTTCAAGATGTAGGGTAAGGGAATTTAAGTAGCACTTCCTGGCTCACCTTAACTTCCACTTAAGTCAATAACAATTTACAGCTTATGAAAATCTTAGTAAAAACTTAGTAAAAATGTGGATCCACTATGATATGAGAAGTTGAATTGGGTGTATTACTGATACTGATGAATAAAGCAGTGCCCATTCAAACTAAGAATAGTCAGAAGGAGAAGAGAAGGAGGAAAGTGTTTTCGCAGACTTGCCACCGCAATGTTCATTTGCCAGTTTCTCCCTAAACTTTCTTCCTTCTTTCTAAAGAAGGTAATCAAACATTGCCTAGCTACTCTGCAGCTTGTCTCTTTTATGTCCATAGGCAGCCATGAGGCAAGAAGCCACTATAATAAACAAGATGTCTATCTTAATCAAACTAACCTGTAAAAAATGAAACATTGAGAAGTGTGAATTTACAAGTCTCACTGAATACCGGTGATGTCAGCAGTTAAGTGCGTGTCTGCAGGAAAAAAACAAAACAAAACAAAACAAAACAAACACAAAAAAAAAAAAACCAAAAAAAACCCCACAACCAAAACCAAAAAAGCCCTCAAAAGTTCACAGACCGTGCTCAAGGCTCTGGCATATTTAGTAAGGAGTAGAGTTATGATGATGCAATCTCTATTGAAAATAAAGAGGTATCAAGCACTTGGGCCAATTTTCAAAAAAAGTCTTTGGAACTTCAGTGATGCCTCTCTGTAGGGTGCGGTGTTCAGAAGATCTCGCGCTGTCACGGAAAGAGAGAGAATTGATCACCGCCTCCCTGTGGCGCATGTGTAATCCCACCTACCTTTGCTAGTATATAAAGAGTTAACTGCGCAATAAATGAGGAAGTTGACGCTCACACTGTGCGTGCTATCTGTCTCTTCCCTGGTCCGGGCCGACCAGTGATCTAGTCGCAGTGCCATAATATGTAGCAACGCTACACCTCTCACTGAATTTCCATAAAAGCTGTACGTGTAAGCAGAAACAGTGGTGTTATTAACCATGGCCTTGGTAGCTTAAGGGACCTGAAACAGGGCTATGAAGTCCATTGACTACTCAGAACAAATCAGTCCTTCCATATCAGAGCCCACCTTACCCGAGTTGGATCAGTAGTGACAAAGGTGGCTCTCGTCACCTATATGACAGCAAGCCCACAATGAATGGGAGGTAGTAATCCTGTTCATTTGACAAAAGATTGGCTGTAGCTGGTCTCATGCTTAGTGACCTTAGCAGACAAACCAAGCTTCGTGCTGGTATGGTATCTTACATTACCTCCTCACTCCAAATGGGAGTTCTTCTATGACAGAGCTGAAAATTTTCTTATCAAATAGTAAAACTTGCTCTGTGCTTTACAGTTAAGTGTGGCATGGCAACAGATTCTCATTTCCAAAAGCAAATCATCTCAATTTGGTAGTCCCAGATTATATTTCTAGGACACAACCCATACCCACACACCTTCTGCTACCTAAATCAAATTGGATTAAGTTTTACACTTAATACTAAAAAAGAAGTTCAATTATATTAATGTATGGAAACACACATTTAAAATTATGTAAACAATTACAACCAATTGAATAACATGAAAAACATTACAGTTTTGTCCCTTTTTTCTTTCAAAATGGATGGAAAATTGAAGCTGAATTAATTATTGCAGAAAACAACCAGCTTTTATATTCCTGCAAGCAACCTTGATTCCACCCTGACACAACAGATATTACTTGCTTAAAACTTACATCTGGAGTCATAAATGCAGATGAGATACATCATATCTTTCAAGCCTAGAAGAGATTTATTCTTCACTTTACGCATATAAACTGCAATCCCAACAATGAATAGACAATTGGTGTGTCTACACCAAGCTACACACCAACTGTACTAATGGCTCCCAGCATGCCTGACCCAAAGCCAGAAAACTTCACCAATCTAACTCCAAATTCTAAAATACGTCCAAAACTTTGTGCATTCTGTTATTTGAATGGGAGTGCACCTGTGAACAGCCTGTGAACATAAGCTGACTAGTCGGATATGTGCCATGTGGGAACTTTTTAATAGGGTGTTTACTTCTACTTTCACTGTAGGGTGCAAAGACTCATCTGAAAATCTGGACTCCAGAAACCTTCATCAATTAATTTTATTTAGTAGAAATAGAAGCAGACTGACAGTTTCTGTTGTAGTTTAGAGGGGCCAATGCCACAAATGCCTCTAAAAATATCACGGTTATGCAAACTAATAGCACAACCACCAATCCCAGTTGTGATCAGCAAGGATGTTACTTTAAAACATAAACGTAAGTGCATCATTTGAGTAACTTCTTCAGGAACTCAACAAAAATCCTAATCAGCAAAACTGTCTCTTCTTGTACAGCAGACACAATCACATATTTCCAAATTATCAATTCATATTTCTGGTCTTAGGAAGTAAGAAGTAGAATCAACAGCACATCCTCTAATGGCTGAAAGTAACAGCAAATACTTCATACAGCTTTAAGTTTTCAGAAAAGCTTTGCTATCAGGCAAGATTTAGACAAAAAAAATTCATCTGACTATTCGGTGATCTCAGTACCTGGAAAGCTAAACAGTCTCTATTTTGAGACCTTATTTGGTGTACTTCAGTAGTGAGACAACTGCAGCATACAAATGTGACACTACCCTCTGTTTATACAATAGAAATGGAATGGGCTCTATTTACAAAATCACCTTTTAGTATGCTTTAACCTCGTATTTTACAGGAGCTGGAGTAATTCAATAATGGCTAAATAAATCTGATCTTTGTAGATGGTTTGTTTAACAAATCTTAGCAAGATGGAACAATATTAGCTTTGGGTGCCCAAGACAGAATAGGAGATAAAATTTTTCCTACTCATCTTTCACCATCTAAAACTTACAGTGGCCTGACTACAGCCATGCCTAGTCCATAAATTGTCAGGGGGCATAGGCTCTCTGTAAAATGAAAAGCTGTACTTTCTCAAGCAACACTTTAAGCCTTCAGGCTTCTGGTTAGTCCAATATAGCTCATCAGATACAATTATAAAGTAATCAATTTTCCCCAGAGTTGGTATTTTTATACTGTTGAAGTTGTTCTTAGCAGCTGGCAAAGAAAAGTTATCTTAGCCTAGAGTAAACCCAATACAAATTCCTGCTAATAAATATCTGTTCTTCTATAAAAAACAACTTGCATTTCTTAAAATACTTTATAAAGGAAAATAAAATACAGCACAACTGAATTAGAACACAGCTACCCCTATAAAGAAAATTCAAGTACATTTATTCATGTTCTACCTATGGAAAATTGGAAAAACAGAGCACTTGTAACTGAAGAAAGTTTTCGTGGAAACCCTGAGATTAGACTGCTTAACTCACAATTTCCTGCTCTACCGACAAAGGTGTCTTTCCTTAGGATTCACAAAGGTCTAATTGAACAGTAGATAATCATAGAAGAATCAGCATTGCTCAAAACTCAACACATAAATACTGAATCTTTCCCCCAAAACTTGTTACCGTATCAGCCTCTGACAAAAATGCAAGAATTTAAACTCAAGATCTTTTTAAAGATTAAATTGTTCTGAGACACATGCGACAAAAATACTCAGCCTTTCTCAAACAGTTAAATAGAAGTCTATTAAAATTGTGTTTAAAAAAACTGTAACAAACCAACTCAGAGCACTCTACAGTTTTGACTTTGTGAATGTGGTAAAAAAATTCAAGCAAAAATATTTTGTTTATTCATTTGTAAATCCATTTCACTGTAACACACTGGTAGACTAAAGTACACCAATCCTCTCATATTTTCATTTCTTGTTACAGAGTAAGACATAAAAAGAAGACAGCAATATGTGATTTTTTTTTTAATATCCCATCCAATCAGTTTGTACTTTGTCTAAGAGAACATTTGTTGCCATCTTTACATAAAACATGGATGAATTTTGCTCAGATATTACAAAGCTATTCATCATACACCTAAATGAAATATTTAAAACCACAAAATTTGTTTGGTGATTTGTCTTAAAACCATTCCTAAGAAAGCAAAGAGAAGATTCTGTTCAGGTTTATTCTAGGAAGCCTCATGCCATGTTACAACTACAAAACACATCATACAACAGTGGTGCAGACGTATTTCAACTCGTCACTGTCTACAATGGAGTAATATGCCACTCTTTGTTACACTGGGTATCTCTGGGAGAACGGTAAGTTATACCTAATAAGGCTCATGCCAAGAATCCACTTACTATCTAACTACACGACTCAGCTTCTACACGTTTGTAGAGACAACCTGCAGCAATTTTTTTTTTTAAACATGTTTGCCACCAAAATAGCATTCTTGGAAAAAAATCTTGTAGACTCTCACAAGAACGCAAAACAGAAGGACTGCAATATGTTTCCCACTCACCCTAAAACTTATTTCACTATTAAGCATTGGGTTATACAGAAAATGCTGATCCTTCCTCTTTCCCTTCCGATACATCCTGACAAACCGGGAAACATGCTCAGTGTGTTCTGGATGCCTTACTGTTACAGCACAGGAAGCGACGCTCAGTCACAAAGCATCCTTCGAAGTCTAACACTGCCTGATAAGAACCAGGTTTCTGGCACTCTCCACTAAATTGCCGAGGAGTCTCCCATATTTTCTGGTTGCAGAACAGATCCTGGCTCACGTCTGGATGCTTCAAACCTTTCAGGTTCCATGTTTCAGAGATTCCTACTCCACGTGTTTCACTGGTTTTGTGCATGAGTTGGTGGGGGGATCTGGTTGAACAACATGAATGCAAAACTTGAAGGGGGTAGGGAGAGGGAAATCTTACTTCCGAGCCAAAAGATTTTATATCTTTGTGGGAAAACAAGAACAAAGGGAAATCTCATTTTTACAGCATGGATAAAATTATGTTTAATCCATAACACACCCCAAAATAACAAAATTATGTTGTTGTTACTCAAAGTGTTCCATGTTTAGAAAAGAAATAAGAGAAGTTATGCTAAAATATGGAACATTGTAACACTTCTACCACTAAATCAGAGAGTAGCATAAGTCAGTAAAAGAACCTGATGAGAATTCAAAAGGAAAAAAACAACAAAGGAGTGAAAATGAGCAGCTACTTTACCTTGGTATGCATATCTGCATACAAAGTTCCCCTTACTACTCAATGGAATTTTATTTTCCTTAAAATTACAGTAATTTTTTATGTTCTTTCTGTTATTAAATGCACTTGTAAAGATCCAAACAATCTACAGATATTTCATTCTACACCCTGACCCCAATTTTTTAATTACTCTTGCAACTACAATGAAATCAGCAAGTTTTCTATACCCAGAATGAGCACGAGGGACAGAGTAGTTTATTTACATATTTACAAGGAATCCCTGCAATGTTCCTGTGTGATCACCAACAGATGATGCACACTGGATACCTCTCTTGGCCATCAACAGAAAAAAAATTGTTTAAATATTTAATATGCTTTTTTAAATTTCTACTGAGTCAATTTATTACCAGTTTTTTCATTGTGACTGAAAGTAAAATGCTTAATTGAAACAGCCGTTACTTAACAAATAACCAGAAGCTGTGCGCATGAATGCATGGTATTTCCAGATTAGATTTTCATGCGTGGTATTTCACACATGGTATTTTCCATATGCTAGAATATAAGAAAATTCTAAATAAAATCTCAATCCAAATAACAAAACTTTAGAGAACCAGAAGCATTGACTCCAAAACAGACCTGGGCCTAATTCCAATATAAAGAACTTGATCTCAGTATTACATTTAGGATGTAAAGAAAGCATCCTAGATCCTCACTGCTGCTTTTACTCAGTCAGGTAAGCTTTACTATTGCAGCTGTTCAGCAAGAAAACAAGATACTACAAATAAATACTGCTATTCCAGGGGGGAAAAAAAACTGAGCACATTAAACTTTGGTGAAAACATGGTCAGAAAAAAACCCCACACAGTGGCATTTTTTTTTACCAGATCTCCGATGCATATTCATGATGCAAGCAACCAATATTACCTTCAAAAAGGTTGGTTTTAGTAGTCTCTACACAGCCAGTTCTACCATGGCAAGTTAAATGGGGTTTTGGTGTTATAAGACCTGCATCGATGTATTTGTCAAGTTTGTTCCATTCCCCAGACTAAATGTGCAGTCCATTATTTTCAAAGAGCATCCTCAGAGATGTACAATACCTGTATAAATTATTACAGTTATAAAAGTGCTAAGTAGTACAGCATTCACCCAGGAGACATGTTAATAGCAATGCCTAAAGCTGGTAAGACTTTTGCTACATCTTCCAAACCAACATAGTCTGCCATAAAATAAACTCACTTTGCATTGTAATTCACTTCAGAATTCAACTTTTAAAAGTCATTTTGTAGAGCAGATATAAATTCCTAAAAAATTCAGTTGTCTTAACTAGAAAAGCAGGCCTTCGTGTGTTGAGTGCTATGATCACTATGGAAGTGAAGCTTTTCAGCACTTGAAATGAAATTCATATTTCAGTGTAAGTTTGCATTATTTCCTGCATGTAACAGGACAGTTGTCAAACAAAAAGGTGTAAGTCATGGAATGCTACATTTCTGATACTTTTAATCTCCTTGGTTTTGGGTTATCTGATCCCCACTACATATCTGAAGTTGTCACATACCAACATCTGAGAATCTGTGTTATGGATGGTACAGCTTCAGAGATGAAAAAGCAAATTATTTTTTTTTTTTTAAAGTGATCTTTATTAGCTATTAGTTGCATTTCTACCTCTAACTGCCCCTTGCCTATGCTACACTTTGCAGGACATACATTTACTTGAGTATTGCAGGTAGCGGTGCCATTTGTTTGTTGGCCATGGCTTGTACTCCTATATTGCCTTTAGCAGGACTACTCCCAGAGGTAAACTTGCATTAGTGGAGCAAATACATACTGGGAAAGTATCAGAGAACTGTTAGACAGAATAACATTATTTATATAATTCTGATTATTATGCATCCCAAATTTTGTAAGATTTGAAGTGATGTAGAGGGAACATACTGTTAGTATCTTACATAATTCATCCTGATCACTTAAATAGTTTCTTAAAACAGCATCCCCTGGATGCCTGCTTTTGAAGTGTTTAACGAGGTATACATAAAGAGGGTAATAATTATAATGGGGGTGTAATGAGCTTCACTATCAACGGGAGTCAAAGTACAGTAGATTTTTAGCTCAGATAATTATTGCTATGTACAGTAAATGCACCAGCAAAACTGAAGAAATAAAGAATTTGGATTACCTCCAGTGAAGGGAATTCACAAAAGAGAACGTTAATTTTTATTCTTAATTTGTTTTATGAATCTGACAAGCTTTAAGCTGATAAATCAAGACACCAGAAGCCTGATGTATTGACACAGAGCTATACAGTACAGCACACAAATTAGAACTTCAAATTCCAGTGTGTCTTGGCTACAGGTAACAAGAAACCACTTGTGTCTATGCAATTAAAGGTCAAACTTTCCACACCAAAAGGACAACTTACTGTAATATGATCGAGAGAAATAACTGCCTTAAGTCATCAGAGCAGACTGCTATCACAGAGGTATCCAGAGACCAGCATAATCCACAAACTACAGAGTTACCCAAAAATGAATGACCTTTTCTTAGGGAAGAGAAGGCAATTATTTACAAGCCACATTCATTCACTCTTGAGCCCTACAGCCAGAACAACCATGAAGTTACTAATACTGCTGATACATTTTGTAGTAAGTGTTGTCACGCTGGTCAGGGCCTGGGCTGAGATCACTGAACTGGCATAGGACACTGAAAGCAAGCACCACCAGCTGGTTACACTATTCATTCTGGTTAACAGGATTATTGATCCGTTTTCATGGGAAATACTACTGGGCAAAAGCCACAAGGCCGGTACATGCAAGATCAAGCCATTTCATCCTTCCAAAGACAAAAAACTCTTGTACTAAAATAAAAAAGTTTGTGTTCTGTTTTATTGTTCTATGTTCCATTTTTCCTAATCAATAATTTTTCCTTTGTATCTCAGATTGTCTTATGCATTTAAAGAAGTAATTTTGTAGCTCAGATCAAAATTACTCTCTGAAGGTATTATCCTGAAACTAACTGAGAATTATGACTGGCTCCAGTAAGGCAAAGAAGTCCAACTGGTAAGCAGGGAAGACAGTAAGACTTTGCTGCTCATTCAGCTGATAATTTCTCATAATGCTGAAAATCAAGTTGTGTTAAGTAAACAACTCATGTAGGTCAGTTTGAGAGCTCCAGCCTAATCTTGTAAAGCTATTATTGGTAAACCACAAACCTGTCAAGGATCCTTCACATGCTGCTTGGCATATTAATTATGTCATCATTATACTATGATTTTAAATACACAGTTGATACATGTTATCAATGAAAGCACAAGGAACTGACAGAAGAAAGGAAGGTATGAATACAAGCTAAGCAAATCCAAAGTAAATTCATTTAAGTTCCAAAAAAACCTCCTCCAGAATGAAAGACATTCTTTGAAGTCAACTGTTACTTTAATTGTTTACTGATTATTCTTTTTCTACATCCCCAGATTTTCTGTGCTGCAACATTATCTGAAAACAAACAAAGCAGAACAAAAGCAACTAATTGAACTAATTCTATGTTTGTGAGTATTTTTCAGAAGCCAAATAGCTGCCTTGTTTTTCCAAATTCATCCCTCTTTTCAATTGCAAGAACTCTGACAAAAGTTTTGAGGAAACAACTGCTTTTGTAATCAACATTGAACTCTACAGGCAAATGTGTGTTGCTTGTTCCCTGTAAGCTATTTACATTCACCAGCTATGTTACAGCTACTTGTTATAGTTATGTAACACACATTTATACATTACACTTATATAACAGGTATGCACTGGAAACCATAAATCATTTGTTTTAAGTTAGGACCCACTTTTGAAAGTTCTTTGCTGAGTCCATCTACAATGGCTCATACCCACAAATCTACACAACTGATCTGCAACAAGTACTTCAGCCAGGTCTAAACCTTTTTCAGACTGTAGCTGTAGCTCTTCAAGCATGCCATTCTAAACACTCTCCAGTCAGACACAATCACTGTCAGTCTCTGAAGAAACTCACATCATCTACTTGTGGCAACGGCCATGTGAAAAAAGTACTTTGAAGCAAAACTTGACTTGGCAAAGGAAAAAAGATCAGGAACCTCAAACTTTGCATTACTCTAACAGCTCAGACGCTGATTATCTTATATGACAGAGTTCAACCCAAAACATTTCTCTACTGTGTTGCGCTCAGTAGAATATTTGGGAAGTTGAACTGACAGAAAGATTTATGGGCTTTCTGGGGGGAAGCTTCTATAAATAATAAAAAACATTTTAAAAGATTTTTTTTTCTGACCTCCTGCCCACACGTGTACCTCCTAAGCAAATCTCCCACTGAAGCTCGGAACAAGACCTTCTTTTGTAATCTTGGGATGTGCTTGACACAGTATGTTTGAAATTGCAGATTAATACTCACCAGTACCAGTGCTATAGTTAAAATTAAATGTCAGAGTAAGGGACTTGCATAATACTGAATGCAAAATGCTCACTTTCCTTTTTATTACCACACACAAAAGGTGATGCCACCTGCAAATTAAGTTAATACTACAGCAGCTGAATGCCAAATTCCATCACCAGGACATGAAGGACCTGGATATGGGTGTCAGGTGCCACAAACTCCTCCAAGGGAGATCACCTATTACTGACTTTTTCTTCCTTAATTTGATTGCATTTCAAAAAAAGGCATGTTAAAAACATTAGCAAGGCTAAGAGAGTAACACACAGAGAAGTCAAATAGAATTGAATTAAGACAGCTTGTACACGCCACCTGCAAACCTAAACACAAGGAAGCACTGAGGTGAACAACCCAATCCTTACTCCACTGGGTTTTTGAAGTCTAAATGGATAGGAATGACTCATATGAATGTGAATTAACAATTCACCTACAAAAACCTAGGCTTTAGTACACAGTACCACAAATAGAAATAAAAACTTGCCCTCAACAAAGTGTATGAAAGGCTTTATAAACCAATTTAGTGATTATATCCCACTGTGTAGAATGACCTTTTCTTAAATCCCATCACTGCAGCGATCGTCCTCACGAACCCTTGCTGACACTAACAGATCTCAGCGTTAGATTTTAAAATATACTGATCCAAAGACTGGACATTGTGTTTACCATTCTGGATGTACTCCTGACTGGAAATCAGACATCTGAAAACAAACGACTTCTGCATGCATACATTTGACTGAAAGAACCACTTGTGATTACTACAAACTTCTGGCTTTATTTGGAGGGCACAGTGATGGAACATTTTAAATAGTGAAAGCTTAGAATGCCACTGATTACATTGTGTCAGCTTGCTGCACAAGCACAAGATTTCAGTGTCCAAATCCTTTAAATAATTACCAGGAAAACTGCATTTTTTCAAAAGAGAATGATCTCTGGGATAATCAGAATAAACAACAAATGATTGCATGCTTTTGTTACCAACTGTACTGATACCTTGGTTGTTTGGTACTTCAGTGGACTAACTTTTTACTTCAGTCATCTCTCCCATTTGCAACATAAAGAGAAGTGAGCTTCAGTTTGTTCTCCTCTAATTACATCTTTGCTTGCTTTTACAAAATACTGTCAGCAGAAGTATCAAACCAGAACTCTTATCACCATTAAGTAATGTTTATGATATGTAAAAACTGTATTCCCCCACAAGCTAACTCGCAAACCACAGACTGCAGCATGTTTCCCAGACAGGCACTGAGCAGTCAAACACTCACATATCAAACCATCACTGTCATCGGCATACACACCGATTGTTAAAAACAAAATAAGTTTGTATTCTGAATACCCTCAGTCTGAACTCTCCCATTACCTGTAAAAGAGTTAGTCTCTCTCTAAGAGAGAGAAGCAACACACTTGAGACTTCCCAGGAAGCACAACATACAGTAGCAGTCATCAGCTGTAACTCTAGCAACCACAGGGAAGTTGAAGAACAGCTGAGGAGGATTATTTGATATTGTGCCTCATATGAGGAGGCTCCAAGCTGATGAGGTTTAACTACTGTAATTTTGGTTTCACATGGTGAGGCTAGGACAGACTTTATGCTTTAATTCAATGAAAAAAAAAATCTCTTATTTACAAATGGATAATCTAGGCAATGTTGCCATCACATACTCAAAGTAATCATAATGCAGGATGTGTAACTTAACTTTCCATTTTGCTTTATGATATGAACCTGTTCGCCCTAGTTTTTAGTAATTTACTAGCTATTGGACATATTTGTCCCCACTTCTTTTTTCCCTATGGTCTGTGACCACATCTTTCTTTCCCTTAGAAAAATCCTTTGAATCACTTCTATTTCTTCTTACCTGAGGGAGTATAACTGTATTATTATTACTACTACTACTACTTTACAGAAATTCCCAAAACAGGAATGGGTTAGGTATACCTACACAAAAAAGATCATCACCAACAAAAGACTTTGCCATTGACACAGTGGGAAACCCGAATCTTAAAACGTGCCTTGTTTTTTCCTCTGCCTAACATCTTCTATTTCACAGTCATCTTTTAATGCACGCAGACATTAAGTACTGCTAATAAATCTTGTTTCTACTCATCTGTAGTTATACAGCATACAACTGCTTTAAAGGTAGCACTTTTACCTAGTTTTAAATTTAAAAGCCTACCTTCAAGACATGCTAAATTAAAGAGACATATTACAGGAATGAAGCAGAGATGTGTCTCTTGTCACGAGCTTTCATCTCAAAGAGACAGTGGTAATGATGGAATTAAAACCTAACTGAACCTTCAGGCCAGGACTAAAGGGTGACCTCCACAACAGGCTATCACTGTAATTCTAAATAACTTGTATTATTTTTTTTATTGCATCAGGAGGATAAACTTGATGACCAGCGTAATGACCATGTTATGGCAGCCAATACGGGACAAGGCACTGATTCACAAAGTTCTAGACATGCTCCACCGATTCTGACGTCTCTGTATCATCCATGGTCCCAATTCAAATGCTTCCCTGCCTTTGTCTTCTTGCCACTGCACAACATAAGCACTGAGGATAGATCTAGATTAGATGCAAGGAAGAAGTTCTTTACTATGAGGGTGGTGAGGCACTGTAACAGGTTGCCCAGAGACTTTGTAGATGCCCCATCCCTGGAAGCGTTCAAGGCCAGGTTGGATGGGTGTCCTGGTATTGGTATTTCAGCTGGGATAGAGTTAATTATCTTCCTAGCAGCTGGTACAGTGCTATGTTTTTGAGTTAGGTATGAGAAGAATGTTGATAACACTGATGTTTTCGGTTGTTGCTAAGTAATGTTTAGACTAAAGTCAAGGATTTTTCAGCTTCTCATGCCCAGCCAGCGAGAAAGCTGGAGGGGCACAAGAAGTCGGGATGGGACACAGCCAGGGCAGCTGACACAAACTGGCCAACGGGGTATTCCATACCATGGGACGTCACATCTAGTACATAAACCTGGGGGAAGTGGGGGAGGAGGGGATCACCCCTAGGGGACTAACTAGGCATCGATCAACAGGCTGTGAGCAATTGCACTGTGCATCATTTGTATATTCCAATCCTTGTATTATTACTGTTGTCATTTTATTAGTGTTATCATTATTAGTTTCTTCTTTTCTGTTCTATTAAAATGTTCTTATCTCAACCCATGAGTTTTACTTCTCTTCCTGATTTTCTCCCCCATCGTACTGGGGGGTGGGCAAGTAACCGGCTGCATGGTGCTTAGTTGCTGGCTGGGGTTAAACCGTAACAACAGGACTTTAAGCAACCTGGTCTAGTGGAAAGCATCCCTGCCCATGGCAGGGGGGTTGGAACTATGTGATCTTTAAGATCCCTTGAACCTAAACCATTTTATGATTCTATGAGACAGGGTGATCCAGAAACTGCTGAGCAGCAGGAGCTGGGGCACAGACACAAAGCAAAGTGCATTCCTGCTCCTGCACGTCACCTGCCCTTAGGTCAGCTCTTGGACCTCTGCGTGCACCTCCTCATTCACTGCCCAATTTCCCAGTCCAAGCTCATTTACCTGCTTGAATTCTGTGCTGTGTTAGACCTTGAATTTAGGCACAGCTTGTTAGGGAGGCACCTCACTGATTAGGAGCCCAATGAGCTGGTGAACCTGCACGGTCAGTCAGCATATCAGAAGACAAGCTGCCTTCTGAAAATAGAAAATTTTATTCTTTGAGGCAACATTCAGCTATGCAATGCTAGTTAAGCAACTTTCCCCACTGAGATAATTTAATTTCTTGCCCTGTGTCCCACCCCTTCACACTATAAGCTCTTAGGAGTGTGGTAACTGTCTATCTTGGTGTCTTTGATGGACAAAAAGATGTATTTCATACTCCTCACATTAAAAACTGATGCATTTTCATCAATATAATTAGTGTTTGTTGTATTATCACTCAAATAAGTATATACAGTTGTGGTTCGAGAACAACACTCAGCTCTAAAATAGCACTCTTCATCCATAGATCAATGCAAATGCAGCTTGTAATTTAGCTTTTGTGAACAGGTCATCAGCATGACTAGCATATTAACAACTCAGCCAAGGAGCAACACTCAGAGGCACTCTTTTAAAGGTTAATGAAATGGCTCAATATGTACTTCAGCAGTGATTACTTCCAAGAAACTGGTTAAAGGCAAATAGGCCTCACTTGAATTTTAATTCAAATTATAATTTTAATCTGAACAGTTAATATAGGTGTTGCCTGATTGTTATGAATATATCCTTGCTCCTGATCCTCTTGTAACCTGCTTAGATTTGTTCAAATTAATTGCACATGGTGTTACTGATTAAATTCCCTGGGAAAGGACACAATACTCATATATAATGACTAATTCTCTCAGCTTATTGATTCTAAGTTCAGAATCATTACGTCAGTACAAATGCAGAATACATTAAAGATAGATGCTAGAGAAAGCTCATACCTAGAGGAGCTCATAGTAGCCATAACTATTTAACATTAAAGTTGTATGCTGTTATCTACTTAATTTTACATCGATTTAGCCACCCACCAAAATAATTTTCTGACAAAATAAATAAATACATACACCTCAAACATCCATTTGGAAGCATTCAGCAGATTAATATATTATTCACTGTAAAGACCCGCATTGGAGTCCTCCAACAAACTGTCATTACAAACCGATCAAAGAGCATCAGTTCCAAAGACCTACAGACTCCGGGAAAAAGAACAGGTTCATCCAGGCATCCTACCTGCTGCTACAGAAAAGCCACAATTATCTTTCCTATTGCTTCAGCTAGGTCTCTTGAAGCGTAATCTTCACCTTTGCAGTCAGAAATCTTTGAGGGCTTCTTAAAAATGCATCCCAAGAAAGATTAGATCCTTGATGTAGAATTGGTTCATTTCTTGAGTCATAATGCCCCAGGTAACTGAACCCTCATTCACCAGCTTTTCAGCAAAGGCAACCAGCTCGCATTTCAGCTACAAGAAAAGCTGAGACCATTGGGTCAATGCAGAGACCCAGAACAACTCTTTTGAAATTAATACTGTCTAATTGCACATGGGAATATAGCAAACAGAAGAAAGAATTAAAAGAAAGGAATTCTTCCAAATTCTTCCTATATATTACTGAGGGGAAACATAAATGTTAAGGCCAACTTATCCTAGCCTCATTATCTTCTAAGGAGAAGGGCTCTGTCTGCTGGAGGGTGCCTCTCAGTAATTTCTGCGCATTTGATTTTTAACCAAAGAAGGTTTGTTCAGTCTAAGTCTGCTGAAACTCCTCAACTCATATCTAGTATCACAACCCTAAGATACTGGAGATAAAATTCAAAGCACTGTTAGCACTCAGCACAGTCTACTAAATATTGCCAAAGGGATTATTTAAAGCTACTCTTTGTCTCCTACAGACATAAGATGTGAACTTAGCAAGAAATAACCCTTTGAATGCAAATTGCAAAGCGACATGAAACAATATAAAACAACAATAAAGAGCCAAGCAATATTGTATTCATAAAATTAACACAAGAAGCTCCCAGCAAAGAAATAATACTGCTTGCTTAACCAGCATGACTGCTGCCTATCTTTCACAAGAACAATGCTGTTACAGTATCACTCAGAAATTCTGTACTAAATGCTATTTAGCATTTTCTAAAGTGTTCAGTAGTGTGCACTGTTTGTGAGATTTGTTGTTTTATGTGCTCACACTGGAAATACTAAGCGGAATTTTTTCTCCAACAGTACAGTTTTTAAAACAGATGTAGATAGTAACAGGCAAAAAACCCCTACCAGTATTGAGGTTACGCAGTGTATGAACTGTGGATGAAACAGTATCTGCTTCTATTTCTGTGGTGGTATATTTCTTTGCAAGGGTTAGGAAAGAACTGGCCTTGATGGAAATGTTCTGCATAAAGAAGGAAAGAACAGAGCTCCACAATGACTGGGGAAATACACAGGGATTTTTTTTTTTTTTGCATTTTTGTTATTTATTCTGCTTTATTTTTTAATTGCCACCTGTTCTAACATTCTGGAATTTATTATCTAGTGTTCTGAACTTCCTGTATTGTGTGCTGACTTCATGCAAGCATGAAGTAATTATTTTAATTAAAATTTCTGTTTGCATCTACAAAGTTACTTAATAACTTTCTATCCTACTGCTCTAACTCTATATTACTATAATTTAAAAAGGCATTTTAAAAGTCTTTAGATAATTTCTGTTATCATTGTAAATTTAAAGTATGGGTACTATATAAATGAAACTTGACAGCTGGAAATAAATTTTACAATCTCCACTAGGCAAAATTCCCAGTCAAATTAATAAAGCTTTACCTGAGCTATACCTAAGCAAGAGCTAGAGGAGATGTTCACAGTTACCAGCTACCAACTCTTAAGAATAAAAAATAATTTAAAAAAAAAAAATCGTTCTAATGCATATACTTATTTTTTCCAAGATCAATTAATTTCTTCTCTAGGTATCACTGAAAATCATCTGATGGTAACACTTACAATCCTTTCAAGATACACCAAAGTGAGATGAATAATCTGTACAGACAGCAAAAAATTTAATTACTTACAATCCATAAGCATGTGCAGTTTAAGAATACAGTTATGATAAACAACCTAACCTGACTTTTAGATTTTCTATTACTCAAGCAGGATCTGCTCCTAACCACTCAGCAGATCAGGCACCCTCAGTGGGAATATACAGTCGCAGCCAATAGCAGACCAACAGCCACATTTTTAGTCTTTCCCTGCATATTTTACTCTTATAGGCCTGCTTTTATCCTTGCATTGCTGTGAGCAGTTGAAATCTGAGCAAGTGGGAGCCGTACAGGTCCAAAGACAGAATTTCTCCACCAGGCCTAACTGTGTTACGTGTTCCACAGGAGCAGACCAAGACACTTACACAACTTTGACAGTAATGAAGCCGAAAAGCAGGAGCTGGGAGACATGTTAAAAACAATTAGGAGCACTGGAAAACTTGTCTTCAAGAGGAAGCTTACTCTGTATCATCTAACAATGCTCATGACTTTCCTCACCTCAGACTTCCTCTATATGAACCAATGAGCATGTAGGTGTGTATGAACTTTCATGTATGTATTTGCATATATTAACATTGACTAGCAGAACTGTTAAGCTGTTTTATAATCGCTCATATAAGAGCTGTAGGAAAGAACTGGTGGATTTATTGTGGTGTGTATGTGCATGTTTAATACTTCCAGTCCATCCTTCTCCATAGGATTAAATTATTTCTTTCATTCAGACAAGGGCAAAGTATTTTTACCTTATGATTTAAAGTCTTCCTAAAACAACAAAAAAGAATGAAGAATAATCACAGATAATATGAAAAGAATAAAAAATACCTAAAACTCAGCAGGAATATATCTCTCTACTGTGTATAGAGATCCTAAGGGAGAAAGGGCCAGGGAAGAGGAAATTCCCTCATGTGTACATCTCTTCTGGAGATCAGTTCAATATAGTATGCATCCCTGTGGATTAAGAAACTCCCACTACATGAAGTATGCATTCACCTGTTCATTTGCTCCCAAACATGGAAAAAAGATATGGAAGAGACGCTAAGACAGAAACAAGAATCTCACTCTTCTGAACTCATTAAGGAACTAAACAACTGACTGCCCCCTTTACGGCTCTGAAAACCTTCTCCTATTAAAATCAACTTAAATGCTACTGTAATTGGTGCTGATCTGCATAATGTTATGGTAATACATGCAGTTTCTTTCTCTGAACAAAAGATGCTATTTTTCCAAATTAACTTGAAATCAATCCCCTAAAAATTGCTTACAATTAATAGCTGCATTACTAGACTATCTTTTCATAATCATTGGTTTATATTCATCCTGAAAATAATTTATACTATGAAATGAAATGTTCCTTGTAGCTCAGAATGATAGAGTTGTGTTTTGGATAGCCATTCTTCAATAGCCTTGATGTCCCTTCCAAACTGATAAGAGGTTTATACACAGTCTGTGTCCCAGCTAGTGGCTCATTTTTGCTTTCAGAAATGCAATTGGCAATAAGTAAACTGCAAAAATTCTCAAGTCTTCTGAATCCTGTTCTTAGTTAATTATGAGTGCTTTCTATTTTCTCGCGATTTGTATGCAATTCATTACACTTTAGCTTTTCTTCTTGGCTATGATAAAACCTGAAACTTTAGTTAACTGTCTCCTTAATTAAAAATATTTTTTACTTTTCCTTAAGGTTTTGGGAAGTGCTTTATCTTTATTGTCTTTGGCAAGGGAGGGTACATGAAAAAAAAAATACTCTGTGGGCCTTTCTGCACCACCTCTGTTTCTCTCATTGTTGCCTGCAATTGTAAGGGCTTTGTATTTGATAACCCAAATGGTCCCTTCTAGTCTTACATTCCTTAAAAAGGACACAAAGTACTGTAAACTGATGCCACATACAAAAATCACAAAATTCTTTAATATGTCATGCAGTTATTGAGCAAGTTTTAGCCCCATTAATGCATTTTCACTAAATGAAAAATACCATTTTCAAATGCAGTTTGTGTTAACAAGCTCTGAAATCAGAAAATTAAGCTATCTCTTCTATTAAACAATAAAGGCATAAATGCAGCATATCCCTCCCCTGGATCTGCAGCAGAAGTAATATGATTATTGAAAATATATGCATTCCTAACAATATAAAAAAACAACATTTTTTGGACATGATGGTCATAAAAATAGTCATCAAGGTGTATTTTTGTGTGGAGATGAGTGTTTGACAAATACAGGAAGAGCAACCCTCCATCACTGTTATTGTGGTCTACAACTTGTCCTCAAAGATTTTACGTCTTTTTGCAGCAACAACTGTCTTTTAATGACATGTCAATATGCCAGCAAGCATAGCAAGGTCTTGACCTCACAGGAACTCCTTACATGGCACACAATGTAAGTGAACAACACAACTGGTTTTGTATTAGGAAACTCAGTCAGTAGCCCAAGGGTAGCAATTGTTCCTGTGCATATTCTAATCGTTCGTGGAAGTTATGCTTGTAATGGGTAGCTCAAGACTCTTAAGAACTTTCAGATAGATAACCCTGACTACACAAAATGACCATTAACACATGATGCCAATAAAACATAAATAACTTCAGTAGGGATCCAAGCCAACATGGTTTAGAAGCTAGGAATAAGCTAGTAAGGAAAGATACAAAGAAAAGCACCAAATCCAGTTTGCAATAAATATGGAGATGTGCACTGGAAAATTTAATACACGTTTATGTAACAGTCAACATAAAAATAAAGGACTGCTCTCTGTTAGGCATCTGTTTCAGTGTACACTGCTCACAACTCATCCTTTCCAGAGATCCACATCAGTACCCAAACACTCATTATGGCCTCCTTATTAATAAGAATGCATTCGAGAAAGCATGAGTGAGTTTGTAAGCAAGTAGCTATTAGATTAAGAATGTTTGTCCTGAAATTGTGAAACCAGTATGAAGTCTCATCAAAGGCTTTCCAACTGAAAAGCCATTCTAAATCACCTTTGTTTTCACAGGAAGGATTTTTTAAAAAGCACAAAGAACAGTTTGGTGCTCAAATGCCTTTAAAAATGTCTTTGATAGATAGCCACCAGGGAAGTCATTCAGTGGTACAACTCTGACTTTTTCCAACACTACAAATCAGCACTTTGTTCCTCCTCTACAAAAACAGCAACGTAGATTTACGCAGTGTCTTGGAATTAAGAATGAAACATACCCCTCCTCACACATAAAGCATCAAAGGTTGGATTTTTTTGTTTCCTTAGAAGTCAGTAGCTCAAATAAAACTCCATCTTTACCTCGCAGGGCTCAGAGAACTTAACTCTTATACCAGTTTCTAACAGTGGTAACAACCCTATCCCTCCCTTCCAGATGCACGCTGACCTACTACAGCAAGACCAACAAGAATTAAAAATAAATAAATAATAATTAAAAAAAAAAAAAATCTAAGGGAACATAACAAATTCTTGAAAAGTATCTGCAATAAATGGTAGTGGAAAGAAACCATAGCAATAAGCAAGAAAAACTTCGCATCAGTAAAAGAATTCTTCTCATGCTTACATGGGAAAGAAAGTACCAGGCTGTCATACTCACTGTGAGCAGCTGCTTAAGAATAATTACACACTGTTCGGATCACTTTTTTACCCAAGTTTGCTCACTAGAATAGTGACTGATGTGAAGTTCAGTGACTGGTCCACAATGGGATTTACAAGAGAATAATTAGGTTGCCTTCCTATAACTCAGTAACATATGGTAAAACAATCAGTAACACTTTAAAATTTCAAATGCTCCTGCTACCAAAGCCCTGAAAACATTGACAAAAAAAAAAAAAAAAACCCACACAAACATTTGTACAGCTTCTGCTAACAACAATCTAATCTATTGAATAATTTTACAGGATGCAGTAAGACTGTTTTCCTGTCATCACCAGAACAAAAGCACAAGTGCTGAAGAATTATTATTAAAAGCCAAATAATCCAAGATGTGACAAAAAGACATGTGCGTGAAACAAGTATTTAGGAACATAAGTCCTTTTTGAGGGTCTTGAATCCAATGGCTATGCCTGAATGAGTAAACAGCATGACAACGAAGAATTAAAATAGCACTGTTTTGTAGAAACTAACTAGTTTGATTTTTGCAAATTAGTATTTATCATCCAGTTAGCTCACAATTTTGAGATGAAAGCTGACATGAAAAAACAAATATTTCTGAAAAAAAATCTCTTGTGAAAAATAGGTCTAAGAAATTCCCAAGCATTTCACCACCTTCAAGACATTCAGGAGAATCACTAATTTGCAAGAAAATATTCAATTTTAAGGTAAGTGCTTCTAATTCGTGGGACAAGCAATGATACGCAAGCCTTAAGGATTTTAACTCAACTGTGGACCTTTGTACTAGAGGAGTGTGTATACGCAGACATCAAAATTTATGTTACTGGATGTTAGTTCTATCTTTGGGGAAACACATTTTTATATAAAAAGAAAATGCAAATTTTATATAAACTGGGTTAGTAGACAAGAATTTATTTTCAAAGTTTAGTATCACCTTTGGGCTGAGACCAAACATAATTTGCAATAGATACGGAATTTATCCCAAAACCCATTTTCAATGTCAGCCTTTGAAAACTGACCCACTTCACTCTTCAAGGTCACTACTGAATTGGAAACATTTTACAGTAATCACTTTTATTTTTAAGAAAAAAAAAAATCTGTTCCATTCTTACCAGTCATCACTTGCCAGCAGAGCTATGTTAAGTGAGACCATTTTCAAAATTGTTTGCTGAAATCAGTTTCTGGAGGCAGAAGTGGATCCTCACAGAGTGCTGGGAATATACTTGCTGCTAACACGCTTAACTACCATACGATACAAATGCAAGTATAGCCAACAGGTTATTTTGAATCTTGGGAGGCTTTAAGAAAGAGTCAGGAGAAGCACTTGCAACATTTTTACTTAAAAACAAACAAACAAAAAATCTAGAGAAAACAATAGGTCCATTCATCATTCTCTTCACATGTGTAAATAAAAGTTGTACATGTACATGGTTACATTTTATGTGGAATATATAAAAATATAAATATATATTTATATTTATGCAATACATTTGCATAATACATATATGTGTAAACACACATATATTTATACATATACACATACTTTCCCTATCTTTTCATTTGCAGACCCTCCAAAACAATTTAAAAGACTGATTCAGGAAGATGCTTTTCCCTTTTTTATTTTCATTTGATCTATACCTGTTAATACAACCCTTTTTTACAGCTTTAGTTTATTCTATAGACTGAGTGTACAGCCAGATGCAGCAGATGATTTTTCAAGTAGGACCCTTAAAAAAAAAGAAAAAAAAAAATCTTGCTCAACTGTTAAGGTAAACCCTAACGAGGACTCATAGACAACCATATCTTTCAAAGAAGTATTTAACACACAATAATCAGAGCATAAATTCCAAATATAAGCACTGTTTTTAAACTGGGTACTCCACCTGCCTTAAAGATCAGCTTTCATTTAAATGAAAGTGTGAACTATTCTTCAAATTATGCTTCATTAAAATGAAGTTTGCTTATAATAATAATAATTACACAAAAAGTACACAAGCTTAGGTGAAATCATGTTTTTAAAACTAAGAAAAGAAAGAAGTAATGTGTTTGACACTATCTTTTTGTGACATTAATCTGCTTTACAATGGTAGTTCTTGCAGCATATCTGAGTACAAGATCATTATCATACTGCAGCCACATCTTTCCTTAAAAAAAATTTAAAAAAATCATACTTCACCCTGCTTTCTATGTTCTGAGACATACTGTGCTCTCTTTTACCTAATTATAGGAAGGCAATGAGTTGCAATTTATTTTCATATCTTAGTCTCTCACGTGCTCTCAGAAGGTTCTCTAAGCTCAGATGCTTCTATTACCCAAGCATCGCATGGGCAAGGGACTATGGAGGAAGAAGGGTAGATGAAAGATTATTTTCTAAGCATGTCCTGGACAGGGAAAGAAACTGCCTGTGATCTAATAGAAAACTTCTATTCTTACAGACACCTGAAAGCCATTTTATTCCTTAGCTTTTAGGCACCCGGACTTCAGAGAGGAACCCTCTAAACTAGACACCTAGGTTTGCCAGACAGTTCATACTGAAAGCTACCTTTAGAGTTTAGAATTCAAAATAACTGATAACATGAGTGAGAAACTAGCTGGTATTAGCTGTTTAAAAATATTCTGTTATTTGGTTAAAACTCTGACAATCATCTCACAAGGTTGCAGAAAACTGTGGCACCCTGTTGACCTCCACAAGCTTGTTCATCCGTTGCAGACAGCCACTTTCAAATGAACTGAGCAGAGTGTCCTGGTTTTATCTGGGATAGAGTTAATTATCTTCCTAGCAGCTGGTACAGTGCTATGTTTTTGAGTTAGGTATGAGAAGAATGTTGAT
>JAVJGG010000088.1:23175318-23187325 GCA_035590195.1 Aviceda cuculoides
TTCTGTTCTATTAAACTGTTCTTATCTCAACCCACGAGTTTTACTTCTTTTCCTGATTTTCTCCCCCATCCCACTGCGGGGGGGGGAAGTGAGTGAGTGGTTGCATGGTGTTTAGTTGCTCTCTGGGGTTAAACCACAAAAGCACAGCTCAGTTAAAGGCTTATCAAAAGCACTCACCTAGTGGGAGTATTCTCAACCGTACAGTTTCTGGACAAGGTAACTACATGAAACAGTCCTGGAAGTAGATAGTAGAACACAGACTGAAGTGCTGCTCTCTGTCCTCAAGACACTGTGTTGTTCATTCCTTAAGCCTTAAACATTCTCTGAAGAATCACAGGGAGAAAATGACAGAGCAGAAACACCACCAAAACAGTTCTCATAGTAATGGTCAGGGCTACAGTACCTGTAAGCTGTTGATGTACAATATTTACTTTCTTCAAGCAACCTCAGCTAGTTTCCACCATTATCTTTTCAAGCAATCTCTTCTAGGCATCTCTTATTTAAATTCTCTAGCATCAGCCCACAACAGTCATTTAACTAATGATTTGTTCACTTTCCCCACCTCCCTCACTGACTTATCAACACGGTCAGTTAGCTTTTTATCCTTGATAGAATCAAGGAAGTATTAGCCCAAACCTCTCCAGTACACAGCACTACGCATAGGAAATACTAGCCTAAACAACTCTAAAACACAGCAGAAGACAGTAAAATCACTCAGAGAAATATGCGAGGAGAAAGCAAAATCCCCAATTTTGGAAAGAGTAAGGATTTTACTAAACCAGCAGCACTCAAATACACAGGGAGGTGGGAGGTCCCTGTTTCCTATCACTAAATAATAGGACAACAGGAACAAAGGTATAACAACAGGGCTCTCCAAAATACACCCACATCACAACTGTCATCTGTTTATATTTGGGGAGGATTCTTATTTAAGGCTGCTAGTAAGGTCTTGCTGTCATTTACCCTACTGCACTTACACCAATAGGCTAGCATAAGGGTCAGAGGACCAGCAAGCACACATTTTGCCTTAAAAGGATTACAAAATAATTACTTCAACTGCAAAGGGTCTTTCCTAATGCATATATAAACCAAATAACATTTGAATTATTAGGGTATGTGTTACTGAAGTCAAAGCTTCGCTCTGTCAGACATATATATAAACACCAGCTGCTAAGTTTGGAACTCTCCCATTGCAACTCCAGCTTTGAACTTGGGTCTAACACTCTTCACTACTAGCCTTTCACATTCTTAGTTGAAACTTTCAAAAAGTCACTGTCTTTTCCTATCATACTTGTTCTCCTTTTTAATATTTTATATTAAGTTGGCACTATAAATAGAATTAGGCAAGTGGTTATATAGAAATAAAACTACTTTTACAAGCATCTTTAAAATACGAACTATCAAAATATAAACAAAAAAATAAAAAAGTGATTCATGTACTACAAGCCTGCTACCTGTACATATACTTAGAAAGAAAATGGATATATTTGTGAAGGGGTGAGGAAGGAGTGTTAGGAAAAAGATCAACTTAAAGAATTTCTCTCCTAACAGACACTCTGCATATGGTTACCTACTTACCATATCACCCTTTCTTTTTATACACTGAGTAACTCTGTGCTTTTTCCCTTCACCATTCCCAAGGAATCAATATAGTCCCACATGAAAATATGCTCCAACTGGGAACATTATGATCACAGATGTTTATATGCCAGTCTTTCACAGAAGACATTTGTAAATCTCTTCCAGTTATATTCTGTAACCTGCAAACCTACAGAAACGTGCTGTAAGCACGTCTCTCCCTTCTGATGTGGGTTCTATCCACCAGTCTTCATATCCTTTTATTCACTGATCAAAACTTGTCTGCTATTTTGTGCAATTAGATTCGGAATGCCTTGATATATAGTCATGCCAAGTATAATACCAAATGATCACTCTGAGACTCGTGTCTTCTCGTGTCACAAAAAGATCCCAAAACCACAATCCTGTAAGACTGCAATACTGTAATCAGTTTTCTTACACTGGTACACATACACTGGTACACACACATACACCTAATTCAAACAGCAAAAGTCCTGTTATTTTTCTGAGTTACTCTCATCTAAACCTAATATACTATGTTCATTTTAAAATCCTCATTTAGAAATTTTCAAGATTTATCTTCTGCATCTTTTATCTTTGAAGTAGCATTTATTTTCTTGATGAGAGGAAAGAGAGAAAAGAAAGAGGGGAAAAGATTGTTCTGCTTTTTTCAGGCATCATAATCTTTCCTGTCTTGAGAGAAGTTGACTTACCAGAGGCTAACAATTCTAAAGCTTATAACTCCCTTACAAACATCTGTTAGTCTTTGGCTTCTCCCCTTACTAATGCCCTCAGACAGCAGTCTCAAGCACATCTTGAGTTTACAGACAATTTGCTGCTTTCCTTAACAAAAGAACTCCCCCCAAAAGTGCATTATTCACAGCCATCTGAAAATGCAATAAATTGCATCCACCCAAATCATGGCTTGCAGGAGTTTATCTTCTTTAAACACCAGGAGAGTTGGTTGCCACAACTACACCAAAGGCTGTAATCAGGGCAAAGCCTCTGACTTACTTCCTTGTGAAGGAAGTGGGTGAAAGTAGAAATCATAACAATTTCACATATGTCAACAGGATTCTCCCAGGGCTGCACAACGGCTCTAGAACAAGAGCAGTTTAGCTCCATGAGGCCTAGCAGGACTGGGGATACAACTAACACAGGGCTGAAAGTTTTGACCACTTTGCCATCCAAATTACCTGTACAATGGAATGGATTGCATGTAAGTTTTATACCCTGAACAATTAAAATCTTCATTTAGTATTAAAAAAACCCCACTTACCTGCAGCAAGAATTTTCCCATTGTTTGATAATTTTGACATTTTGAAAGAAAAATTTCATCTTCTTTCCAGTATATTCATTCCAATATTAGCTCCTTCTTCAGCACAATGTAAACTACAAAATGCTATCAGTAGTTAGCATGTTTACCAAACCTTGCCAGTATAATCGAACAGCCACAGCAGTAACATGCATGCACCTGCATAAGCAGTGGTTACAAAGAAATCAGATTATATTCTAAATTATGAAGGTAACACAGACTGACAAATTTTTAGCTAAGTTGTGCTACATTTCACATACTTCAAAATGGTACAGTATATCATGAAGAATCAGTTTCAAGTTAAAATTTTAAGAAGTCTGCAAATCATAAGTAAAGAAGATCCTTTGGCATCAAAAAATAAAAATAATGAGCAGAAAATTCATTATATAACTTTGTTTTCTACAACTTGTTTCATACATGGTCTGAACCAGAAAATTATAAAATTTAATACATGGAATTAAGTAGTCATTTTTGTTGACTGAAAGACTTTTCTTAACCCATCTCAAAATTAATTAATTCATTCAGTGGTTTCAAGATGCACTGAAAAGTGTAACAGCTAAATACTCAATATCTAGCTTGGGATTAACAAGCTACACTCACCATATAACTTTTTATTGTCTCATTGTCATAGTTCATGATTTATCAAACATGCAGCTAAGATTGAACTTCAGATCATGTAATTATTAAAACACACTGACAAGTTATTTCATTTCAGTGAACTGGTGAATTCAAAGTTTTCCTTCACTCACTAGTCAATTGTTACATCACCTTCAGTACTCACATTAACAGTCTGTGAAGAAGGTCTAAATAAAATAATAATGTACGAGAACTAAAGTTTATGCAGTTACATTTAAGAAGAATAGGAAACAGGGAAATCAGGAAAAAAAATAGGGTTCCAGTGAAATGTGGAAAGCACTAGAGAACATAAGAGGTTACTCTAAATAGCAGCATTGGAAGATTTTCTCAGCATCGTGACTGAGAATTTTAAGGAAAAAATGAGAGATTTGGAAAAGCAAAAAAAAAAGCAAAGGAAGACAACAAAGTCTAACAGATATCTAAGGGAGATTCTTCAGCTGCAGAAACTAAAACCTGTATTTGAATTCTTGAACTTAGCGGTTGACAAAAAATGTGTATGACACGCTGTCCTGCTTACACACACCATTCAAGGCAAGCCACAGACGGTCTAGAATCCTCTGATAATAATACTGCCCATCAGAATCAATTTACATGACTATATTCATCACAGAATGGAGAAGCAATGCTGGTAAAATATATCACAAAAAATAAGGAGTTAAAAAATTAGGTAAGTTCTGGGCATATGTTACAAGGAGCTCTCCAGAAAGTAGAGCAAGGTACTTTTATTTACTGACTGCAAGGAAAAGCACCCAGTGTCCTACTGAGATCCTTGTATTATTCACCTAGTTTTACAAACAAATACTGCAGAAAGATGAAATTTCTGTTTACATACAGATTCCTGATTCTCTGGTTCAATAAAAATCATTAAACATTTATTGATTCCTTCGCCTCTACTTTAGTGATTTACAGATAGGGTCAAACTGTTAAAAAATTCACCGGCTGACAGTGAGTATGAAAGGCTTTGGGGAAAAGCTCAGCACATCTCCAAAATCAATTGATCCAGTGCTTTCAGAATCCAGCAGCAAAAAGCAGGAATCTTGACAAGAGCACTGCAATCAGAGTGCTAATGGAACATGCATTGCCATCACAGTACAGACAAAAGAGGTGAAATGCTATTATTATTTGTTACTACTAAACCCTGCGTGCCTGGATGCCCATTTATGCATGCAAACAGTTGCACAGCATAAGCTTCAAAGAAAATAAAACTACAAGAGCATAAGCACAAGCAAAAAACTGTAACATAGATGCATAAACAAATAAAGGAGAAAAATCCCACAGCATAAGCTCTCCCTGGTAGCTTACAATAAAATAGACAGTGAAATAAAACCCTAGGACAGAGTTTTCAGCTCAAATGTCTTTTCTTTCAAAGGCCACCAGCATAGACTTCCATTTTCTATACATTCATGTTGAAGTGTTTTAGAGTAGAGAATCCCTAAACAAAACAGAGAATGTCTAATAACATCTCTTACATAGCTGTTAGTCTTTTTATGATGAAGACACCATATGTGATTGCACTTGAACTGCTCATCTGCTTACAGTGACCACCTTGTATTCTGCATCTCATCAGCTCTCCCATCCAAATTTAATATTGCTTTTACTGACACTATTTTTTCATTATTTATATATTTCCTTCTCTTTCTCCATTACAATCACTCATATTTAATTTATCTATTGCTGTACATGTTGATGGACTGTTATATAAAGCTCCAGTTTAATTAGTTTATTATATAGACATACTGTGAATAACGAACACACTGAAGTTACTTGTATGTTAGGATCAACCCTACCCAATGTGTCAATGGATAATGTTGATACTGTTGTATATAAATTTTTTCAAGATGAGCTGCATTAACATTATTTTAATTCTTGAATACTGTAACTACACTCTTCATAGATGAGTATGTTCACCAGCATTATTGTAAAACAGCATTAAAGAGTGACAATTACATAAAATTTCTAAGTACTCTGACAACTGACATTACCAAAATGAAATTTTAAGTACTGGCATTAAGACGCCTCTCAAAAAGAAACAATAAAAAATTAATTTGAAGAATTTGGTACTTCATTAAGTATCACTACCCCACTACCAGTACCAACACCAACATAAGACATTCAGACAGTTCAGGGTTTTTTCATTTTGTCAATAGCTAGCAAGATCTGCTAGCAGGGCTAAACCAACCAGCTTTCCTAACAGCAAAAGCAAGGAATCAGGCAGCACTGAGGCCTGCCAGGCAGTGTCATAGGAAAACTCAGAACCACTTTCCCCTGATATCAGAAATTACAAGCTCATTATAGAAGTTTTAATTATTTTCTCAGACATACAGTTCAACTCCAGCTTTTTTGTTTGGGCAGTAATTAAGTGAGGTAAATTTTATTCTTAGATTTTAGAGTTGCATGGGGATACTAAACAGACTTTACTATCATCTTGGGAAGTCCTAATCACACAACTCTGCTGCAGTGGCTTTAAATGTTCAAAGAGATTCCTATGAGAGCAACCCATTGCCAATTTAATATGACTGGTAACATTTTTACTATAATCCCTACTGCCAGCACTGGACTATGATCAACTGTGTCCAGCTCCTTTTTAGACTATTCTTCGACTGCAATTTCCTCCTTCACGCTACCTTTGCAAATCAAGGCTTATTTAGTAATATACAATCTCCATTTTAAGTACATCTTTCAGGATTTAAGCCTGAAAGCAGCTCAGCACATAAAGATTAGCACACGAGCACATGCTAGGATCAAGCTGCAAACTCCAAGGTTCTGGTCTTTATTTGACAAATGAATCCACTACAGGAAAAGTCAAGTGACAATCTTCTGAAAACATTCCTGAAGAAAATGTGAGTGGATAAAGGGTAACACATGCTAAAGTGAAAGCATCTTTTTATTAACTAGATGTTGTAATAAGATTTCTATTTTTACAATGCAGTTAGAGTTAATATTTATGAGGCACACTTTCAACCAGGTGGTTAATTTCCACATTCAGACAATCTGATGCGTTTTAATTCAGAGGCATGTCTTATGCATCAGAATACCAAGCTCATTTCCTGTGTAGTGGAAGGTAGAAAGATGCAGTGCATAGTTACCACTTAAATCATGTTTCCAGGTGTTCTGCCTGACAATGCATGATATAAAGATTAAAGTATCCTCTGTGAGCTGATTTCCTGTGATTCACAATTAAAAGCTTTGCATTAACCACTAATTAGGGCTAAAAATTTCAGATTAATTTCAGGTACACACAACTCATCTAGCTGTCATGTCCTTATGTTGCCTGGCTTCATTAAAGTAGCTGCAAAAGTTGCATTACTCTCTACAGAAAGTAAATTTATACATATTGTTTTACAAAGTTAGTACACTGAGGCCTGCTCAGTTCATTAGCTAATATGACCAAATGAAAGTTTTTTGAAAAACAGAGTCTTCCTCCAAGCTGGGTCACAAATGTAATAGCAGGGTTCTTTTTAACATAGTAGCAGCCACCATTCAAGAATAATGTCATGCAGTCATTCCATGACACAAGATTAGAGACAAAGGCTTCTTTGCTTACAAGAATTCTGCAAAGTTGGTATGTGCTTATGGACGTTTTCATAAAGTGAAAAGTTCATTACATTTATACAGTTACACAATCCCTACAGGCTACAACCTAAAAAATATAATCTGTTCAAGGGAATTCTATAAAAAAAAATGCAAAAAAGGTAGCTTTAGTAACCTACAGCTCCAGATCCTTCCCCTCAGCTTAATTAATTCATACTTTTTACAGGAAAGGATTGGAGCTATGAAAACCTTTGTTAAGTCAGAATTACAACTCCCGTGCTTTCACAGTCAAATTTTGTGGACAAATAAGGAGCTGGCTTCAACTGCCCAAGGAATTCATGCATCACACGGTGTTACAGAAAATAGCTTACCATGCAAATGAGGCAGTCCAAGACAGACTGTATCTATCAGACATATATCCAAGACAGACAATTATGTGCATCATAGATAAAATATACATATATCGTACAAAATTAGACTCCATCATCTGTGTACTGTTTCTGTGTCTGTACTATGCATCAATATAACATCTGCTTTGCAGCAGCTCCTAATTAGATCTTCTGCACCTATCCCCCTTTCTATAGTTTAGCCTCCTTAACACGATGCTTGCAGATGTCAAGAACAACTTCATTGAGGCTGGTGCAACACAAAGACTTAAATACATGAAGCTCTGTCTGCCATCTCAGAAAAACCCTCCCAGAAGAAACCACAGGCTCACAGGAAAGAGTCAGATGCATTAGCATCTCAGTTATCTTTAATTCATAGGTCTCCAGTATACACAGCTGCACTCAGTAGATCTAAACCACAATCCGCATGCTCTGGTTTGATAAGCTTCCATCTACTAGCAGACCAGCTTTTTAAACTTTGTTGCAGTATGTATTAATCCCTTTTATAATTCCATATAACTAACAGTAATCGATTTAGTTACCTTTTTGGCTGAGATCTTTTGTTTTAGCTGCATTTTTAATGTTTATTAATAAACACTAACGAAGTGCATTTGCTGCTGTGCTGAACATTTCCTAGTGTAACTGTGGTCTGGAAGGAAGGAAACCTCATTGGGACATTATGTAAGTGCAGTTACCATTAATTTCACTCTGTTGCTTTATGCCTTTAGCAAAAATCAGAATGCAAAAACATTGCAATTTAGATATTTTTAATTAGCTGCTATTGAGTTAAAGACCATTTTCCTTAATATGACCCAAGAAAAATAGAAACAGACTACTAAATTTCGGAGCCATGCGAGCTTTATGATGCTTTCACTCTAAATCTTCAAGACTGGCATTTCTAGTGCACAAGTAACCTCTCAGAGACTTGAAAAAGCATCAGTAAAATATCCCACAGAATTTCCACTTACAGAACCAATCCATAGTCTTCCAAGAAAGTTCAAGTAGGTAAACCTGGCAAGCTCACCATGTTATAAACAGCTCTGTCTGTACTTTGCACATATTTGTGAGTGGAGGATTGAGAAACAAATAAAGCAAAAGAAAAAAAAAAAAAAGAAAAAAAAAAGAGCTGTTAAATTCATAGAAAGGATTTGCTTCAAGAAGTAAGTTTGTGAAGGTATTAAAAGGTGCTTTCCAAAGCACTAAATCAAAACATTCAAATAGGACAACATTGTAGAGTTGTAACATCCAATTCTAATCAAGGTCTGTGAAGGCCTTAGAGATTTATGACCTGCTTAAAAACTTACTGAGAATGATACTCCCTAATCTCTTGTCATCTCCCCAACCCAGAAAGCACAAACACAGGGTGGGAGAGAAGAGAATACAGAACAGCACCCTTTTGTTGAATCTAAGGAAGAAGTAGCTGTGTAGTGAGGAGTAAGCTATGACTCCAAAGGAAGATGCAGCATTAGGTAAACACATGTAGAATATTAAGAAAAAGGAGATTTGTCTTTGATATTTGACAAGTACCTAAAGATCAGATGTAGGCAAATGTAGAAAAATCACATATAAGCACAGAAACACACTTAAAGTAAATTTTGTCCTGCAGCACTGTCTCGGGTTAGTTTTGCTAGTGGTCCTCTTGTGAAACATTTTGCTTACCCCCACATTGCCACCACAAATAGACTGTGCATGTCCAAAGTAAATGAGAGCAGAGTACAACTCCAATAACTTTACAGAGACAACTAGATGGCAGGCAGAATTCAAGTCAGAAGCCTCTCTTTCTTCATCATATCACATCCATTTTATAATCAATTTTTCATGGAACTTACTATACTCTGTATGTTTTGAAATGCCAAGTTCTCTCACACTCCACAAAAATAGGAAACTGTAGTGTACACACAGAGGAAAAAGTGATCAACAGAAAGACCAGATTAATGCATAACATTAAACATACAAATGGTAAAATATAATGTACATGAAAGCTTCAAATGGTGCACAGCCACATGGAAAGGTACCTCCTTCCCTATCACACAGAGCTTAATTTCACAGCATCCATCTCTGTGTGGCTACACCCCAGGGAACAGTGTTGGCATGGTAACTGCAGGTTCTATGCCTTTCTTTTCTTTCTTACTAGCAGTTGTATGAATTTTTTGTTAGCTTCAGGATCAAGTATATTTAGACTGATAGCACTGTTTATTTGGGGCAAAAAGGAGAGGAGGGGGTTCGTCTGAAAACACAACCAATGCTGCAGGAGGGAGAAGCAGAAGCAGAGCTTAGATTAAAAAAAATATATATATAAGGAAAAGTTATATACAGCTGTACTCCTCAAAACAGCGTCAAGTAAGAATACGCATCAAAAACTTTGTCAATCTGTCCAGAGTCACATTAAGGACAGAATAGCTTAAATGTCATTTTTGCTCTGGTGCCTTCATTATCAATTTCAGTAGAAAAGTAGAACAGTGGTCAGAATTAGAAAAAGTCTTTAAAAGATAGTTTAGTGTTTTGGGTTTTTTTTTTTGTAAATAAGGATGTTTTTCAATTAAGTTTGACCCTAAGTTACCTTAATAGCCATCATATTTGTAGATCCAATTTTATATACAGGAAAAAAATGTCAGTTTTAACATTTTTAAAACAAAGAAAAGAGTGCCTCATACCACACTTTCATTATATTTATTACAGAAGAGTAACTTGCAGACTAATGAAACACTACATATTAGAAGACTATCAGAAAAAAGGTCTGGAAATCACAATGCATACAGTCTAACCTTATCTGTAACAGAGTCTCAAGGATTCCCTCAATGACCAAATGAATGATTTCCTATTAGTGTTGCCCCTTTCTATGCTCCATCTGCATAATATACACTAACTTGACCCAGTCAAAGTCAGGTGGTGTATAACAAATGGTATAAGAATTCATTAGACAATACTTGTAGTGGACATGCTGCGGAGATGGTAATGGGCCCATGACAAGCACTGAGCAAATTAAGTAATCTTGTCAATCTAAAGGTTTATGTAACTTCCTCTTTTATACATGCAAGGATTTACTCAGTAGTTAGAAAATGAGCTGCATAAAATTATACTCTAGGCATTCTGGGCACCTACAGTATGTGATGCCTCTTTGCACCACCATGCAGTAATATTGCCATCTCTTCTTGCAGAAACAAATAGAGACATGATTCTGATACCTTCTGTAAATTTCTATGACTGTGAATTAGATGTGCTGTCACACTAGTATCTTAACTAAGTTTTGTTCTTCCAAAGTGTATCTCATTTGCCAGACGATGATGTAAGAAAGAGAGAGCAATAACAGATTCTCTTTCTTATTTTAAAAGTCAAACCTATTTCAAAAGCATTTTATCCATTTCTTCCATACTGCACTCTAGGCAACCATTAATCAAATCTCAACTTCATTCTTTCCCAATTCCTTACAGCTTTAAAAAAAAAAATAAGAAAAGCAATATAATTAACAGAAGTGCCTTGCCTGCTTGTAAGATCTATCCCACGTCTCAGTTCTTCCACTTTACCTCCCCTATTCTCTAAAACATTAGATCTCTAAAACCACTGTCCTTTCTTGCTACCCACCAATAAAGCTGACCTTCCTCAAAAGCATTCAAGGTGCTTTGGCCACCACCAGTGGGGACATGTGGATATGGAAATACTTCTGTGTTCTTATTCACATAATCTAACAACTGCTATCTGACTAAAAAAAAGCCATAATGCCTGGTCATTCATAGTGCTTTGTGCCTAATGTTTGCAGAAATAGCATTTATAAAGTGTGCAAGAGGGGGATGGTCTGTGGGTTTCATGCTATACTGTTACTTTACTGTTCAGTTTTGTAGAACTCAAAGACAGTGCAACCAACTGTAAACCAACACTAGAGCAGTGAGAGTATTACACTTCCTGTCTATTAGAAAAGTGAACACTTTAAACCAAACAATTCTCCCCCTCCCAGAGAAAATCCTTTTATCAAAAACAAGATAAAAAAGAGCGGGGTTTCATCTGTGTTTCAAAGAAATATGTATGACACAAAGAACTGAAAAAGCCTGGTGCATTTACACTTTTACCACCAGGAAAAAAAAAACCCACAAATTTGTTCTGATTAGTACCTACAATCCCCACTTTTCTGGAGAGCCCAGTTCTCACTAGTAAAGGTTATTGGCAGAATACTGATAAAGCAGGTATGGTCAAAAGCCAAAGTCATGGTTCAACCCCAGCCAGCAACTAAGCACCACGCAGCCGCTCACTCACTTCCCCCCCTGCAGTGGGATGGGGGAGGAAATCAGGAAAAGAAGTAAAACTTGTGGGTTGAGATAAGAACCGTTTAATAGAACAGAAAAGAAGAAACTAATAGCGATAATGATAACACAAATAAAATGACAACAGTAATAATAAAAGGATTAGAATGTACAAATGATGCGCAGTGCAATTGCTCACCACCCGCTGATCGACATCCCGTTCGTCCCCGAGCGGCGAATAACTCCCTGCCCCCACTCCCCCCAGTTTATGTGATGTCCCATGGTATAGAATACCCCGTTGGCCAGTTTGGGTCAGCTGCCCTGGC
>JAVJGG010000088.1:23187425-23209509 GCA_035590195.1 Aviceda cuculoides
ACTGAACTCAAAACACAGCACTGTACCAGCTACTAGGAAGACAATTAACTCTATCCCAGCTGAAACCAGGACAGCCAATCAGGAACCCAAGTAAGTATTTACAGCTTTTCTTCTTGATTGAACAGTAGAGTCCTCCACCTCCACTTGAGCTCAGTTCAGCTTCATAAGCCTCACTCTGCAGGGCTCTGCTGTTTCTTGTAGTGTAAGAGTCTTGTAGTGTAAGGCTTATTCAGTGTGGATTAACCAGTACTTCTGACTCTCTGACACTGAGTTCTGTACAGTAGCTGTACAGCAGCTTTGGAATGAATTTGCCTTCTAAACATCAAATTTCTTATATGGACATTGAGAGCGAAAAAAACCGCAGAATTACTTTCCCATAAAGTTTAAGTGATGCCACTCAACTCCATATTGTTCCCATTGGCCAGAAACACCTTCTTTAAATATTATTACGGAAATTAATATGATCATCTACTTCTTGTAAATTAGCATTTTTAATGACTCTTTACCAGATGGGGCAATTTCAATTTATGTGAGAAAGAGGACACCTTTGGTGCACAAAATGGAAGTGCAAGATTAACTTCAAAAAACCCAGTGGTGAAAGAGTTGTTCATTTGCAAATAGCAAATTTAGAACTTGAAGCAATACTGGGTGCAAATTCATGCCTTTTTCTATTATCAGTTTCTTTTTAATAAAGGTTAGAATTGTAGGCGATAGTGTTCACTTGCTTCCATAGCTACTGTAGTTCCACATGTAGAACGGTGTGCTAAATTTAAAAATCAATGTATTTCAGAGTTAATAAAAAGGATACAGTGGCAAATGAACATGAATCATAAATAAGACATGACTTCTCCAAATTCATTTTGGAACAGTCTATGAAATACTTGAATGACAGAAGGCCAAGTAAGTACAGTATCCACGTTTCAACGCAAGATGATTATAAAGCCTCTAGAAACTATTACAAAAAAGCTCAAACCCTGCTCAAGCACATTCATCAGTTTACCTTCCATGCTAAGAGTCTGACTAAAGCCTAAGAAAGACCATGTTGCCTTGTTATCTAGGAAGGCTGGGACCAGTCAAGTAATGAAGCTTGTATTATATAACCACATCCTTTTAAAATTCAGAACAAAGATTCCTGTTCTGCATATCACCAGGCTCTGCTACCTGCATTGCTTTTAGTTTTGTGTTTCTGGGGGGTTTATTTTCCTAAATCATCAGGAAATCTAGATGTATTTGTCATATGGGAGTTATAAATCTATATCTTAGTAGCGAACTGAGCAGTGTGTTCTTATTCTTCTCATACAAAATCATTTCTTTCTACAACTAACAAAAAAACAACTGCAACAACAATAACTTTACCTCACTTTTAAGATTAAACACCATGTACAGTTTTAAAACTGAATGCTAGAACAGTTAATACTTAAGAAGTGCTCAAATTACATAAAACCAGCTATACAGAAAATACTAAATAGAAGAACTAGTTATGGAAGTTTCTTACCCAAATACTGTTAGACCAGATTGATTATCACACTTGAGATTTGACTCCAAATGACTGAACATAATGATATAATACCACAAGCTATTTCTAAGCATTTCTAGGTTTTACACGTAAATATTTCTGCTCATATACATGCCAGTCTTCACTGTCTAAATTATTATGACCAAAGTCATTCAATAGAACCCCTTACAACATGTTATTTCATAGCATGGCCTAATCATATGCTATATCAAAATAAGATTTGGTAAAGGCAGTACAGGAAATAAAGGAAATAAGATTACACTAATTCAAACACTGAATAAAGAATGGAATGACTGTCTTAATTCAGGCAATTTGAATTATTAATGAACTGTTTGCATCTGTAGAGATTTACTCTATTAGAAAGACTTCCTCAACCATCTGGATGAGGAAATTGGAACCTCAACTTCTGAAAGGTCAGCTGCAACAAGCTGGAAAGGGCTGCTCTTTTCCAGAACTTATTTCTTTGACTCGAACAAAATTACCAGGAAGTCCATCCTCACAAGTGCGTAACAAAGTGCCACAGTAAAAAGAGTGGGATACTGAGATAGCAAGCTAAACACATGGTTCCAAAATTATTCTCAAATACCACAAGGAGATGGCATTTCTACCATCAAAATACCATAGCAGCAGAGCAACAGGTGCTATGTCAGTTTTGTATCTGAGTTTTGTACATGTCTGCCATCATTCATTACTAAACAGTCACAGCAAGAAAAAAAGTCCCCTTTTCTTCTGCAACTGGTGCCCTCACCTTTCTGCTCCAAAGAAGAATATTTGTTGTGAAAGTTGATAAGCCATACTAGTTTTAGTCAGTCCATTAAGCACTTTGAGAACAGACAGAATGCTTTTAACTCATGAACAAATGTTGACTTTATTTTTCATTCTTCACACTGGAGAATTCTAAGATTTGCAGCATCTTAGATGTAAAATCACTCAGAGTAAATCACCTGATTTACATATTAGTAGACTTCTAGGCTTACAATAATAATCTAATTTGTTCTCTGTACCCAGCAAATTCTGCTTAAAGAACAGCACTATTTGTCAATGTCTAAATTTGACTGAAACTTCCCATGAGAAAATTGTTGTCATTATTGCTAACATGGCTAAAAGAAATCACCAGTCCTTCACATTACATATTTTATCCCTTTAATCTTGCTTAATTATATCTTTTATTAAGTCTTTTATTTATTATTTTTGACCTCTCTGCATGCCATTCTTTTGGTAATTTGCTAGTTGTCTTTACAAACAGTTAGTTCCACTTCAGCAAATGCCCTCCTTCCTTCTGAAGTTACTCTTCCCTTTTAAACTGAAACCAATATTCAAATCCTACTTTATTTTGGAATTGCAATGAGAGAGACAATTCCCTTCTACAAAGCCAATAAATATTACAGAGATTCAGGTAAAGAAACAGAGGTGATCACTTAGGGATTCAGAATGTTGAGTTTGTAGTCTTGATGTTAAGGTTTGGACTCATGACTAGAGGCTGTCTCTTCATGATAGTATATCAGATGCTATTAGCAAACACATAGGTAACTGCCATATGCACAGAGTGTACTGTAAATAAGACTGAGCAACAATATTTAAAAGAAATCCAGTACCAAGCTTCAGAATTTTACCTACAAAAGTTAATAAATATCCCCTTATATCCCCCAATATATCTCACCAGTCGCTCAAACATCCTATGCCTTGTAATCATACAACCCTCAGAAGGGATGCGTGTAATCAGAAAATGCTGTCATTGATTTAGGCCTAACAGTTGGTAAATATACATCAAATGCAGCATAAGAGAGTTCTACTACCATCTGCACTAGAAAAAAATAATCACTTTTTATGATGCTTTAAAGTCAGCTGGCTAATGGTACATGGATAATTTTCCCATCTATATTGTAAAAAACTATTATAGCTACAGGATCCTGCACATTCAAGCATCGCAGCTCCTAAAACTATGTGAATAAAAATCTTGCAAGACAATCAGAAGATAAAGGGACAGATGGTATTAGCAGTCTAGCATGACTGGGGCTTAGAGTAACAACTTCCCAAACAGAGTTCCCCCACATCTCATCCTATCCCACTGCATCTTTCAAGCATCTATTAAATGACACAGCAATTCTCATTATGCTCTTTGGACATCTTTTACATCAAATCAAGTATAGTATTCCCAACAGTAATCAAAAGTTATGTGTCCATGCCTGGATTCACCAGCACATTTGTCATACATAATAGATGCCTTAGATTTTCCTGATGAGTGTAAGTCACAAAAGCTAAATAAATTGCATTACATTTGTTTTGTACTTCCAGCTGCATCACTCACTCAACCCTGCCATCCGTTTCTGCTACAACTGAGATGTTCCACACTTCAATATTTTCCAGTTACAATATTCTTAAAACAAACCAACCCACAAAATAAGAAAACCCAAACCCAACCAAAAATACATTTTTACCACTCATATGCTTGCATTGCTATCATTCCTATGAGACATTTTTACTATTCCTTTGTAAATTTCAGTAATGCCTGTTGAAGAGGAAAGCTGCAAGAGAAACACAGCAGATTTCTGCTGGAAAAGAACCATGCAGCAAACAATGGCATTTTCAGAGTTTTAAGTATTTACCTTTGCTAAGCAAAGCATGAGAAAGGTATGTGGCAAAGCACAGTCATTAAAGCAGTTTTCAGTAATCAGGTAATCAAAGGTTTTATTTTATACTAATGCATCATTCTTGACATTTAGCTGCATGGTTTTGTTCTACCATCAAGTTCCAGAAATTATAGATGGAATTACTGAGTACATCATGCACAGTCCACAGTAATCAGGGCTTTACAATTATTATTTCTGAAACAAAATGTGCTCCAATAACTTCAGAAACTTCTTGTAAAAAACTGGCATAAGCAAAATGGAATGTACAACGGAGTTCCAAGTTCAACAGTTACCACAAACACTTGTCAGAAACCCTTTACACAGTTCCACACCATGCTCTACAGAAGACTTAGTCTTACGCAGTCACCATTTGAATTGTGTAAATGAATATATGGCACAAAAGTGATAAGACAAAACAATGACTGCTTTTCATTGTGCCTCTGAACTACCTTGTTCTGAAGCAGCCAGCCAGAAAGACAGACATACTCTTCTCCTTATTAGTTTTCATAGGCACTGACTTAATATTTTATATAACACAGAAAAAAGTTAACTGTGTAGATGCATCTTAAATCTGCAAGTGTCAGTAGAATACATTAACTTCACAAAGGCTTCCAAAAATTCATTTATTTACAATATTAATACCGCAGCATATTGAAGTTTAGCCAATATGAATGCCCCTAAACAGTGTTTAATATGCTACAACACATCAGAAGTTTCAGGCCTTTTTTTTTTTTTTTTTAAAGAATATCCATTTTTCTTTGCTGCATTCAGCAGCCAGCTATGGATATTTCCAGCAATGTGCTCAGCACCCTCTTCTCTCAGCAGCAATGCTCAGCACATTGCATTATCTTACTGACTCTGCAAATAATTGCTGTAGTTTTGCAGACAGATCTTGACTGCAACCAGTTCCTGCTGTACTGATGGAGGGAGAAGACATGCAACTCTAAGAATGCTGACCACATCAGAAAACAGAACCTTCCAAGACCTATCAGGAAACACATGTCCTGGCCTCCCTGGACTGAAGATCTGGCTCCTAAAGAAGTTTGCTATGTTATTCTATTAACATTAACAGGAATCACACAGGTGAATATTCACATCAGGTCCTGCATACATACATTTCTGATCTTAACAACTAATGCCAGCATACCAAAGGTAAGAATAGTTCTCTAGTCAGGGATTAGTGTGGAAAAATCATATATAAATGATTGTGAATACATAAAAATAATTTGGCTATTCAAATAAGGCTTTAAGGAAGAAAAAGTTTCTGCAATGCTACTAATACAGATTTTTATGTTAAAAATACCCTGCTGAAGCAGAGATGGTCAATTTACATGCACAAATCTTTGTGAACTCAAGAACTATAAACAGCTTTCTTGATAACAAAAAAAAAAAGCCCTCCCAGCTACCTACTTTTATAAAGATTCCAAAGCTACTTGTACTTGTAAACATTCCTGAACATATTCCATTATCAAATTCTTGAGAAGATTTGAAAAGCAAAACAAAACCAAATGACATTCCCAACCCTATTAGTCTGATGTTTCCTCACAAAACCATGACTACACGGTCAGTCCCCGATAAGAATAAATTTCTGACTCTAAAGAGCACTGCAGCATAGACAACCTAATGCTCCACAAACTATTTCTAATGGAAAACTTTCAAATTTAATACTAGACAACAACTTTGTGTATTTCCCAATAAACATATTGCTTTCTAATTTTAAAGACCTATTTGGAAATCATTATGCAGCAACCTTTTCTTCTCAGTGGGATTCAGCAACAGATTAGCAGCAGTTAAAAACCTGAGATTTGTACCCTGTGGCTAAGCAAAGGAGAAAGCCATGCTGGTTGCTAATATTTTGGTCAAATCTGACTTTAAAGAAAATCAGACGCTTGGGACTACTGACTGTGATTTAACTACTATTCTACATGGGACAAGTTCAACCTTTGTCATAATAGGACAAATTTTTGATGACAAGTTCTAGAACCATTCTCAGACTTTCTGCAGAGGAACAGTTGGACATACAAAAGTCATGCTGCTAATCACTGCACGATTTGTGAACCTGGTTCACACAGAAGTGAATCTGATTTCCTGCTGACTTCTCCAGCAATTACATTTGGCTTTATACAAGCAACACCTGCAAGTAAAATTTTACAGTCTGACTGTGAGTATGGCTGAGCTGATTATTTTAACTTGAGTTCACAATGTCTGTGAATTCTTGTGAGATTAAAAAAACCCCTATATACACAAACGCTATGGTTTCCAAACACAAAAAATCCTTAAAAATTGTGAGCCTGTTGTAAAGATCTCTAGAAAACTTCAACAGAAAAAGAAAGCAACCTAGTAGTAATTTCCCCAAACAATATAAAAGAAATAAACAAGCTAAGTGGATTATGTTGCTTACAAAAATATGTAGAAATGGTTTTCATCTTCCTCTGTAGGTTCAGGAAACAGGCTTCAAATTCCTGTCCCTTTCATGTCAGTAAAGCAAGCAGTAGTAGCAATGTTATTGTAGTCCTAAAAGCATTATCAAAGCCCTTCATATTATGAAGGATGGATTTCCTTTCCAGGGTTTATTTCAGAAGGGGTCAGACTTATCCAGAGACTGATCCCCATTATGCAACATCTTCTCTCTGGGCAAACAGCCTCTAGGCAACCTCTAAGCACCCTATTCAGTACAAGGTGTGCCTCTAGTTCAATTCTCTCTTTTCTTTCTGCCTGGTTGGTTACAACTGCTGGGCCTCCATACTGATGTAAGATCAGTTTTTGGCTTCAAAGTTTGCGATCTGGATGATTCCGATCCCTTCCTCTTTGAAAGCCCCTATTCAAACTGTGAAGTCTTAGAGACACACCCTGTCTTTCGTACATCCTTATAAAAGTTATCAGAAATTATTCTGGCCCAGCATCAGCTAGAAATTATGGAAAAAAATATGGGGGGGGAGGGGGGCTGGGGGTGAGAAGAAAAAGAAGAAAAACAAGAAAAGAAAAAAAGTACCACCTGATACAGAATGAAGCAAACTGGAAGAGAAATTAAATGCCAAGAAGTAATTAGAAGTTTGTAAAAAGACAGCATTTCCAAAAGAAAGCAAACACATATAACCTTCCCCCCAAAAAACCCACCACACTATAGGATTCAAAAGACAGTGCACTAAGAAAGCACAAAGAAAGTGATGCAAGAAAGATGAGAGAATTTCCACGTAAGTGACGGGAGAGCTAAAACATGCAGTGTAAAGCCAGTGGGAAAGAGCAGATCTGTTCCCCCCTCCCCACTTCAAGTCTTGCAATTACTCAGACAGAAAGAACTGCTTGGTTACACCCCTAGACTAATGTTTAGATTCTGGTTCTGCCTGTGGCTCTTGCTCACAGCCCTCTGTGAGATGTCGACACATCATTTTTCCCCTCTCCATCCATGCCACGTGTTCTTGCCAACCCAAATGGAGGAGACAGACTTTTTTTAGAGCAGACACTGTCTTCTTGCAGTTTTTTACAATACTGGTCAAAATTACTAGTCTCTAAAAGTTCTAACTACTAATAAAGTGTCCAGAAGCAAGATATTGGCATGGTTCAGTATTGCAGTAGACATACATTGATCTCACCTTTATCATGGCTATGCAGTCATCTGAAAATACATTTGGGTTTGGGTTTTAAAAGAAGTCTCAAACATGCAAGATTCTGTCTTCTGTGAACTCCTGTGAAAAGCTCTGTATGAAATTATTTTCTCAGGTCAGAAAAAGGTGTAAAATACTGAAATATTTCCTCAAAAGTGGGAAATTTTCAACTGAGTGTCTGCCCCCTCCATCTTAATTTTGGTTCCATCATTAGCTTAATTTTAAATAACTGTATTTTGATTTTAGGACTTCTCCAGAAAATAACTGAAAAAATGGATTTTTAATGAGAATCCTAAATATTTAATTTTGAAAATATAAAAATATGAAGTTACATTCATTTTGGTTCAAAATTGTTTTTTTCTAAAGTGGGAAATTAATGGAAAACAATCCTATTTGGCAAATGATTTTATTTTCAGTTAATCCATATTTTGAAACACACGGGTCATGCAGAAAAAAATCATCAGGAAGCTCTATTTCCTTTGTCTACAATATTCTTCAGTAGGAACTGATGATGATTGAGAGCATTTGCATAATCAGATTTTTATTTTACACAGAGGTTTCAGCCTCTCACAGGAAAAAAAAATAAAAAAGGATAATTTGCCTGGAATACAGAAGGGATAAAAAGACCCTAATGCTGCTTATCCTGTGGCACTTGCCTCAATATGGTAGAATGGGAAGGTCACTGGAAAAAAGTCCTGCCAGATTTTTAAATGCACAATATAATTCGGTGCAGAAGAAACATGCAGGGCCAACAACCTGGAGGTCAGTGGACTAAAACCATTCTCTGCTATTATTTAGCACCCTACCATGGCACCAGGCCTAATGCCTGGCTTTTGGGTATAACTGGGGCACCAGCTGAGGTCCCACCTTCCCTCAAACCAACAGAATTATACGATTATTTGCAACATTTCCAAATATGGAAGTACACCATGTCAGACTGTGGAGGTTTGTGTTTTTGCGAGGTATTAAGGAGAGAACATCCTGTCCTCTTTCAAAGCACAGAGTCCTGAGTAGGAAGAATATCAGAGGAAACTGCAGAGTTCATATCACAACGTTCAGCTGAACCTAACTTCTGTGAAGGCACAACTCAGTGCTGCAGCTGAAAAGACAGTCTCCTTTCCATGTATTGCATTCCTGCCATCTACTTTGTGCTGGCCCTAAGGGCCAGTCAGGTCAGTGCAGAGGGAAGGCAAGCCTGCACAGACAGCAACAGTGTGACATTAGATTTGCTAAAGTGTATCATGAAACCACCCTCAGGCATGACCAAACAGTACTCCCAGATAAGCATAGTATATTGATATCCAGCTCATTCTCAAACTCATTCAATCCACACTTTCCCCACACCCTCTCTATTAATTTGACTCCAACACTTGGGGCCAAGATGAGGACCTGGATTCAGGGAGAAATGGTAACTGCTACTTTTCTCAGCTGTGCAAAGGCTGGGAAGACACAGCTATCAAGTACCTGGTCATCATCAGCCAGGGAACGGTCAAGTATTTGGACCAACAGACTTAATTTAGATTTATACTTCACCTATACAATTAGCCATACGATTCCATTTTTATACTATATGGATATTAATGACATTGTTACAACTGTAAACATACAGTTTGCTTTATTGCATACAAGTTCCCTGCATATTAAATTTACCTTACTAAGCAATAATAAATTTTATTTATTCAACACCGTATGTGCTATGCAGTTGTCTTATTATTTAGTGTTATTATAGCTGCCAACCACTTAGACTAGTAGTACACAGTTATCACACCATCATTTTAATGGATGGGAACTGAGGTCTTACTGTACACATGTCTACTACTATAAAACAACAATCGTAGCGTACTAATGAGACACATTACTACTGGCTGTTCTCAGAATTTGATTATTCAATCAATTCATTCAGGTTGAGCATCAGGACTGCTCAGCACCAACTCTGTTCAGAAGACACTGTACTTGCCTGAATTAAGTAATCTTTTTACTTTATATAACTCACCTAAGAATTATTCAGTTAAAAAAGCTTAGCTCACTTTCAGATTAATGAAGGAATTGTCCCCCAAAGAGGTTTCCCCACACATTAGAATGTCAAAGTCCTTCGTGTCCTCTGCCATACTCATTGGATCACGGGAAATTCAGCTTGGAAGGGACCTCAGGAGGCCTGTAGTCCAAACTCTGGCTCAATGTAGGGTCAGCTATAAGACCACACCAGGCTATTCAGGGTTGTATCAAGTCCCAAGGCCTTTCATTTATTTAGCCCATGCCTACAAACACTCTTTGAGCTACCACAGTAGAAGCAAACCTCAGTACCAGGAGCATAGTGCAGAGAAATCTGAGCTGGATCCACGTGATCCAGGTTGACTCAGAAAACCCTTTGAAGGCCAAGCTGATCAGTTTCAGCACAGTTCACAATGAAATGACTATGGTATTTCTGGTCCCCAAGCTAGGAAGCATGCATAGAACTTGGGCATTTGCTCCTCTTCCTTTAGCTAGGGCCATCAAGAAAAGTGCTTATCTATTTTTTTCAATTTTTTGAGTAAAACAAAAGCACAATTTCTTCATGAAAAAATACCCAGGTAATTCAGCCTGTTTCCTAGGCCTGGTTCTTCATGCACTGTTACACGAAAAGACCATGAAACAGAGCAAAAAACCACATGCCTAAACAAGATGCAAGATCAGTGCTTGATGTTTCAAGGTTTCTTTCAGTCCTCTCTTGTTTCTACATAAGTAAGACTATTGTTTCTTAACCAGAAATTAGATTTATGTAACTCAAAATTACTGAGGAATAAGAAAACATCATTTTCATCAAATAAAAATTAATACAAGAGTCAATCTTTTTTCCTTAAACAAACATTTTTAGAACAGTCTGTGTGTAAAACATCTAAGTATATAACTTTTTTCTTCCTACACATTGAAAGAAATTAGATTTCCTAAAATAGATGCAGAAGTAAATTCTGATGTGTATAGTACACAAATAATAATGATGCTGATAGAGAATCAGTAGCACATACAGGATTTTGCTAGTAGGGAAGAAATTCAAGGGCTGAAATTGCAGAAGAGGGAGAAGGGATGCATCTTAGAGTTTCTTGCTGCAGTTCAAAAGATTAAAATTTAAGCAATCCAGAGTAAGAATGAGCAAACTTTATGTTCAAATATTTCTGGCTGTTCTAATTTAGTCTCCTGTTAAAGCTCTATTAAGAACCTTTTAGAGGCAAACAATGGGCTTTTCAAAAATAAGACAGCAAATCTCTGATAAAAAGAGCCAACTTTGAGTCAAACAAATGAAGATTTATTAAACTTTTTTTTAACAACTGAAAGCAGGAAAGAATTTTTTCTCCTTAGAATGTAGCATTTCACACATAGCTATCAGTCAATAAATATCAATAGATTTAAGGGAAAGCACGTATTAGTTTTCTATTTTAAACTGGTTTGTATATTTCTGAAATAATACAACTGTGTATTACATAGTTAAAATAACAAAGTGCCTTTGCATATAATTTTTTAGGCGACTACCAATTTTGAGAAGTGATTAAATTTTACGTAGGTAGAAAAGAGTTATGAAAGAAGTTACATAATGAAAACACCTTCACTATATAGGTAAAGTCCTTCCTGCTTGTACGAAGTCTGAACAACAAACTTCCACCTAACATTGTAAAATAAGAGAATCCACCAACACTGAACCATGGGCTCAGAAACTACAGCTAAGGAATTGCTTCAGTGCAGCTACTACTTCAGCCTACTGGCTGGAAAACTACCAAGCCTCTGAACCTTCTCTGCAGCATTTTAAAAAAAAAACAGCAAAGAAATAGAGCATCAGCCGCCTAACAGGGACTGAACACACTCTTTAATTACAATTTCTGATTAATTTTTAGACTAAACATCTACACACATCCTGTCACTACAAGCTAAAAAGTTATTACCAGAAGTTATTAGCCACAATCTTTTTTTTCTCATTGAAGGGAGCAGCAAACAACATCCATCAGTGTTAATGAGTGCAAGAACAGCTGCTGCTGTTGTTGTTACATCCCTTCAGTGCTTAGTTTTTGGCCTGCTCCTTAGAAGAAACCATTGAAGAAAATTGTGCAGTTTCTGCTCAAGTTTACTACCACACTGGCTTCTAACCAAGTACCAACCAGACAAATGCAAGTTAGATATTCGAGGCCTAAGAACAGTTTTCCCTTGTTGTGACCCATTTGCTAGTTGCAATTTATGAAAACAGAATGTGGTCCATGAAAGAATCACAAAGCTTGATTAAAAACCAACACTTTCCCCGCAACATGCACATTCATAAACATGATAAAATGGGAGGGAGGAATGAAGATGTAACAAATATTGAAGCATTAGTCCCATTTCTTAGTAAAGAAAAGCCTTTGTGATTAGATTGCAAAACAGCACATATGGATTTTTCTTTCAACAAAGTAACATGACTTACGGCTTTTTTTTTTTTTTTTACTTTTCTGTAATAAGTAAGATAGCTTTAGATTAAAAAAGGTGCAGAAACACTACAATAAAGAATGTACAGCATGTACTGTATGATCTCTCATACAAACAAAGCAAGAAACAGAAGAAATTTCAGCCTGAGAAACCAAACTTTTGACACTTCCCAGGTCCTTCAGCAGGATGTATGCCAGACAATAATATTAAGGTTTGTATACTCTAGGAGAAATTGTTCCACCCCAACAGAGACCTTCAAGTAAGACTGTATATTATACACATGAAGCTAAGTAGTGGAAGATGTACCATATTTTCCATGAACAAAACCTTAAATATCTTCTTTACTTGCAAGTTCAAATGTCGTTTTCTATATGCAATTCATTTTGGACTGTAGATCTTTTTTCCTCTCCTTACAAACAATAATACCAAAGTCACTTCCCTTAGCATACAGAAATGTCCTAAATTTCTCCACTCAGTGTCTTGAGTTCTAATATACTTCAAAAATTCATGCAAAGAAAACCATGTCTAGAATACAAATCATGGAATTAAATACATTTTTTTCACAGTTACCTAACTCCACTCTCCCAGATCTAAGTCTACCAGCTGAAACTGGCATATAACTAGAAAGGAAGAGACTGAAAGGAGTCTGGAATTACAGATTCCATCCTTTCCCAGAAGCATTTACTGATGCAACTCACAAAAGGGTTGAGACTGACTTGCAACCACTGGGCAGAAGCAGCACCACCTCTGTAATGGAGGCATTCCTGTCCCTACCATTACATTTTGTTTTCATAATTTTGTGGATCTTTTATGAGGCCATGCCCCTCCCACAATAAAGCAATGAAAGCATATCAGTTAAGGTATCAACTGAATATACAATTAAGACGCATGGGAAAGTGGTCCCTTTATATTCCTCAAGTTAATTCCCTTCAGTTTAGAGAGACCAAGTTATGCACCAGGTTGCATAATATTATCATTACTACTTATTATAGTATTGCACAACATTATATATATGCACTCCTTACATTGTTCAGACTCCAATTATACAAGTTGATTCAGAGGGACTGTACGGAAATCAAGTCTACCACATGCAGTTATTACTGTGCTATGCCTAAAAAATTTGAAGTGCATTAGAGCTTATATAAAATGGTCAAAACCACTCAACTCATCCCACAAACAAAAAGGAGCACAGATTTTCTAGAAGATGGCAGTAATTGTGCAAAATTTTGCAGTTTACTTGTAGAAATGGGAACTAAAGAAGGAGCTCTCTAGGTAACTAGCACTCTTACAGTTTCTATGGATGCAATTAGTATCTCAAGGCAGCTACAAAATTTGCTCAATCCAAAAAAAGCCTGTAACGTCTTAAAACCTAACACACTAGTTTTTACATTTAGTATTTTATCCTCTTGAAAAAGCTATATTAACATAAACTGGGACTGGAGTCTAAATTAACAGACACAAACTTTGGAAGATAGCTGCAATAAGAGAGGTATATTTTTTGCTAAGTAACACACTGAACTATAGTTAAAAAATTTACAGCACTGGAAAGAGGACTTTTGACTTCACAATAGACTTTGGAAGAGGTCACCTCTTGCTATCTCGCGTACTAGTGTTGATGAAAGCCTACAACACAGTATAAAATCTTTTCAAAGTCACTCATTTCAAAGCCATGAAAAGCAATCTGGTTAAACTCAATTATCTGTTTACTACCATCTTAGTTCCAAACAACTCAACTTTTATATCTGAAAGCTTTAATTTAGGCCTTTAAAAGTATTTAAAGGAAAATAAGTACACCTCCAATTCCTGAGTGAATTGCTAATACTGAGAGTCAGTGATTTTTATAAATTAACTCCAGACTTGATTATTCATACTCTAATAGTTGAATTGCAGCAGGAGAATGAAAAACGGACACTACCAGATCCACACAACATGTAGACTAGATTTCAATGGAATCAGAACTACCATAAAATCAAACTGAAGGCTTTAGAAATCTCCTGTACCCCAGGCCAGTTACAGGAATGAAATGGTGTTGCAGTCTTTTAAACCAGACAGAACACAAAACCCCCCTTCTTTACAGCTTGGTTGTCTGCAAATAGCTCTTAACATTTCAGTCAAAGAAAATATTCTGCAAACACATCCAGTTCTACAAAGATACAAAAAGCAACTTAAAACACAAATACAAACTTAAGGAACTACTGCAGTAAAGCACTTCTTTCTTTACATAGAATCATGCTGGAAATCAGGAGCTACAGAGATTAAGCATCTGAGCATCAGAAGCATTCTTTTAGTGAAGTAAGGGATTGAAACATTTTTTTCCTGTTTTCTACTCCCCAGTTAACTTTACTAGAAACACACAGGACAGGCTGATGCTACTGCCAAAAAGTTCTTTGTGCAAGATATTAGTCAACATTGCTCCATATCAAATACCCTCAAGGTATCCTGAAGACAAAAAAACCCCAAAACATTACGGCTAATGTGAGCAATCACCTTTCTAACTGAAACAGCTCAAACCTCAAACAGCATGTAGATAACTTAGAAAAAAAAATAACGACCAAAAGTCTTTCCCATAGAAGACAAAATCATGAACAGAGCTTCACAAGGAAGAAGAACACAGAAGACATCTGTATGTGTCCAGCAGTGCCTGTAAAATAATATGCTATTAAAGAAAATTTCTTTTCCATTGTGCTGCCTGGCATTGTGCCTAATTACTGTGGTAAAAAAGAAAAATGGATGAAAAATTATCCTGCACAGCTTTAACTCTCTGTAAGCTCTAACTTGAAAATTATATTTGGTCTCAACAAATGGTAATTTCTCTGCTAAAAAATACCTAGGATTCCTGCAGCCTTAACAAGGTATATTTTAAGTAATATTTTAATATATTTTATTATAGCAAGACAGTAATTACATTTTATTAATAAGGAAGCAGTAAATCCAAAGTTACACTTTTTATAGACCTATTCCCCTAAACATCTCCAGTCATTTTATAATGATTACCCCAAAGTCTCTGCCCAAATAAAACTCTTCGAGTGGAAATTCCTTCATATCCAGCTCCTACAACATTTGGTTCTAACTCCAGAAAACTGATTTAATGGTAAGACACTAACCAACCGGAGCTGATTTAATTTTCAACTCTGTGTTTTGTAGGTTTTGGGTTTTATTTAATCAAAAGAGAGACTCTCAAAAGTCTCTAAACCCTCTATACTGCACTTTTTACTTCTTGGCCTGAACACACTGCTATGTCCATTCAAAAGATTATCTACTGGTTTGAGCACCAGTCAGTTCTATAACACTAAGCCTATTTAACAGATGGTTCAAACTAGACTCCCAAGTGTTTTACCCATCATCACAGAGCAAAGCAGTGAATGGAAGAAAATGATGCTATAAATCCTGCAAGTACATCCACAGAATTTAACACACCTTTGCAGTTCTCAGTTAAGTTTAACAGCAGGTGGATGACCAAGTAAGCAAGTCTCTGAACTGAAAGAGGTAACTTTGACAACAATCTAGCAACTCTGACATCAAACTCTTGTTTTTCCTTAAAGTGAGAGAATAGTTAACAAAAGCTACATACATTTCTATAAGAACTTCTGATATAAACTTGAGATATAATTAACAAATTGACACCTTTACTTTAAAGGAATTCACCTTGAAGGTTATTGCAGGATACCAAGTTGTACTTGTCTCTTCCATTGCTGGGGAAGAATGATGCATAACAGCAGTTCTGAAATTATGCTTGTTCTGTATCCTGTCAGCGTTCTATTTTATTAATTCTGTCAATGAGAAACAGACACTATGTTTGTTTTTTTCCTGACAACAGTTCAATGGGGGAAGGCAATACGCTTGAAGACAGCTCAAGAATGTTCAGTTGCTTTACAAAATGGGACACTACAGGACTCACCCTGATTGCAAAGTAGCAGATGAACAAAATACATACCAATTTCAGTTAAGTTTAGGACTGTTCCCTGAATCATATTCCTATTACACTGTACATTGACAATACTTTATGGGAAGAGGTCAGTACCTTTACTGAACAAATGATACACAACAGACATTAGGAGCATTACTGCCACTGTGCCCACTTCCTTAAATGTTAGCTATAAAATCAGCAAGGTACCCACTAAGTTATCCAATAGACGTGGATTCTGTTTTCTAGCATGAAAAAGTCTACAGAAGGTAGTCTTCTAGTAAAACAAGGAAAAAGGAAAGAATGTAAAAAAAAAAAAAAAAGGGGGGGCACAAAAGCAAGAGGCTTTTTCCTGCCAAAAGTTAATCATTGTTTTCTCTTTGGATTGGTAAATATTAGCTATGAATATTAAAGGCCTTTCATGGCAATATTTAACATTTTATTCATGGTTCAATCTGATGCGAAAACATGCTGTATTTTCTTTTCTTTACTTGTAGTGACCTACATATTGAGTATTTTTAGCTAGTAAAGCATTTTAAAGCTTTACTTTATTTTCTATTTCTTCTTCCGTACCAACCTTTCCAAGGGCTTTAAACAGCTTCCTGAAGTCATCAAAAACTTAAGGTTTGCCTTCAACCTGACTGCGACATGCCCACATTCGCAAGTACCATTCATAATGAATCCAAAACTAGGTGGATTTCTCCTTACTCCCAGGTTTCAGGAGCAAGGCTTTTCCACCATTGTTAGTTGCTAGCTATAACAGGTTTACATGGATTAGCTGCTTTAGTGTTGTGTCCCTGATAAGCTGTGATGCTAGGTAGCTAATCATCTTCTCCCTCATCACCCTTCTTCAATACAAGTTGTTTTTGTCTTTTTTCAACTGCCCCACTCCCTGCCCTTACCAGCCTATTGATCTTTTAACATTTCAGGAGACAGCTGTAGAATGTGTAGCAGGCTATTAGTTGTCTTACTGCATCTTAAGAAATTGACGATTCCGTTACTGTCTAAATCAAACATAATCAGATATATAATTACATCTTGTAGCTTTAAGTAACCATTATCCCATTGTAAAGGCTACACAGTTGAATCAGTGGCTCCACTTCTGAGTCACATAAAGAACTGGTGTTGGCTTAGAAGTAGACTAGAGAACAGAATGACTATGGTCACTGTGGGTAGACTTTCTTACCTTACTCTTTCCCAATTTTCAGGCCAAACCTGCTTTTACTCCAATCAGTTTGAGGGAATGAACAGATGACAATACAACTTTCCCACCATTCTTAACTGCAAATTACTAAGAAAAACAGTATTGACCTGTGGAATAATCATCTTCTATACTAGACCATGCTTGTGAATCTGCACCTTTCTCAAAATGAATTTTGGAAAGGTCAAGAACAGGATAGAAAACAGAATTAAGCAGACCTAGTGCTACTCTTCCTATCTTGCAAGGCATTTCTCAGGAGCAGAATACAAAGAACCAACTGAACAACTATTATGAACTATAGTGAAAGAACCATAGTTTAAGCTACATACATTTCACTGCAGAGATAAAATTGTTCTGTATGGCTATTGGTAAAGTATCATCTAGGAGATAATGAGCACTCTCTGTTCTTGCTGAATATCATTCTGTACAAAATAGCAATGGAAAGGATTTTCCTCATTAACGAACCATGATGGGGGGAAGAATGAAACTTAAGACAGCTAATTTTTCCAGCATGATAATGTTCTTCATTTTTAGGTTATTTGAGTTCATTCATTACAGAAAGACGGAAGCTTTACAATCTCCCTGCTCCCTCTCTCATTACATATGTAATTGTAAAAGCTACCTTGCTGTAATAAAACATTAATCTCTGTACTTCTTATTATGGGATCACAGACTTGCAGTGATGGATGACCATGTGTCAGAGCACATTTCCACAGTACGCTGTAATAACACTGAGTCATCATTTGGAATGTGAAAGCACAAGTCCAGAATCTTGGCTAGACTACACCTTTTGGTTTGTTTGTTTTAAACCTACTTGCTAAAGTAGCTTCTGAGTCAAATCATATACAGAGATACCTGACATGTTATTTAGGTATAGTCATACCTCACTGAATAATTCTGCATATGTACAAATACACAGAACTGTAACTATCTTCTGAAACTTGCCTTCCTTGGAGTGTTAAAGGCAGAATTCATTATACCCAGGAACAGCAGTACAGGACGTGGGCATGAATGTTACGCAGATTTAAGCAAAAAAGACTGGAGAGATACTAATTCATTGCAGTTGATATGATAGTATCCGAAGGTATATCAATAGAAAAAAAATTTTGGCACATACTTTCTTCATTCAGCTGATATTCAAATATAATTCCTAATGTGGCTTTTTACCTTTTTTTTGTGTTTTGTGGTCCAGGACAGCCTCAATCTACAAATACATCTGAAAGATACATTTACCTATTTACAATAGTTATTTACAGTTGCTTCTAGATTTAAAAAAAAAAAAAAAAAAAAAAAAGACTGAAAAAGTGTGTCAGTCAGCAGCTTTCGCTAAGAAGAAGTAAGTAAAAAGAAGCAAACACTTGATTTGCAAGTTCTCAGAAGCCTGGACTAGAAACTATAGAAAAGACTAAGCTCAAAATGACTGCATTCTCTCAACCTAAGATTCCTAAATCTTTAACTAAGAACACTCTTCATGCAGAAAGTTAAGTACAGTTCTTTCAAATATCCTACCTCTCAAAGCTCGTTGCCCTGGTCATGGAAATTACAGTGTGCAGGTCAGCCAACTTAAAAGTCTTAAAATAAGAACTCATTTTAATTTTTGGAGAAAGACAAAAGAACCACTGGCTCCTTGATCCTTTTATCTGAAGGAAAACTGGGACCTAACTCTAGTGCTACTGACAACAATTTTTGTAAGATGAGTACACATAAATATCCAAGAAAGAATTGTACAATATAACCAATGCACTGGCATATATATACACACACAGGTACATATATTCTCAGCAAGTTCTATGCAACTTACAGAAACAGGTCATCTGGAAGCAGGGGAGGGGGGACACAAAACAAAAAACCTCAAAAATTTAATCTATTTTATGTATCTAATTGCATATGCATAATCCATATAAGTATGCATAAATCAGTCTCTCGCACACACTACTTATACAGAATGTGCAAGTCTCCCACACCTCTGAAAAGATAAAACAAATTGCAAAACCATACCATCTTGCTGATTCTTACAAAAAGGAAGCTTTACAGTGGGAAATCCCAGTCTTTGGATCAAAACAGTCAAAATCAGCATCACACTGATATCCATGGGATGGTGTCGCTTTGCCAATCTATGTACTTCTCTAACTCAAATTATACATGTATACCCTTTGCAGACTATTTTCCCTTCACCCTATCCAACACAGAATCTTGAGTTTCACTTACCCTCCACTGTGTCCTCTTTGGTAGGGCCACGCTAATTTTAGTTAAATAAAATAAAAAAGTGTTTGAAGTTCTAACTAAGCATTTAACTTTTTCAGTGCTTATCCAAACTGAGTTATATATGAAGTTACTTTATTTTCTCAATAATTATTAAGCAGAAAATACAAAGCAGTAAGTATTGCTTTTTAGAGAAAGATCTTAACATCATGTAAACTGAAAAATAAAAGTATGAAATTCACGTCTTCAGGTTTCACTATCACTGGACATTATTCATATAACAGGCTTAACAACTACTTGTGGAGGAGTGACTGTAACACTCATTATCTTCTGCAAAAGCAAATGTGCTTTGTTGGTGGACAACAGCCATCTGAGAGACCTATGTAGTGTTTTTGGATTAAGGCTAAAGAAATCCATGGTTAAGATATTTACTGTAGACATACAATCAGGACACAGGAATGGCAAACTGATTATTTCTTACCATCATTCCACAAAATTTCAGTATTCATAATCTAATACGTATCAGTCTTTAAGGATTCAAAACCCACTGATTTCTGTAGTATTTTATACTTCCTATCACAGTTCACCTGAGTAAACAAGAGTAACTAACTGTTTGGAAACTGCAGCTTTTCTTGTTATTTGTATCAGAAATTATATTTCTGCTTCAGTTTTTAAGTAACACTACAATGCTCTCTTTCCCTAGACATGTTGTTTCCTCATAATTTCTTTTAGTTCTCACTTGCTTTAATTAATTGTTGCCTTTAGCAAAAGCATTACAATTAACAATACAACACATCAACATCCACCAGACACCAAGAAGAAGGTGTAAATACAGACAGTCAATAACCAAATGCTCCACTTCTAAAATGAAAGATTATGTTAGGCACTTCATAGAATAAGCATGTCTTGCTGTTGCAACAACTCTTTGTGAAGAGGTGAGTCATTTAGCTCTGCTGTATGTTAGTAACTGCAATCTGTTACAAGTGATTAGTTTTTGGACAAAACCTATTCAAAACAAATCTGTTCTATGTTTAAGCATACTCAGGACAGACATACGTAGGTTAAACATCACCTGAAGTGATAAAAGACACAGACAAATGTGTTGTGCTCTTCCCCTACAAATATATCCAATAAGTTTTATGGGCATAACAGGGCAGACTGCTCTGATCTCTGTAAAGCAGCTATTTTCACTTGGATTTATACAGCTGAAATGAACTGCACACTGAAGTGCTTATGTCTTTCCACTAACCATAAAGGTTGTGCAGATGATTAGCTCAGATGCTATGTAGACAATGTGTTTATACTGTAGTTGCACAAAGCTAGACAAGCTGAATACTCTTCACAGAAGTGTAACCTGTGTGTTTTCCTTGGCCTTTGAAACTACTTCAAAATATTCTGTTTTGAACTTTCTGCCAGAACACCTGTTTCTTTGTCCTTGTTCTCTTCAAGATACTAGCAGAAAAGGTCACTTGTACTAATAAATCCGTGCCAGTTTTAAAATTTTAACCATAATTAAACTGTAGAAAAACACTATCATGAACAAACACCTGAGTATTTAAAGAATGGTTTTATGCTTACAGAAAAGTACTGGTAGTTAAGAATATTCGAAGTTGACAGTTTTTATATAAGGGGACAGCATAAGGCCTCATACCACTCAAACATTTAAAAACAAAGCTAAACAATGCATATGCTTTCTAACTATCATCTATAAATTGGTACATTTTCCACAGGTCATTCTTCAGCATTTCTAAAGGCAGGATGTAACAAGATTTCAAAATGTCACACAGAGAAAACAAGCAGTAAAATCAGGGAAAGAATCCAGATCTCCCGGTTCCTAAATCTTACATTCAGTGCATTAAGCCTCTCTAGTTTTTTTTCAGGAAGCACAGTCTAAATTATGTGAATTTCACCCCCCAAAACTTAATTAAGATTAAATTTCACCTTTTTTTTTTTTTTTACACCAAGGACTAAGGATGATTTTATACCAAGTAAGGATGAAGTTTTCATACAGAAATCAGAGAAAAAAAGCTGAAACGATTAAAGTTACTTTGCCTCTGTCTGAAAAACAACAGATTTTTTCAGAAGTCAGACATATAGCACAGGATGTGAAATGAACACTAGAGCAGAACTAATTTCTGAAACCAGCAAAATCTTTCAAACAGGATTTAGTACAGAAAAGAAAGTATGCTACACAGAATGCTATCTCAAAAAGGGATTAGAAATAGGAAGTTCTCACAGAAATTCTACTTTTCTCTAGACACAGATCGAACAATACCTCGAAATCTACCAGTTACATGAGATGTCACCATTAAAGTGAAAAAAGGTATATCTTAGGGAAAAGTACTTCTCTGGTGATTCGACACTTGAAAATACTTGAATTTCTGATTCTAAAACAGTACACTGAAGACATTAGAACCAATAAGGACAGTTTTAATGTTAACTCATTTTTTTTCTTTTTCAGTGTCCAGCAGTAAAGAATAAAGGATACAATGCTACCTATCAGTGGACAAAAATTAAGGAACAAGAAATACTGGTAATGTTTGAAACAAAGCCATAACTAAACTCCTAATACTCGGCGGGGGGGGGGGGGGGGGGGCA
>JAVJGG010000088.1:23213697-23234284 GCA_035590195.1 Aviceda cuculoides
TGGTGAGCAATTGCACTGTGCATCATTTGTACATTCCAATCCTTTTATTATTACTGTTGTAATTTTATTAGTGTTATTATCATTATTAGTTTCTTCTTTTCTGTTCTATTAAACGGTTCTTATCTCAACCCACAAGCTTTACTTCTTTTCCCGATTTTCTCCCCCATTCCACTGGGTGGGAGGGGGAAGTGAGTGAGCAGCTGCGTGGTGCTTAGTTGCTGGCTGGGGTTAAACCACAACAAGCCACCAGGAAAATAAAGGTCTATAAAGACAACTCAAGTACCAGAAAGATACTTCATCATATACTGGGACAAAAGAAAAGCCAGAGTTGAACAGGCAGTGTAATCTGGCCCAAGTCTGCTAATAACACAGACACCTGAGCTGGCATCAATTCAAGCTAATGCAGCCACATGGTGTGGGTCAGCCCTGTGTGGACACAACGGGACACAACGAAACTGAGTTTCATTAACACAGCACTGGGGGTAAGCTAACAACCTCTACTTCTCCACAAGCTCTGCTACCTTCCCAACAGTCTACTACATCCACTGCTAGGTCAGCAATTCTGTACTGCACTCCATTGCTCTGTTATGCATCAACAACCAACCATGTTCAACAGTAACTGCAGCCATCTGTTTCCCTTTTCCAGGCCCTCACTGAAAACATTTCTGACATCAGCACTGTCTCCATAGCACCTAGAACACTTAAGTGAATTTTTCCGGTTTTAAAGCAAATCAGAGCAGAAAACTGGACAGATTTAAATGCAAGATGACATTTAAGAATTTAATAAACTACTCCAAATGGCAAGGAGTAACTAAACTATGTGCAAGTCTCTTTTTCATATGTTCACGGAAATTCTGACTCAGCCAGTGTGAACCTGTGCAGCCACCAGAAAGGATCATTTTGCACTTATTCCCTCCTGCTATATGCATTTTCACCATATCCTTTGCACTGACACTAGCACCTCAAGCAGCCCTGCACAGTCAACTAAACCAAGGAATTGATGCAGCTAAAAATTGTGCTGGATTGCTCATCTTAAAGCTGAGCATGGATCTGCACCCCCAAAGTGCTATATCATATCACAGCATGTCACACTGTAGCTGACAACTTTTAAATCTTTATGTGACTATTTGTAGATAAATTGGTAAACAGGGAAAAAGGAGTATCTAAATAAAACTCGCTACTACATGCTATTCTGCCCGTCAGCAGTCTTACCAGTCATATTCCACTGGATCCCCTTCTCTGTCAGAAGTACCTCAAGTTTGATACACCTCCTCTGAAAAGAATGTGCAGCTTTTGCCTCTGCTTCTGACATTTTTCTTCCTTTCACTCTTTACTGTACCAAAAAAAGTTATTGGCCACCAGTCCTCCGTGGGTTTGTTTTTCCTTCAGAATGGAAATATTCACACTTTTGAAGCAGTATTAAATCATTCGATACTACACGTGTAATTTATATGGACTCTGCCCCCTATTGACAGTTATTATCCCTCTGCTTCCTGTAACCCTTTTAGTTTACTGTGGCACATTCAGAACAGTCTCAGTGAAGTGACCCTACAGCAGACAGGATTTTCTCTAAAAATGTATCCTGTAGGATCCCATAACAGTGAGTCTCACAAAATTCTACTCACACAAGAGAAAAGATATTTGAAAAGGCTTACAAAGTTAGTTTCCAGTATCTTAAACCACAGAAGACAGTTACATTGATTTTATACCAATGCTAGTAAATATTTGTGTTTTCTAGAGCACAAATAAATCATCTGACACTAAACATTTGATTTTCAAAACTGAAAGCACATTAAACACTAAAGCAGAAAATATGCTTCCATGTTAGATTTTTTTTAAGTGTAGCTTAAACATTATTCTCGCAAATTAAATAAACATCATATACCAAACTGTTTGACCTTGTTTCAGTACAAGTGCTATGCAGTACACAGAACTATAGAAATTGTAGATATCTGCATCTGAGACAAATTCCAGTCTGTAGCCTGGATGAACAGGTGATGGCACAGTAATGTTTAGCACTAACACTTCTTGGGGACTCTTTCCAAGTAGCCACTTAGGAAAAATGGCCTTTCAATAGGTTTTAGTGTAGTAGCTATATTTTTTTTCCCTTTGCCCCACTTAAAATTCTTGCCACACTGCACTGGGTGTGTACCCTTCATTACTAGGCCACTTTTTACCTTCGTGCCTGTAATTGGAGAGTAATAATGCCATAATGGTCTCACAATGTCAGTGAGGTGCAAGCTGAATCAGATGCACTATATTAGCCTCACCAAATTAAATCTTCATTTGCAGAAGGACATTCAAGGCATACATGTAAAACAGAGCTAAGTTATCTCCCCCCCAAAAAAAGCATGACAAAGGAAGCTGAGTCTCATCATTAGCACATCAAATATCCTTTGTCCAAAATGAGGCTTATGACTGCTGTAAGCTTTCTCTAGCCTTCTGTGATAATTTATATTTTTTACAAACTTTGAATATCTTCAGTCTTTGTGATGAAAGAAGAAAGATTTACAAAACATACCCCTTCTCAGCCTTATGTATTTACTACTGTGACCTGCATACATACCATAAAAGACAAAGTCCAGTGACCCAATGATGTGTCTGGGAAAACAGCTTTCACTGATCTAGAGTATGTACGGGCTATGCATTGCAATTTCAGTGTTCAAGTTCTATATTTGGAAAAAAAAAAAACAAACCACAAAACACCAACAAACCACAAGATGAAACATTAGCGACTGCTACATGAAATTGATATCAATAATTTTAGAATCTATGTCACTCTGACTTCAGAGCACATATTAAATGTGTTTATTATTGTGCACTAGAAGGATAACTGAAACTCCAGAACTTTGTCTACACTAACAATGAACACAAGAATATTTCTCAAAGCCCAATCAAAATCTTTTATGTTAAACTTGCTTGCAATTGACACCAACAAAACAGAATGATGTCATATCATCACAGCTAAGTTGCAAGTAAAATACAGTCTCCATTCAACCACACAGGCTCTGAAGCGAAATGGAAGGTCAGAGAGTGGTAACTGTTTATGGACAGTTTTTTGGTTTTTTTTTTTATCCAATGTGTACAATCACCATATTATTCTGACTTACTAAGGTTTTAAAAGCCTAGAATTTGCTCCAGCTAACACTGGCAGGCTAGAAACAGCATGATGTCTTAAGTCTCCAGTTCAATTTTGTGAAAGGTCTGTAAAGCACTTAACAACAATTCATCTCTTTTCCCTTATCACCTTTATTTGAATGTTTCTGAATCTTACCACTCTGAGAGTTATTAACTTAAAATTTAGCCATTTTTAGTTTATTTTAATTTATTTATCTGAGGTTCACTCAGCAATTCTCTAAGTGCAACACTAGCACACAGAGAGGTATCCCATGCTTCCTACATAAGAATTATAGTATTATAGTCTGCTTAATCTGGATTATTTCAAGTCCCTATTTAAATTGTACAAACACAGAATAAAAGAAGTACCATGTGTGCAAAAATACAGTTCTGTTTTGATTTGTTTTGACTTTTCTCTTTCCCCAAAAAGTCCACAGATAATTATTGGTTCTTTTCTACTGTTGCAACAATTAATAATTCATTTTCCCAGGGTTTATGCTGGCATCAAGTGATAGAGATTGTGTATAAAAGTTTTGTCCAAAGGCATGCTGAATTATTATAAAAACAGCCATGTTAATATCCCCCACATTTAAAACAGAGGATTCAGTTTTTCCATAACAAATCATTTTCTATCAAATTAGGTTGATCAATATTCGTTTTTCAGCATCTACAGAAGCAAGACTAGAAAATTTTACAAGGAATCTCACACTACATTCCCACTTGACAAAATGAGCACATCATGCACAGCTTCTGTTTACTAACGAGGCATTGCAAAGTTTGGGGGGCTGCAAACTAAGAAGAAAAATATACTGAACCTTGAGGAAACTATCTTTCTGTAGCTTGACTTGGCACTGAAATTACTTCCAAACCTATTTACAAAAACTTTGCAAATTCATAATTATAATTTGTGTCCTGATAATAAAAATAAAATAATAAATCCTTATACAGAATTCACATAACTACAGTAAGTACTTCTCATAAATGCAAACTAATCTCCAATGATGTAAAATTTATTTTACTATTCAATATCTAATCAGACATAGTTATTTTTAAGGGACCAAAGACAAGGCCAAAAGACTGCACAAATGGACAACTAAATTCATTTCAAATTAAAGGAATTATTCAAAAACAGAACTAAAAATCTTCTACAGTGCCTGAATCTGCAATAATAAGCCACATAACTAGCCAGAAAGACCACAGGAATCAATATTACTACCCTGTAATAGCCCTGACAGTAAAAAAGATGGCCGACTGAAAAAAGTTTCTTCCAACGCAAAACATTCATTTTGTTTGTACTGCAGCTATTTTAATACAGGACTTAACACTGCTAAATCAAATAGGAATTCCAGCATTGATTACAGTGAAAAGGAATCAAAATGTTTCTCAGCCTCTAGACCATAAGGCAGCACAGCTCTAGCAGCAGTGGTGGTATCGCTGAACTCACAATATTATTAATGGTTACTTAAGTAAATTTTAATTACATCATTTCACTCCTGTACTTTCCCAAACACAGATGACATTTTACACTCCTATAACTAGCAGCCTTCCGTTCACAAAAGCTTATACTTTAATAAATACACAGCCAGAACAGAGGTAGTAAAACAATAGTTACCTTCACTGTTAAGTTTGGTCTCAACCTATTAAATTACTTGCCTGCACCATACCAGAGAGCTCAACCCTGTCTTACTCTGTGCTGGGTGGCAGCTTTGGGGTACTGAACTGAGTGGGGGCTGCTGTATAGCTTTTTTTTTTTGGTGTGTGCATGTGTGTGTGTGTGTGTTATTACTGCCCTCACAGCATTCTAAGAATGTCATGCTTAGCTAATAGGGGCCAGATTCTCAACAGATTAGTTCAGTTAGGCACAAAATCAAAATGGACGAATCTTCACAAGAGCTCAGAACGGTCAGTGCTAACCTCTTTCAAAAATCTGTCCCCAATTATAGATGCCAAGTACTTGAAAACCTGGCTCCGAGCTCTTAAAAATCTGTTTTCATATGCTAAAAACAAACACTGCAGCCACTAAAGGTTTTGGGACTCCTGACACTATGTATTTCTATCAGGGGAGGAGCAAGGCAAGAGGCAACCTAGAACAGACTGAATAAATCCACTTTAAATGACAAAGCTTACTATTACTACTACATTTACTGGCACTGTCCATGGGCCAGTTTTGGGTTTATCTCCTCTTTTATTTATATATTAAGTCTTTCTGAGCCAGAAATGAGCACCTCTTCCTTTTGCCAGTTCCTCACTGGTGTCAGCCTATAGTGTTTCTAGTGACAGTAGATTAGAGCCAGAACAATGAGCTGGCCTGAAAGAAAATGCAGCAATCCTTCATGCCTTTCTTTTTCTGTAACCAAATCAGGTTCAATTGATGTAAATTAATCAAGTTTACACAACATGGGCAAAAAAGACAACAACAGAATACTCATGAATTGATAATTTATACAATTGTGAAAGAGAGCATAGCAATTTGTTATTTAAGTGGAATAGGATGGTATCACTTAGCTTTAATATGCTCCAGGAATCACTTCCTAAAAGAAGCTGCTGTGCAAAATGAGGCTGAATTATACATTTTGAAGCTTTCACAACTTTGAACTTTAATATAAAATATGGAACACCAAAGGCAAAATTATGCCTTCAGCACAATTCTTTGTCCCAAAGACATAATACAAGTGTTTTGTTATTGGAGTTTCCTTTAGGATATTTGAGTTTAGCAGTACAGTAGTTGCTTACACTTCTATGTTCAAATGTAAAACTGAAATGACAGCTTTGGCAAATTCATACAGTTATTACACTAGAAAGTCAGTTTCCATTAGTTCCCTGAACTGCCATACAGAAAAAGTAGAATCATCAGCCTTTTTTGCATGCTGCGATCAGTGCTATAAGGAGAAGTCTCCAAGCATCTGTTAAGAAACTCTTGCCTTTAAAAGATGTGCATGACATCTAATGTAGAACTGTTTGGCTTTTTACTGCTACCACCTGCCCTGATAATTTAAACATGTTATTTTCTTAACAAAAACTCTCTTTACCCCAGTTACAAATATAGACTTTTAAAAGAGGCAATGTTAATTCTAGCTTATCTAAACATAGATGAGACAACAAAAACATTAGGGACTTAATGTAAAAACCTTCTAATACCCTAGCGTATAATTACATTATTCATTAGCAAGTAACTTCAAGTAGGTGTAATTTAGTGTTTCCATCCTGCCCCTTGAGCAAATACAACGCAGAATAGTTAATCAATTTGATCCCAAGCTCCTAAAATCCACTGTCTCAATAAAATCTGATACAGAGATTCACAGAAGGGCTCCACCCCAGCCTACCCTCAAGGATCAAGAGGGCTTACCCAACTTATTTATACATTCACCCACTCAAGGGGTGGAGGATGGCAGATAAACCATTCTTCCTTCGTTTTTCAGTAAATTCAGCAGAAAGAAATTGCCCTGTAAGACTTACTTATCATCTGTTGCTCCTTTTGACTAACTCCATGTTTTGTGAGATGGGCTAATCACTCATGACGTACACTGCAAATGGGCACATCTGCCCTGATTCTCACCTCAGACCTCCCCTTTCAACAAAAACAGTAAGGAGATTGCTTGATCTCAGCTTGCTACAGTCTGGGTAAGGCTCTGCACACCAACAAAAAACCCGAAGCCTTAAGTGTTTTACACAATCTCCCTATTAAAACATTGCTTATTTAATAACAAATTATTTAATAAAACATTTAATTATTTAATAAATCTAATGCCACTGAAACACCTTTGCTCCATGGTGCCTAGCAGGGTTAATTTCTGGTGACAGCAATGGAGAAACAGAACTAAGAGAGCTTTACAAATAGAAACCCACGCTCTGAGGAGCAGGGTGACCCAAGACACTTGGCAATGGAAGGCCATGCCTTCCTGCTCACTGACCCTCCTCACAACTCCCGGTTCTCCACAGCCTCCCACTCAGCTGCCACTATGCCTGCGCTCGTCTAGGATTTTTTCTCTCCTCTTTTCTTTTTTTTTTTCTCCTTCTTCTACAAGGCTTGTGTGATAAGGCCAAGAAAGAGATAAACGAAAGACGCCGGTTTTGGTTACTGCCTATAGGCTCACCTCCCCTGAGGAGATGGCGCGTTCAGAAACCGAACCAGTCCTCGCCTGCTCAGAGGAAGCTGTAATGGCGCCTTCACCCTCCAACAGGTGCGATAGTGGGTGAGGCCGCTTTCCCACCACCCTCGCTCTGATTGGCTGCTCGGCAGCAGAGGCGGAGACACAGCGGGAAAGCACCAACCAGAGGCGAGGGCAGTGCTGCGTAAGGGCTGTGAGCCTGAGGAGAGCACAAGATGGTGGTGATAGGCGCTGTGAGGCGGTTTGGTGAAAGAAAGACTTTCTTGTTCCTGGGAGCTAGGTGCCGAGCTTTGGTGAAGGGTGACACATCAGTTGGTATTCTCCAGATGAAGTATAATCTGTATGTTGTTCTTCTCAATACTATATTTGTTTAGAGGTAGCTAATGTTAGCTTCAGAAGTAAAGTGTCAGTGCCCTCTTGAGGAACTGCCTTGCTTTACCTTACCTATATCTTTCTAATACCATGCAACGAACTTAACACCACAGTTTTTAAACCAGTAAAAAGGTGCCTTAACTGATGTCTTAACTGATTATGATGAGTAAGAGCTGCCATCTTTACTGATGCCAAACTGCCTGGCTGGCTTGCTGACTATTAGGCCACTTTTACCAGTTCCTAAACTGGGAAGTGACTAAGGTACAGAATTGGGGGATTGAGTATAAGCCTGGCAAAAGTTGACTGCATTAAGTGAGTGCTGCATGGGAGAGAGAGTAATCCTCTCTGGGATGTAGAAGAGCTGCTCATGTTACCTGTTTGGCTTTCCAGCATTTTTGTTACTTAGTCCCTCCTGGAATCTCTTTGTAGCAGCAATGGCTTTCCTGCCCTCTCATTGTTGCTTCATGTTGCTGCTGCTTTCTAGCAGAACTGGAATGCAACAAAAAGCTAGGAAAGGGAAACTTGAGGTGGCCTGAAGAAGAAGGGAAATACTATGAAAGTGTGGTTTAATTTCTGGTATATCTATAGATAGTGGGGGTGGGGGGGTGGGGAGGTTTGAGCTCTATCAGATCTCTGTGACCCTGTTTCCACTTAATGGAAGAGGCTTCCAATTGATACACAAGTTCTCTATAGTTTTCAGAGAGAATGGTTTCATCTAAGACTTGTACTACCTGCTTCTTTAAAGTAGCTTGATTAGTAGTAGATTCAGGTAGTCTTGCTGATGATAACTCTTAAACTGTTAGGGTTTTTTCTCTGAACTGTAAGCATATTAATTATTTTTTGTCAGTTGCATTGACTTATGTTTGTAATTCTGATGATGATTTTCATGCTCATTATTACATTAGCAGTTTGTTTAAATCTATTTTATGTACCCAAAAGTCTGGGATGGGTACTTCGTAATTATGTTGGCTTTTTGGATTAATGTGTGATCTATAATGTTTTGGAGCCATCCCATACTGTTTGTTTAGTTAGGTTGCCTGGCCTGTGTATTAAAAATCTTTCTGCATTTTGGAAAGTAATCTAATTTTCTGAATACCAGAAAGATAATCTTATTCCATAAGAAATTTGACAGGATTTTCAATATTCTGCTTGTCTATGCCACAGCCATTTTTCTTCTGCAGTAGTGGTAAAATTCTCAGCACAGCTTAAAGAATTTTGGAAGAGCTGTCTTCAACAATGAGCTTTTTTTCTTAAACTGTACAGCTTAAACACTCTTAATATTATACAGTACATGTTTCATGAAAACAGCATGTACTGAAGTGTATATCTGTGTAGTAATGCAACTCTAAATACGAACTATTGCTTCTTACAATGGTATCAAGTGCTAATAAAATTTTAGATTAATTTTCATGAGATCTCAGGACACCTCCCTGTGTATGCAAAACTGTTCAGTTCTCAAACTTTTTCTTCCTGCAACCCTCACCCCATGTACATTTAAGTCACTCCATTTCCAAGAATATGTTATGGCCAAATTTTCCAGGGTTTTTTTGTAAATGTGAAGAGAAGTGGATTGTACTAAAAGTATTTGAAAGCATGTGGAAACTTGATTGCAAATATTAAGTGGGTCTCAAGATACAGATATTGCAGTTGACTGTTACAAATGTCTGGAATCTTACTGATAGGAAATCTGTAGCTGTGAGAAATGCAAGCTTTGTGGAACCTATTTTCTTCTTAGTAGACAGACTTTAAATCTGGGGAGGGGCGGTGTCACAATTCTTAGCTTCTGACACTTTTTCATATTGAATACCAAGAGGTAGCCTTTTGCAAATTAATTCTAGGTGATAGATTTATCTTATCGGTGCTTATGTCTATTGAGTATTTTCTGTACTTGTGAAATCACTTATACATCTCTGAACTATATGCTGCTGTTTTTTCAGGTAATGCTTGACCTTTTAATCATTCAATTGTCTCTGCTTCTGCACCGATGCTGAACTGTCAGGCGTGGGGCCTTATACATTGCCTGCCGTTCAGCACATCATCCACGTTTTTATAGAAACTGTTGAAATTGTATGATTCCTCTCACTTCACTTATGTGCTTGGCAGCAGTTCCTCCATGGGTATAGCTGTTGTTTTTCCTCTCTACTGAATGTTCTAGCTCTTGCAGTGTCAGTTCCTTTACCAGCCATCTGTCTTGCTGGCTCACTCACTATCTTAACAGCTCTCCTCAGAGTAGATGCAAGTCCTAGTGAGTACACCATCAGCTGTTAATTTTTTATTCAGAAGCTTTTAAAACAATTGTTGCTGCACACAAATATTCTATATTTCAGTCCTCCCTATGCAGTCCTTGGCACTTATGGTTGCTTTCTTCAGCCTTCTCCTTTTTCCAGGTTCTTTTGCAACTTGTTTCACTATCACCTCATTTCTTTTCCTGAAATTCTTAGAGTAATTTTCTTCATTGGACAAACTAGGTTGCTCCTAAATTCTGTCTGGAAAGTGCATGTCTGAATGCAAGGAAAATCTAATCCAGTTCTGTTTGTTGTTTCCCAGTAACTCTATTCTTTAAAATCTGTGAAAGAGGCATTTAAATACTTTCAGTTATTACATAAGTCAGGTAATATCAGTCTTAGGTTTATCAGGAGCTATCTTTTGTCAAGAAGTTAGAGAACAACTTCTTTGTAGCAGTGTCAGTGTTACAGATAGGATAGATTGTCTTGTAGCTCAGAGGCTGGCATATTGCTAAAAAATCTAGCAATCTTTTTGATGAAAAGTTCTGTTTGCTTGTAGGCTGGTCAGGCCTGGATGCAAAATTGCTTTATGAAGCCCTGACTGTATAGTATCCCTTATTATAGTAGCAGTTTGTTTTATTTTCGTACACTATACCTGCTTTACAATCTGCCAGTAGCTAAGGTTCATTTAGGTAGTGCCTAGAGCATTATAAACCACTATTTGGTGTTAGGGGTAGAAATGAATCACACAGATAATAATTTCAATAAAGATAGAGGCATACCAAATTTTTTTTTAATATATGTTAATAAGCCTTTCTCAGACCCTCTGCTTCTTTCCTGGACAAATTCAAATATTGTTTATTGCTAGTGCCAATTAGTCAGCCAAGCATCTGTAGCTGGCAGCTGTCCTCACGAAGAAGACCCCAAGAGATTAAAACTCCTGGGACACTGATTTGCATGTTAGATGTTACTGTTTGTCATCTTCTAAGGGTCTTTCATATGTGTTGTTTCTTAAAGATAAAAAGACCTGAGTGTGCTTACAGTGGTAACTAATAATTAGTAAGCTAGATTTTATTTCCCCACTGTATTTATGACCTCCGGGGTAAATTTGGATCTGTCATTTAATACCTCTAGTGAGGGATTGTCTATGTGAGGATGGTTTGTTTCCAAACTAAACCACTGCAGCTGAAACAGGTTTTCTCCCATTATGATTCTGTTATGCTGGTAAAGGTGTGTTCATAATAAATGAGTCTGTCCTGGGCTAGGAATTTAAAGCTGTATTACTATACTGGTAATAGAATTTATGCTAGTATAATAATTCCAGTGTTACGGAAAAGCTTGTAGTCTTTCCAGAAGTTACACAGAGTCTTCTGGCATTGCCCAGGCCTTTATTATACGGTCTTTGTGCACGGAAAGTGAAAACAGTCAAAACAGCAGCATGGAAGAGAGTGAGAGTGTAAATTAATTTCTTTTTTGTCTGTCTCTCAGGCAAGTCAACTTCCTGTCCCCAGCATGTGCTTTCCAATAGGAAGGTGTCATAGTATTTGAGGCTGTAGAAGTTGTCTCCAAAACCCTATTAAGTGAGGTTGTCAAGTGTGGTCATGACGAGCCTTACGATTAACTATGACCATGAGAGGCAGATGAATTTGAAAATGTCCAGAAGTCCGCAACTGTGAACTGGAAACTAATAAACTTTTCCTCTCATTAAGTGAAGCTGCAGATATCTTATGCTAAAATAACCAAGTAGTCAAACCCAGGAAAGCTGCAGACAGAAGCTGGTGAGCTATAACTTATCTTCCCCTCCATGTTACTAGGATGTACTCTGTACTCTAGGTTCAAACTAAGCATTATTCCATTAATAAGGAATGTCATCATTGTTAGGTGAACACGCTGCCTGTGTTAATTTACTGTGCTGGAAATAACAAGTAAACTCCCTACAGTAGAATAAAACTATTCACCAGAATGTGATTGGAAGGGTATTTTAAGAACAGATAAAATCCACTTACATGCCAGGCTAGAAGGAGCTAGCTGCTACTTAGCATCCTATTAACTAAAAGGAATCTCTCAATTAATTCCCTCTGAAGGAAAAAAAAAAAAAAAAATCATTAGGCCTCACAAGATTTCAAAATTTTGTGCTTTAAATAATCTCAGTTACCAGAGAGAATTCCTGCTAACAAACCAGACAAAATATGAACCAATATTGTTAAGGAAGTGTGAAGTGAATAAATACTTAACTTTGTCATTAGATTAATAAAATCTCTCCATCATGGAAAATAAGAGAGGCTTTAGCTTCATCATAGTTTTTACATTGTATTCTAATTAAATAGATTTGCATTTTATTAAAACTATCGGAATAAGTCACACTTCCAGTTGCCAAGACAAGCTCATCTGCAACATCCTAAAGTAATGGAAACATCACTGTGTAGACTTTATTAATCTTTTTCATAGTTTCTAAAACAAGGCAGGCCATTCCATTTACTTATAATGGGTTCAGTAAGAAGTTAGATTAAGGAACTAATATTTCTGTAAAAATGAATTACATGATATAACTTGTGTTGTGACCCAAACATAAAGCCTGCATATGGGTAAGTTCTGAATGGAGAAATCTGGAGCTGGGACCTGCAGCATTGTCGGAAGTAGCTCTTCAGAGGCAGATTATGAAATTAGAGCTGTAATCTCTGCTTGACATAGAGTTAATATGCAGCCTTTCCAGGGCTGAAGCTGTTTACTGGTTCTTCCATCTGTCAGGATTTTCCTAGCTTCTATGGGGAAGAAATACATACATTTGAAACTGAGATTGCATAGAGAAAAGCTTTCTTTGTGGATATGTTATGGAACCCTTTCTAAGAACTGTGGGTAGCTGCTGGCAGACCACCAGGTGTAGGAGTGAATGGGTGTTATGGCAGTAGTTACTTTCAATAACCAAACAAATTAAAAATCCTTTTTCCCCTCTTTGATGTGACACTTGAAATTTATTTATGTGAGAGAAAATAGTGGGAAAAATAATAGTCAAAATCATTAAGACCTGAGGAGAATGATTGACCTGAATGGAAGCCAACATGGGGGTTTTTTTCTTTGCTTCTTTTAGGACTGGGCTTAGCTTTTTCTTTCTGAGAAAGTTTAGTGTGCAAAATCTGCAAGGTTCATGTATAAACTAAACTTGAAGGGCCTTGCCATTGTGAAATAATGAAATCAAGCATCATATCAGCTGGCAGAGATGAACTCTTCATATTTGTTTTATGTTATTGCGCAGACTGTTTCAGAAAGTCAAAACAGTGAACATATGAAGGAATACTTATTTCGTGCTGACCTAGTGACCTGGTAAGGTAGAGTTCTGCACCTACAGATTGCCTGTTCTGTTCCATAGCCTTTTCTTGCAGGACCAAAACATAGACTAATGCAGTTTGATATGTGCATCAGCAGCCTGTGTGCTGTGTATCAGAGAAACTTTCAGTAAAGGTCTCTATGTTCAATAAAGATTTAGCTGTGCCTGTACCTTTTCACCTCATGTACCTTGGGTAAATTACTGTTTTGCTTTGGAAGACAAAGAGGAGAATATTGGGCTAAAGCTGGAGGTTCTGAGAAGTGATCAGAAGGCTGGCTTTTAAAAAGTTGCAATTATGTATTTCTGTCACTCATGTTATTTGAAAATTAATAGTTTAACAAGGAAGCTGAAATGACAAATTCAGGGCCTTCTCTCCAGTGAATAAAAATAATTTTATACCCAAGATATGCCCATCCATTTACAGCAGTATACAATTGGAATTAGGTCTGTCAGTCTGTGGTAGCCAATTGCTTGAGCTTCATTTCCACTGTATGTCGTTCTTTCAAAGGAATGCTTATCATATAGCTGATATTCGGGCAGCAACTAGAGTAATCTACATAATTGCACCTTATCAGGACAGGCTTTTTTCAGTAATTTTTCCACCTTTGGTGTGGGAGTAAGAAAAGTTTCCCCAGGACTAGGAACAATGAATTGCTGTTTTTAGATTATACAGTCATCTTTACTTTTGCATTGTCTTGCCATGTTTGAAGGGTACAGGCAGCTTAAAGTTAAAGTTCTATAGAGCTTTAAGTTTCACCATGAAAAAGTGATGGTATGTGCATCCTCTATGACTAGCAAGAATCCTCATCTCCAGTGTATGTCAGCAAAATATGCATCCTGATGCTCAGGAATTAATTATGGGCACTAATTGTCAGGGTCTCTTCCTCCCTCTCCCCTAAAAGAAGCACTAAGGGATTCCAACATGGATTTTATCCTTCTTTTCTCTCACTTGTGGGGACAAGCAAACACAAACTTCTCTCTACCCTCTGAATAGATTTACTAACATAACCCAGCCCACACAGAAATAATAAAATCAACAAGATTCTCACCTTACTTCATTGGTCTCTGCCAGTTCTTTCGCTTGGATAAGAGACTCCTGTCTATGTTGTGTTTTCTAGACTCACTGCCTTTTCCTTCTGCTGGTAGGGTCATCAGGGGAGCTTTGAGCTGGATGAAGCACTTTATAGAAAAAAACTATGAAACTCTGACCATTCATCTGCACAGCAGTACTGATTTCACAGAAATAACTGCGCTGAGGAGTCGGTAGCTGATTAGTTTTTCTTCCAGTCCATGATATTTGAAGTGTTTCAGGGCACACTCACTGTATTATAATGTATCTTCACTTCAGTTGTCATTTCTCAGACAGAATTTCTCATTGTTTTCAGTATCAGTGACAGACAGTTCCGCTTAACAATATGGGAAGGGTGGAGTAGCCTGTATAGAAAGCTACAGCCCCTCAACTGATAGCTGCTAATTTTTTTTAAATAATATTATCTCTTCCCAGGCAGGGTTAAACTCTGCCTTTTCTCCATCCAGCAAATGCACAGAAAAGAAAGAGAACGAAGTTGCACAACTTCCTGAGGCAAGTGATCATGAATCTTTCTGCTACCAGTTACCCTAAAGAAGTCTATGGATTTTTACCCTTTTTCCTGACATGGTTTTGTCAATGTTTGAGTAAGTGAAGGGAGTAAAGTGACTATTTAACTCCTTTTTTGGCAGAGAGGAGATTAAAGCAAAGACATCCTGCTTAAAAGTGAATAGCTTCTACTGTACTTGAAGCACTGTATAGGTGGGAAAGAACAAAACAAACAAACAAACAAAAAAACCCAAAAAACCCAAAGCCGTATTGAAACAAAACTGTTAATCAAATGTTAACATGTTCAGAAATTGTCAAGAGGGACAGATGGAATCCTGTGATTCTCCCTCTTCTCCTTGAGTCAGTTTTTAAAATATATTAAAAGCTCATGTACTTTTGAGTGGCAGATATGGCTTGTCACTTTAGAGTTTATTTTTGCTATTGTTAATACTGAAATAGATTGTGCCTGAGTTAGAGTAGTTGACAGAAATCTTAAGTACCACAAAGAAAATACTTGTCTTGCATTTAAGATCTCAGCGTTCAGATTTAGGGACCTGTATGTGGTTAAACTTTGAAATTATGTAACAGTAATAGAAACCTGTTCAAGTTGATGCCTTTTAGCAAGCAAGGGAGTGTGCATGAGGGGTGTGATTGTACAGTAAACACTCTTAAACTTTTTCCTTAAGTGTATTCTTTAAGACAGCATTCAGCTACCCAGAACAGTGCCTAGGACATGCTCTCTGCAGTTTGCACTGAACTCATAGTGAATCTTGTGGTATTTTTCCCATGAGACAGTGATATAAGTCTAAGCCTTGATGTACTTCATATTTAAATCAGAACTTCTTAGCTTATGTTGTCTAATTGGAACCCATTCTCTTGTAACATATTTCTGGAGTAAACATCCCCTTGATTATCTGAAGAATATGCATATTGAATGATCTTAAAACTGAACAGAGTTGTTAAATCTTGTTCTAATTCTGTAGTTGAGCTGTGTCATAGGTCACATGCTAGTTTCCAGAGTGTTAATAAAGGGTGCCTTTAAGAATCATTTCCTGTATTTTTAGGATGCCAATTTAATGTTTATCTGTTCTGTGTTTGCGATACTGAAATTTTAATGCACTTCCAAAGCAAAGACACCAAACCGTGTCACCAGAGCTGCTCTCTGCCTGCAAATGTAAACAAGAATAGTCCCTATCAACAGGCATAAAGCTAAGTGGAAAGGCAGAGGCTAAACTACTTCCGAGTGGAATATTGGTTGTGCATAGATGACTCTTCTTTTATAATGTTTGAGACATCTTGGGTCCAAATCTAAAGAAGACTGTATAACCATCTTAAACTGAAGCTAATGGAAATTCTGGCTGTTTCAGAAATTTTAAAGAATTTGGTCCTGTGAGTTTCGTATGGAATACCTAAGATGGCTGTATTTGCAAATTTTGTCGAGTCGCATTTTCTGAGGACACGTAGCAAAAGATTTAACAAAAAAAACCCCCAAAAAACCAAACCTGTAACTTTTTTATAGCAGCCTCAGACAAGTCTCAAAAAAAGCAAAAAAGAAACCTGAAGAATGACAGAGTAAGTTATTTTGTGCAGACCTCACCAACAGGTGCTAGTCCAGGCCCATCATCTATGCTATCTGTAGAACAGCGGGTGAGTGAAGAATACAAAGTAGCATTTGACCTGAAGCCTAGTAGGCCAGAAGCCAGAGGGAATAATCACCACTCACAGAACAGCAGGCATGCTGCCCAGCCCTCCACTCCCATTGAGGAGACTGGGGTCAGCTCACACACAGAGCTTTCTTTCTGTTCTTTAAATATACTTGTTAAACCTCAGACTTATAGCACAAGATTCAAGACAGAAATTTCTCAGTCTGCCTCACCTTCACTGAGATTTTCAATAATCATGAAGTTGGTTGCTCCTGCTTTGACTTAAGAGGATGTTTTCTGGTCACTTCGTTAAGGTATGGCAGCATTTTGCCTGCTTTTAGAGTAAAAGCTGAGTGACCCTGACAGTGTAGTCATCAAAGGGCAGTACTTGCATGACTAACTCAGGAATTGCCAAAATCTGGTGACTTCCTAGTGGATGAACACAACCTTACGTGCAGGGCTTGCCCACTATCCTATCTTTCTCTTCTTACCCCCATCCCAAGCACTAGAAACAAAGTTGAGTAGAACTTAGTCAAGAAGGAAAATCTTGTATTCCTTACAATTCTACATCGATACTGTCCCCAAACTACATGTTTCTCAGAAACTAGTTGTTCAAGAAAAAATAAAATGGAAGTGAATATTTCTGCACAAGTCTTTGTCAGCATTGTATTGTCAGCTCAAATTATGAACTGTTCCTTTTTACAACAATGGCACAATTCAACCGTAGTCTAATGTTTTCCCAGATTTTACAGTGAGTTTGACCTGCAATACATAAAAGTATACGATTGTATCAATAATGCTTGGAGAGCAGCTACAATTTTCTTCTGTTTATTCCTGAGTGATCCAGAGAACTTACTACAAATGCTTAAAACCTATAGTTAAATATTCACAAGTTAGGAGCTATACCTTCAAAAATTACTGAGAATATTACTTGCTACTTGAAGCAAGTCACTGGGATTACTCCTTTTAAGTTAGCAGGCCCTCTCTTGTAAGAGGAAGCAGTTCAGTAACTGCTTATTGCAATGTGCATTTAAATATCTTCTTTGAAGGGTAGACTTGGGAGTATCATACTAACAATTTAAAGACATTTTGGGGGATAAGTAAAATATAGTTATATTTAATGCCAAGCATTGCTAGAATTCAAGCAGAAAATTGGCATTAAATTATTTTTTCTCTTTTTAGAGTTGAAGAAAATACAGAGGCCATCTTGGCCACAATCCAGGGAACAGAACAGCATATTAGATTTTTTTGGTAATATAGGGTACTCTGGTTCTCCTTCATAAAGGTATGTGTCTTGTCACTCTCCCTCATACAGATAGCAGTAAAAATGCACTAGTCTCTGCTTTTCAATAGCACATGTTGATTTTTAACTACAGTGGTTTTGTACAGATTGTGCTTATAAGGATTTTTTTAATCTTTAAAAACCCCACCCTTACTGCCTTGCTGTATAGTGTGATCATAACAGTGGCTCTAATGTTAAAAATATTTCCAGGTCAGTTTTTTGTGCAAGTCTTTTTGAAAAATAGACTTCTACTTAAGTGTAATGGAAACATTTCCATGACTTCAGCAGTCTACTATAGAAGTTAAAATAAACATTTCCATGGAGATTGCAACTCGAGATTTACTGTACTGTGCTGAATGCATGATAACAGGGAAAGTTGCAGTAGATCCTACATCAGACAAATGTTGATTGTTTATTGCCCAAGCTGACATGTAAGTAATTAGCATAAATGTTCTATTTGCACTAGCCTTTAGCGTAAACAATGTGCGGGTAACAGAAGTGTCATTTTTAAAATATTTGGGGAAGACCAGATCGTTGGCTTTATTAAAAGGATGCTGCACTGGTTTCATTAGCACAAAGCAGCTTTGTCTTTGTCCTAACTGACCAGGTGAAAATATGTATGTGGCAGCAAGAACAGAGTCTCGGTTTATGAATTATGGCAATGGAGGGGTGTGGTCAGAGCATGCTGCTTAGCTCTTCTGATATTTTAGTGGCTTCTAAAGGGCTGTTGCAGGCAGCAGCAACTGAAAATATAATACTGAAATGCCCACAGTGCCCTTCTGGTATTAAGCCTCTTTCATTCCTACCCAAAAATGAAAACCTATTTTAAGGTTTAACAGTGTCCTTTTAAATTAGAAGCAAACTGCCACAGTGAGATATTCAGACTGTGTTAGGCAGCGTATGCTATGGTTACCATCACTAAACAGAGCTCGATCTGTTAAGATCAAAATGGTTGACTTGTCACTCTATAGTAATTGTTCCCTGTGGAAAAAATTCAATAGCATAGCTTAAATCACACATAGCTGATCACGTGTCTGAGGCTTCTGTGGTGCTGAGACTAAAAGGCACAGGTAGGGAGGAGCTGTGTCAGGAAATCTTTTAATTCTACTGGCTGGGGGAGGCTTGCCTTGCATGCAGTCATATGCACAAATTGATTTTTAATTTTACAGTAATGCACTATTATAATTGTTAACTCGATTCCTAAAACGCTACTTTTAATGGCCTGATGTTATGCCCCTGCATGTCCAAGGTGCCCATTGGAAGGAGAGTTTTTGGATGTGCAATGGCTGTGAGCTGGTACCCAATCTGTTCAACTTCTTTTGTTTAGAGCACAAAAACTGTTAAACTGCAGCCTATATAAGACAAATTGAATACGTGCTGTCCTGGAAATGAATTACATACATGAACCTTAAAGTCATTAGTACAAAAAAATGTCAAGTCAATTAAATATGAAAAGTACTAGGGTTCTATCCAGACTGGAGAATCTTTAATAACATGGGAACTGATGCGAGTCACATCAACTTGCTTTTAAACACCTGTCTTACTGATGCCAGTAATTGCTCTGGCTCTTTTGCTGGTTTAATACATGATAGAGTAACACAGGGAGTGGGGGATGCCTTATACACCAATAAATTCTTTCTTGATACAGGGCAGAAGTGTTAAAAGTATGCTAATTAGACTGCATTTAGTTTTCTAAAGGAAGTGATTTTTTTAATCTTAGTTTGGTTCTTCAGTTTCTTGTCAAAACTGTGCAAGTTCCCTGTCTGGCTGCACGCAGTCTCCTAGGTTAAACTTTTCTCACTATCTACACCCAAGAAAAGTGCTGAGTTTCAGTTTTGCTAGCCTTCCCCTTCCCATGCCACTCTTGAGAAATTGTAAGTCAACCTGCATTACTAACAGGAAAAAAAAAATACAGTTGCAGCCTACTCTATCTAGGGTAAAACATACCATCCTTTGATAGCTAAGGAATACTCACCAATCCTTTGACAACAGAAGCTACTACACGTACAAGCAGTTAAGAACACTTGCTGCTTGATTATGCATGTTTAATATGCTTGCTCAATTCCCTGTTCACCACCCAGCACTAAGAGGAAGCGAGGCATCAGGCATAGCAGCACAATGCTTGGCTATAAATGACTTCATGTAGGATGTAACTTGTCATTTGGCCTGAAATACAGTGGAATTTTTCCCTCCCTTTTCTGACACCTATTCACAGAAAAACTGTGTATGCTAGTCTGTCTCTAACCTTCTGCTGCTGGCCCTAGCTCTTTGGTGGGGCTAGTAATCCACACAGAAATAAGTGAGAAATTACTGCTATGCAAAATCTGCACAAGCACTACAGCTAAGGAGGGTACTCAAGGAAACCATTTTGCAGTCTTGATTGTAGCAGTACCTTACCTGTACGACAAACACTGCCTTTATCTTTTCCACTGCTGAACCACGAGAACAGGAACATGATTCCAAGAGCAAATTAATGTATTTAAGTGGGTTTTTCCCCTACATATAACTAAGCACAGATATTTGCATTTAACTGGCCGTCCCTCTCTTCTCTGCCCTTCCCCACTCCCTGGAAATTAAAATAAAGAAACTACTTAAAAAGCATATGCACTGCACCGCTTTGTTCCCCGTGGTCCACCTCGCGGTGCTCGCTCCCTGCCAGACAACTCGCGTCTCCATCAGCCGCCGGCTCTCCGGTCGGCAAAAGCCCCTCGAGCCGGGCCCCGCGGGCGGCTCAGAGCAGCGGGGCGGGCGGGGATGCAATGCGGATGGGCGGGGAGGGAGAGGCTTTACCTGCCGCGTTCCTCCGCGGAGCCAGAGGCGCCTGGAGCTGCTGCATCCACGCCGGGGCGCGGCGGACGGGCGGGCGCTCAGAGCGCCTGGCGGAGACGGCTGAGCGCCGGAGCCATCGCCGCGCCGGGGAGCGGTGGGAAGGGAGAGC
>JAVJGG010000088.1:23234769-23254286 GCA_035590195.1 Aviceda cuculoides
CAGGGCGGGGCGCGCGGGCCAGCCGAGGGTTCCTCCGGCACCTCAGAGCGGCCGGCCCAGCTCCTCCCGCCCGGCGCCCCGCGGTGCCGAGGCCGCCCCTCGCTGGCATGTCGGTGGGTCGCTGCGCTTTCTGTGGAGGCGTTTCCGAACGTTCGACTGTGGTGGTCTTTGTTTGTTTGCTTGTCGGGTTTTTTACACGCCCCTCCGCCCCCCTTTTTTAAAATCAAAAGTCTAGGATACTGCAGATCTTCCGCAGTGTTAGGGGCTTTTTTAGGGGAAAAAAAAATAGTGATATTGTAGTTCTTATGGTCTTCGAGAAAGTCCTGAAAGCTGTGCTCCCTCCCTCCCGCCCACCAAGATTCAGAAGTTAGAAGATACCTGTAAGCAGCTAAAGAGAGTCAGGACTCTGCCTTGCTAATCAAAAGCAGAGCACTACGAAAAATGTAGCAAAAAATACTGTAACCCAATTGCAGGTGGCTTTCAGAAAGGCATCTCTAATACAAATGTTTATACAAGGCTCTTCGGATAGTTATGAAGCATTTTATCAAGCAGGGTGTCTTAACTAGTCAACTTAGAAATGAACTGATACAGTATTTCCGAACAGATTCTCTATTTACTTGCTCATCAAAAGAAAAAGTCATTATTCAGTGTAGTTTTCATTAGAAGTTAATTTACACTTTTGGTAATGACCACAATAGAAGAATCTTTCAAGAGCTGCTTAAAAAAAAAGTTAAGGTTAACGAGTTGATTTAGAAGTTTGAGCACTAGCCCACCTCTCACCCTGAATTATGTGGTGTTGAAAGGTGCTGAAGGCTTGCATGTAGAATCCTGTATGTTAGAGTTGCATGCGTGCCCCCGCTATTGCTGCTTTGAAACCCTGATGTCCAACCATCACCCTCGTCTAGGAGAAGGTTTCTAGCAACTGTACTGCAACCTAGCAAGCAATATGACAGAAAGCTAGGACAACCAAATTAAACTAAGCAGTATGTTTTATTTACAGTATGTTAGCAAAACCTTCCTTTGAGTCGTCTTCATCCCTATGTGGTTTATTCTAAACTAGTGATGCAGAAGAAGTTAGGTTTACCACCTCTTTATTTCAATGAGTACATATTATAATGATTTCTCATCCCCTTTCAGATGCTTTCTTGGATAGTTCTTAAATGTAACAGGTTTCCTTGATAGTAACTGGATCACGCAGCCATGCCCTACCAAGCAAGTTCACTTCTGCAGCTATCCTAAAAAGGTGAGAAGTTAACACTGACTGATATTACATGTTGCGTAGCGATTCTTGGATTTAAAGTACTGTCAGATTTGTGTTGTAATGGTTGCCTGCTCTGATACTACATTATGTGCCACCACCATACTGACTTGATCACAGCATAAGTAAAGTCTGTGAAATACATATAGCTGTTTGGTAATTATTCTAATGTTTGCCACATAATGACTAGTAAATTACTTCCTGAAGTACCTTCCCCAGTGTTTTCACAAGACTCACTTAGATCAGAATTATGTATTCTCAGTTCCCTACCTGAACTTTTCAGCATTATACAGTTGTAGCAAAGTATAGTAAATAAGTTTAAAACAGTATTTACTTTATTACAACTTTTATTTGACTGAAGTAAATTGTAGATGTGGAAAGTATTTATGGAACTATAAGGCAAATGCTTCATTTTGAGTAATGACTCTTGAGATTGTTGAAAAATTAATTATTGGGTAGTAAAGAAAAAAATATGAAAAACAATTTCTTCCATTTTTCATTTCCTTCACATTCAAGTAACAACAGAATATACTTCCTCAAAGCTGGGGCTTTGGTGTGCTATTTGAGCTCCCTCTCTGGGAGGCATATGCTGTATCTGAGACAGTAGGAAACTTGCACTGATAAAGAGCCTAGCTGAGGTAAATGGTATAGTTGAGGAAAACCTTCAGTAGTATATGCAGCTGTAGGGCACTCCCAAATTACAAGACCCCACGTAAGCAAACCTTTTGGTGCTAATGTGGAAGAGAGCCACTACAACTCCCTGCTCTTTGTTTCCCCACCCCATTAATCTTAATGAAGCCAAGTTTGTTCTCTTGTTAGCTGGAAGGGTCCTACTAAAGCAGTAGCCATTTTCTGCTTTGCAAAGCAGAAAAGTTGAGGTAGAGACACATCCAAAATACTTTCAAAATAGTTGTGAATAATTTAAATATATTAATTCAAACAGTAACACAGTTCAGATTATCTTTCAATTAAAGGATTTAGTGACTAAAGCAATTTTATACAAGTTGCAGGTAACTTAGTTAATCCAAACCTCAGATCTCTCATCTTTCCTACCCTCTTCTCTTTCATACTCCTAGTTCTGAACTATAACTTTTGGGGCACCAAAATAAAAGAAGAAACATCTCTTTGCTTCCATAATCCCATAGAAATTCCTGAGAACTACCTTTGAAACTAGAGTTAGGTCTGCCTAGGTTAAGTTTGTTACAGCTACACATGGTTCCAGACAGAAGTAGAAGTGGAATATCTTTATCAAATTAAGTACGAAAAGGTCTTACACAGGCAGTTGTCAGCTATTCACGTACAGCTGAATAACTGGATTCATGGATCCTGGTTTCCGCTAACAGCAGCTGTAGTGTGCTGTCGTCAGCAGCAACCAGTCTGCTTACCCTGCAGACAGTGACTCCTATTTTCCTGCACACATAAAACAGATTCAGGGAAACCCAGATAGAAGATTAAATTTCTTTCCAATTTCAATGAAATTCCTGCTTTTATCTCAGCAGCTCATTTATCTGTTCAAGGAAAGCAAGAAAAGTTTACTATTGTTATTTTCTACAGATATGTCAATGTGTTGCTGCTCCTCAGTTTGTTGTACATCCAAATTCTTATTGATGCCCTTAGTAAACATTTAATTAGACATACTGAAGGATCACTGATCGTTCTGTCTAAGGATTGCCCAATTATGCTTCCAAAGGTTTTCTCTTATTAAGTGAAAGAACAGCAGATGTCATGATTCGTCCACACAACCTCCATTTTCTCATCCTCGGTAAATTATAACCATACAGGGTCAACGCTTTCTTTGCCTTGCAAAGAAGTAAACTGACAAATTAAAATAAAGGAAGAAGAATTTCTGTCTAGTTGATAACAGAATAGAAAAGCAGAGATTGTGCCAAATGGTGTAGCTAAAATAGATGGCACAGCCATATACAGTAAGAGCCTCATACAATTGAAAGGATATATAAAAGAATAAATTCAAGGTATTTACTCAAAAATGCAACAAACATTTAAAAAAATCCTTCTTAGAAACAACCTTGGTCTGCCCTTAAGTAGTCACTATCTAAATATGTTTTTTTAAATTATTTTTAGACCTTCCAGTTCACATACATAGAGAGTACTGAAAACTGATTTGAGATGTCCTGCATAACTATTTCATGATTCTGCCATTTGAAATTAAATGTTTTATCAGTAAGAGATACCATGGCACAGTATTCTATGCATGTAGTTGTAGTGGCTTGTTTATTACTGTTCAAGCGTAGATATCAAATACACAGAAAAAATAGGCTGAACTGAGAAAGCAGTTGATTTTAGAATATCAGTTAACAAACCAGTAGCAAAAAAACCATAAAATAGGTGTAGATGTGCAAGATTTCAGAGTTATGAAAGGGGAAATGTGAGACAATAATGCTAAAAGGCATTAATTAGACAGTCCAAGCTTTTCTGGTAATTCTCAAAGATTTGGGGAATCCAAGAAGATGATCAAGTTGGCTTCATAGAAGGTGACTACAGCTGTCATGTTAACAGAAATGAAATGGAGCATAATGCAGTACCTCAAATTGTGCTGTATTGTTGGAAAGCAGTCAGGTAAGGGAATTAAAGTAGAGAATGAAAGAAGCAGAGAAAGCAAGGTATAGTGAAGACTAAGGCAATGGTGTAGGTGTTGGAATTATTGCCTGCAAGTGCTGTTCTGTCACTGCTACAGAAAGATATTTTTTAGTTATAATATGATTTAATTGTATACTTTAATTTATTAGTATCCACAGTGGGAAATTAATTTTTCCAGTCTAACTTTAGGCCATGGCTTCTGACACCCTCACTGTGGAGCCTACATGAAGAGTCAAAAACTTGAGTCAGGAATACTTTTTTGTAAGACAGAAAAACCTATGCCTCGTTCATCATAAGACAGCTGTCCTTTGTGTAAAGAAAAGAGAACTGATTATACTAACTGTCCTGCTGTCAGCAAGGAAGGATAAGAGATCTCATAGTCACTAAACTATATCTGAAGCTATTAGGAAGTAAAAGTTGATCAAGAAAAAGTTGGGTTGGTTTTCTGTTACAGCGTTGTATTGATAATGAAAAATATTTTACTGGCAAGGTCCCCAAAAAGCAAGTTTGATTAATCTTCTGCTGCACCTTTAGTTTAACTTCTTTAGTGGAGTAGCATTTCAAGTCTCAATTTCTGAAAGGCAGGCAAACATGGCATTGCCCTATAATCAAGTTTAGTGAAAGGTATGTGCTAGTTAAACACCAAATCCTTAAAAATAAAAATATAATTTAATTCAGCTTCCTAAATACATGGTCAATATAATGCCCATAAACCCCGGCTTTCAATATTACTTGGATTTGCATGACAAGAGAGTAGCAATTGCTTCTAAATTCAGCTTACCATCAAGAACTGAAGGCCTGTAGTGTACGAAACCACTATTGCAGCCTTATAAAGCTGATTTTAAATCACTTATTGGACCATACAACCGGAAGGCAAATTACCATAGATTAAGACATGAAGACATCTAGTACTTGACAGTTAGTATTCTCATTTGGTGTTTATGGTACAAGTTAGCTTGAGGCTGCGCGTAATTTATGGAGAGAATTTTTTATTGGTATGGATGAGAATTATCTTTCTTTAGCAGGAAAAAAAATGCAATACTTATAATCTAAGAACATTTTTGATAATGACAGGTTATATCTATTGCAGTGTAAAGGGGAAAAAAACCCAAAACTAAGTCTCTCAGTGTTGTTATTGGGTGCAGCCCAACAAAGCTTTCTTCAGGCCACCACGAGAAACTTCATTTTAATCACTTTTATGCTCTTAACTACAAGCTTTTTTAGCAAAAAGCAGTATTTTGTTGGAATGTTTCATTAATATAAATTGCAGTCAAATCAACTATATAGAGCAGATTGTATTTAGAAAATGCTGAGAGTTAAAAATAGCATCATTAAAGCAACTTTGTTGTACTTTTTTTTCTCTCAATATTTCTCTCAACTCTCAGTTTATATTCAAGACAACAGTATCACACTTAATTTAGTTAGCTATCGTCAAATACATAGTGGTAAAAATTTTACTAAGTTCAAAGTCATAAGAGGCTTTGTTACCTCTTAGGAGGGGACCAGGGTGGGTGATTTATCCAGTATCTGGATTATATCTTTAGGGAACAAGATGTTTTGAGGTTTGTAGGTTGTTATTTACCTCATCAGCATTGGAAAACAGCCTGAAGCCTTTTTTTTTTTTTTTGTTCCCCTCCTTTGACCTTTATTTCTCGTATTTGTTCATTAGAAATCTAAGCAATCTCATTCTAAAGCCCAACTGACAGATGTCTTGAGAACTTTCTAGATCTTAGTGGAAAAACAGGTGAAAGTGAAGGACTAAAATTAGAGAGTAATTACAGGAAAATGCATAAGCTTAGGTCGAGGGCACACAATCCATTATTGTGTTCCTTGGTAGCGTGTACAAAAGACAGCGAAGGAGGAGTCAAATGTTTATTTTCAGCTTCAGATCTTTTTGTTGCTCAGCAAATTGAACAATTATGGTTGGATTTATCAATTTTCAAGCAGATATTTTTTTTTATCCAGACTAGTAGACTATACTTTAGATTTCTGAAAGAATGGGTATCCCTTTTCAAGTCCTATTGGCCAAGCTAATTGTAGCATCCAAGTGAGCAACAGAAGATGAAGATAGCTATTATCCTTGTCCTAATAATTAGAAACAGCAGGGCATCTCATGCTCTTGTCCTGTGAACAGTTTTAATGAAGTTTAATAGAAACTACAAACCTGGTTTCACTGGATAAATAAAAATGGCTCCAATTTTTGATCCTCCTGTTCAGAGCTGTACAGTCATCTGTATTCCTCCTCGTTCACTGTCCATCCTTGGGAATGCAAACAGATTCCTTTATTGTTGTATTTATAGAACATATAAAGGTCCCCAGTAAAGGGGGCAATTCCCCTTTATTTAAAAAAAAAAAAAAAACCAACCAAAACAAAATAAAACAAAATCAGCACATGCCCAGTGCATGAAATACTCTTACAGCTCAGTTACTAAATTTAAGGATTTTTCTGATTAGTCCTTTGTACTTTTATGTGATTACTAGTTTATGTTGATTTTTTAAAATGCTTGTCCCTTCTTGATTTTGGGGTTTGTCATTTAATCAGAATTTAAATTAGTATCAAGTAATAGGCGTAATCTCCTAACTTAATTTTTGGCAGTTCTCTCCCCTTGCAAGTATTGACAAATTTTGAGGATTATGGCTATTTCAAGGTAATAGGCTACCTTCTTCTTAGGGCTCAAATTTTATTGATTATTACCCTTTACTTTTTGTGTTTGAGTTTCCCTTGTGGAGGGAAGGGGTATGCACAGCTTCTGTTTAAAGCTTGAGAAAATAACATTAAAGCAATAACTTGTCAGAAAATCTAAATTTGTCCTTGCGTTTGGCTTTAAAGCTCTCCAAATCATGCTTAATATTTGTTTTTCTGGATAGCCCAGCGGTGGGACAACTTAAATGTGCCTGCAGATCTATCACTCAACACTTAGGATGTATACTTTAATAACTTGGAAATTTAAGTGACTCTAGAGAAAGTGGAAACTTCAGGTATAAAACAAAGATGTGATTTTTTTTTTAATGAATGAATGAAGTGTATTAACAGGTCAGATATTTTAATGTAAAGTAGGAGCTGTGTGGCTTTTTAAACCTGCTGAGAAATTGTTCTGCATTCTTTGAACATGATGGATTTGTGAGTTAGATTGTTACTTTCAATATTTTGGAAAAGTTTATTTTTATAGATGTTAAAATAGGTATCAAGGAACACACTTCGCTGCCAGCCATCAGTAAAAAGCTCCTTGTTTTGGAATACATTACCAGCTTCTGTCTGTGAGATGTTTAAAATACTCTTCTGGGTAATCATGTAAATGATGGGTTGCCACAGAAATAGTGAGTGTTCATTCTGCAATGATTTCCTTAAGTGGTTCAGCAAAATCTCCATTAAAAACCTTCATGAAAGGTTACTCACTTTCAAGAAGCTAGTGACAAGGCATGATTTAATTAAAAATTTCTTTTATGATTTTCTAAAGTCTGTCCAGATGTTTTACTTAAGATGACATTATAGAGATAAAATGTTTAAAATGTCCCAAAGTTCAATATAATTCATGTCTTATAACATGACTAACTAGATAGGAAGCTTTTCAGTTATACTGGATGAATGACCAATTTTATAAAGGGTTTTTGATAGTGCCGACATTAGAGAACAATATGAAAGACATTTGGACTCCAAAAGATGTTTGGCTTTTGCTCAGACAAATGAAAAATATTAAGACTTAGTTTGTGCCTTTTCACTGAAACCGGTCCAAATGAGCGGCCCTTCCCTGTAAAACTGCGATTAAGGGATGACTTCTACCTCACTTCATGTCTTCCCAAAGTCTCTGTAGCACTTTACATTTTGGGATTTTTTTGGAACCATGTAGCAGATAATTTTGTGCAGCAGTACTGCTTTTGAGAGAAAGAGAAGAAAAGGAGGACAGACAGGCAGATAGGAGAGGAAAGACAAACAGTTCTGCCTTTGATACACAGTGCCATCCATGCTGGATAGATATAAGTTATGATTTGGAACACAGATGAGGAAAAAACATTATTTAAACAACTTATCATAAATTGGGCAAAATGGCCATGGATACAGAAATACTTTGAGCGGAAAAAATGGTTCCTGAATAAAACCTTAGCAATGATTGTATCACAAGAGATTTGTCTGTCAGAGAAGAACCACAATGTGAGCATGCTATGCAAATACTGTGTAAACATGAGATCCAAAGAGCATATCCTAAGATTTTACAGACAACTTTTAAAAGTACCAATGAAAAGTTTTAATCTGTCACTAGCCTTTAGAAGGGCAAATATCTAATACCGTTGAACTGAACTAATCCATAGAATAATAGGGAAGTCATTATCACTGAAATGTAATTTTTCCACCAGATATCACTAGTGCTCTAATGCTAACAAAGGCCTAAAATTCAGTCTGAATACTTATTTTCAGATTTTGCATCTTTTCATCTCTGAGAACTGCTTTTATTTGAATGCCTACAACAGTTTTACTAGTGTACCTAAAAATGGACCTAGAACTAAACATACAGTTGTAATTTCAGAATTTTAGATGCTTTAATTCTTGGGGCTTTGTGCTGCAACTTTTTTATGGTGGACTATTCTGATCATTCTCTAAAAATGTTATCTTTTTAATGAGTCAGGCTGGATCACATCTTGAAGAGTAGCTCTCTAGGCTTGACTTCAGGAACACAAACTGAAAAATATTGGCTGGACTCTATAATTAATATTTCAGAGGTCCAGTTAAATTGTTTTATATAGTTGGATGTTTGTCATGTTGTCAAAGAACAGCACTAGTTAAAATGTGCAGTATCTTGTATATTTGAATCTTCTTGTTTCTGGTTCTTGCTGTTCCTAGGAAGAATGTATGTACCTTTTATCAGATGTGATCTTTTATTGGAATTCCACTTTCTAATGCAACCAGATAATTTCTTACCCTGCGGACAAAATGACTTGACCTACTTCTGGGCCCAAAACTTGTTTAGTAGCAGTAAAGACTGATAAGCTGAACTTGCCCTCAGTGGTGTGACAAATACTTCACAGAATTCATAAACTTCAAAATGTTTTGTTGCTTTTTCTCCAAGTTCAAATTGTGTTAATAAGGTCCAACCAGTCAAACGAAGCTGTAGAAGAGTTGAACATCATCCTTCACAAGGAAAAGTCAGTAAGCTAAATGAGGGATGCTGGGAAATGTTTGTATTGCTTTCTCCTTTAAAAAAAAAAACAACAACCAAAAAAACCAAATGAATTTGATTTCTGGGTGACTACCTTTGGCAATGTCTCCTATATCTCACATTAAGCTTAATAATAAGAGGATTATTGATTGTGTATGGTAGCAGCTTCCAGTTTCCTCATTAGCCCTGGGAGGAAATTAGATGATCTATAAGTAAATATTGTAAGTGTAAAAACTGTGCTGAAGCCTTTCATTATTCATTTGAATTGAATGGTTTGGTTTTTAGAAGACAACTTTATTGATGTTATGGGTGGTTTTACTGTTTTGTTTACGGTTTTATTTATGTTGGAGTATAAAGCCACTTACGTTACTTTTTAATACAAGAACATTAAAATATCATTCTTCATTTTGTGAGCTGTTTGGGAAATGAAAGCCAAGTATCTGCCACTTTCATAACCCTTCAAACCTATTAAGTTTGTGCAAGATGTAATTAGTTAAGCCTTATTAGGCAATAAAATAATTTTACTTAGCATATTTGAAAAGCCAGACCATTAATTTAGATACCTAAGCAGAGATCAAGCTGCCTATGACATCCAAATGGATGCCTGGACATCCAAAATGGGAAATTTCAGAATCCTTTCTAATTCAAATTAGTTTAATATTGAATAATTGCCATAAACAGTTTGCCTTATTAGGTTCTAGTAAAAAATTAACTTTGATTCTCACATTAATTTTGAATAAGAGATTATTTCAAGAAAATTTGATCTGAGCATAGGTTGTTAACTAGTACAGGGAGAGGGGAAAGGATTAAGCTAATTAAAACAGGATTCATTAAGTATTAGTCCATACTGAAGCCATATGCTGTCTATCTAGTAAAAAAATTGCTGTAATAAAAAGTTAGGAAAAAGTTTAATGAGATTCTTGAAACAGATTTCATTATCTGCTGAAACAGAAACCTCTGAGAAAATAATATCAGAGAGATGAGACATAATTAACGCACCATGTAATGAAGCGAATCACAAGATCAGACCAAAGTCTATAATCGAGCAGCTTCTCTATTTCCTACGCATTTTCTTTCTGGAAAAAATTATATTTGAAGTTATTTGTGGCTACTTTGTTTTGGGTGGTCTTGCTAGTTGGCTTTCTTGGTAGATTTTTTTGTTTATTGAAGATGAAAAAAGGTTGTTAAGTAACTACAAGCTGTCCTCTACCACCCAAGTACTCTCTATTATATGATTCTTTCCTTTCTGTTTTTGGAAGAAAGATTTCAGCATTTAAAGCTCTATGTTCTACAAGTTTTTTATTTAAGATGTTCCCACTAGGTGTTTAGTTTTCAAAACTTAACTGATTATTTAAATCCTTAATACCTCTAAGAACATAATTCAACAAGATAATCAGGAGGTATAATGAATGTGAACATATGAATTTGGTAGAAATCTTAGTGACTTGCTGACTCAAAATTTGAGAAGATAATTTTTTCTGATATGACATAGTATTTTCCTCCAGTGAAACATTTTTAGTTTGTACTATCAAAGAGAGATTTGTTTTTCAGGTGATAAACTGCCAAGTTCCTTGCTTTTATCTCCTGCAGACACTTGAGTGGCTTTTTTGAAACTGTTAGCTGTGGTAGGTGCAAAACTACCTCAAACTGTACAATGGGTGCAAGATTATCTCAGCTGCAGAATAATATTCAGGTTAAATGGTGACTGAAGACTAAAAACTTGTTCCAGACTGGATTTCTGTGCTAAATACTTCCTTTTTCCAATGTTAACTAAAAGAATATGAAGATGATATTGAACGCCCTAATTTATTTTTTAGAGTTCTTTTTTTGTGTGACATCCTCCTTGAATTTTCAGTTTTAGTATTTTAGCAGTTTTGCACCCTGTGACATAAAAAATGGATTGCGTCAACAAAACAATGTAATTAGTTTCTTATTTTATGATACTTTCCAAAATGTCTTCAGTTAACCAAAAAATAAAATGGATTTGAACAGCAGGCAAATTGTTATTAAAAGGATTATGAACTTTTATCTATGCTGAGCATTTGCCACAAGCCTTTTAGTTGTGAAATTGAGAATGAATAGAAATGTGTTTTCATTTAAAGCCATTTAGATAACTCCTTGTTTCTCCTTCTCAACTCTGTTTCATTTTTTAAAATTGTATCTTCACTGAATTCTGAATCAAGAATTGGATTGGGATGGGGGGCAAGTTATTACTCCAAGAAAAATTTTCCCCAGTCTATCACTGATAGCTTTTATAAAGGCATACACTCTGGAAAAGTAGCAAGTCAGCAGTTGAAGGGAATATGATAGTAGAAGTGCCAGAAATTGCAAGCTGTTTAGTCACCATTGCCACTGGAATATATCCTGCTAAAAACAAGCTTTCCAATACTCAAATTATATATTTAAAATCTAGAAGTTCTTGTGATACAATTCTGCAATTTTAGAAAGTGTTTACCTACCCTCTGCTTTAACAGGCAGATAAGCTTGTCAGCCCTTTCATAACTACTTTAGTAAGAAATGAGCCCTTTAATAATTACTTTAGTAAGAAATTTGCCTGTGTCAACCAAATATGAAGATATGATGTTTATACACTTGAAGGAAGTGTTTTAGTGGATGTTTTAAAAGCTTATGCTCTGCATTACTCTTTCAACTACATTTTAAGTAGGTTGCTGTTTATCTGGGTGACTGTTTCCTAGGTAAAACAATAGTCTTGTAGCTGGAGAGTTTTCTGGCATGAAGACCCCTGATTTTAATCCCCAGACAACTGCAGTATTAAGTAGCTTATTTATGACCAGCTTTGTACATCCTACTTTTTTCCAACTTAAATTGTGAAGGCTTGGTAGGTTAGCACCCTTAGTCTGGAAAAGAGACAACTAGAGGGAGTAGGATAAAGGTCTAAAAAAATTATATTAGTTTGGAGAGAGTGAATAGCAATTGTCTTATCGAGTACAAAGCAGGGGCAGTCACTCAGAAATAGCAAGAATCATATTTAAAACAAACAAAAATATTCTTTACCAAGATAAGCTATAGTGCATCTGAGAATCTGAGCTAATTTACGTATTATGAATTGATTACTCTGTTTCAAGTTTATGAAGAGAACAGGATATATAGAATCCTGCCCTAAGATTAGTTAATGTATTTTTGGAGGTGATTTTCAAGTGGCCCCAAGGCGCAGTATTTGTCTATTGCAAAAAGAGTTCTGAAATTCAAAATCAGAGCAGATTTTAGGAGGTGAGGAAGTGAATGTTAGAAAAGCAGGGTAGTTCCTTATTGCCATGAGCTGTAGACTGGCTGTGTGACAATATTAGTATGTAAGTAAAATTATGTTTGCTGAACAAGTCTCCCAAAGATTTGATACGGATTAGCACCTTTCTTGAAAGTGCTAGCATAAAAAGGCCAATGAATGAATGGTTTTAAGTATTTAACTATTTCTTAACACATGGAACCCAAAGTGTTGAATTTCCTTGTGTTGATGAGGTATTAAGTACCTCTTATGCAAATGACTATATTCCATTTGGGGCTGAGCAGTTTTGTAAAAGGAATTTATCAGTTTATTGGAACAGGCCTGCCTAATTTATGTTGTGCACCTCCCTAGAACATTGGTGTCAAAGGTTCTGTCACTTATTTGGGCAGATGGGTGAAATATCTTTCATTCTCAGATGCTTAGAATGCCCAAGTAATCAAGGGAATTCTGCAGCCTATGCAGAAATAAACTATACTCTTTTGATCATCCTTATGTGTATTTTTTGCACACAGTATGAAGTTAATTTATGCAGATTTTTATAAAGGATAGGGAATGAGAACTGAAAAAAGCATTAGCTCATCTAACAGAATTTTAAAACTTTTAGTGTAGAGTTTACTTTAAAGGTTTGTTCTTAATGAGAGGAGGCTCAATATAGCCAAAAGAGGTGGACTGACTGTTGGGTATCTATTTTTGTGCATTGTGTCCAGAACATTTTTGTCAAGATATGTATGATTTCATCAGTAAGCTTATTTAAGCCACCTGGCAGTTCTGCTTTTATTAATGCTGTGTGCTTCGCATCATAAAAAACTTATTTACTATATCTTGCAAGTTCACTTTTTTCCAGGTCACTTCCTCAGGGCTGAACAAAACATAGGTTCAGAGCGAAAGAAGGCAGCACGAAACTTTTCCATTCTAAAACCATACCTTTGTACAAACACTAGACACACTCACGGACTTTGGTCTAGAAGATCACTTCACATTTATGCACATTACTTACTTACCCAGGAAGAGAAGAGTTTGGGCCCTCAAGAGCTCATCTAAACAAAAGGTTACAGTGGGGTAAATACTCAAGCTGGATTAAGTCATATCAACTCTTACTGAAATAGTATGTTTCAGGCTCCTCTGCATCCCAGCAAAAAGTTCAGCAAATAAAAGACATAATATAGCCTTAATATAGTCTTATGTTTTAGGAGTTCACGCGTGGGTTTTAGAGCAGAAGTTGCTCATCTGTTTGCTATGAAACTCCTGCAAGCAGGTGTTATCCAGTCTCATGACAAAGATGGGGAAATGCAGTTTTTAATTATGGGAATTGTAACTTAGGATTATCTGACTTTTTTGTTTCAAATGTAAACTAGCTTAACATGATATTAATTCTGATTTGTGCATTTATTTCCTCATCTAACAAAAAATTTTCTTTCTACCTGATTCTGTCTTCCTTCTGATATGAAAGGTGCCCTTCTGAGGTATGCCACCATACAACAGAGTGACAGTGGCTCTCCTAAGTTGCCTGAGAAACTGAACATAGCATCTAAAACATTTCCCTATTGTCTGAATCCAGTGAGATGGATTTATTTCTTTTTGCTATGCTTGATAATAATTGCTATTACCAACGGTTGTATGCTGTGGCGCTGGTACACTGTTTGCTTAGTTGGTTAAGACTTGGAGTTGCTTACGCATCATCCAGTCGTCACTTGATATTAAAACTTACCAAGAAATATATTTACTTACCATTTAATCTAACTCTGTAATATAGAAGAGGTGCAGAACTAATCATAGGTCATGAGCTGAAATAAGATAGCAGTTCTTTGTGTTGTTATTAAATCATGGGGTTTTTCTATTTTCTTAACATCAGAATGTTGTCATTAGGCATCATCTGCCAAGACTGATACCACAGGACCAAGAGAAATTAAATTTTCAGTCAGGAGACTAAAATAAAAAGTGTTGAAAAATACTCGTAGTCCTCTGGAAACACTTCTTGGACATAAATAGTGAACAGCACTAAAGTTCAGTGGGTTTTTTTTCCTTTGACTCTATTTTAAGATAATTGGGTATAGAATATATTGAAGAATGAGCTAGCAAGTACAAAGACTTGATATTCTGTACATTTTGTCAGACTGAAAATTTAAAAATCATATGTGTTCTCATATGCCCTCCACTTACTGGAAAGGTACCCTGCACAGCTGTCAAGTCCTTTTATCTGTGTTTATTAATAAAGAGAATGTGAAGTGGACACATAACTTCTCCTGCAAATAAGAGAGACTTTCTGCCATTTGTCCTTCTTTTCATTCCTTCTTACTGTGTGTATCTTGACAACAGTGTATTTTGCATAGCTTCTGTGTGCAAAGCCACAAGTGGGACACAACACAATTCTTGTTATTTCTTGAAAATTACTCTCTGAACCAAAAAAATAAGAAGAGCCACTATCAACAGCACATTGAGAAATATAATCTCCTTCCTGAACTTTGCCATTTTGCATTTAAGCTCTGATCTCTAAATTATGTACTTTCAGGGTGCAGCTCGTACTATTTGTTGCTTCATGAGTATTTATCTGTTGATGTATGAAATCCCATAACAAGAAAGTACAGAGGCAGACATGCTGTCTGGATGGCCAGTAGCCTGGATATTAGGAGCTAGGTTTATATTAAGTAAACCAAGGATTTCCATCTGAATTCATCATTGAATACCTTAGCTATAAACCAGGTGTTTCTGGGACAAGAGTTCCCTCTCCTTATACTTCCATGAACATTTGTAAAATCTTGATTTCATTGTGATCTGCAGTGGATTTGTTTTTCATGTCAGAACACTGAAGAATAGGAAAAGCATTACTTTGTCAGCTTTACTTTTAACAGTAACTCCTCTTTTTCTGCTGACTAATACAGAGTGTTCCTACTTTCAATAGATTCTATGAGATTGTTTTAGACTTTATGTATATGCTTCATTAAATAAGAGTTAATTTGGTATTTGAAATATGCTAGTTGTCTCACTTATTTCAGAAATTCTGACTTGCAGGTTAAGTTTCTATTAAAAGGCACAGCATTGAAACTAATCTTCCAGTAAATTAATTAAATGGTCTAATACCATGAGCACTGTTGAAGTTTTAATCAAATAAAAATGTAATCTCTGTGCAAAATGTTCCCATCTCCTTTCACTAGGACAAGCTATGCCTGGTTTTGTTTACTTTTTTCTTGTACTGTTTTGCATGACCTGCAAGGAGGGATCTTCCTTGCTGCCACAAGAATTCTCGAGAAACACCTTATTTCAAATGTGTAAGTGGTTACATTATTATGTAGAACTAGCATCTTTTACAAATAATTAAGATGTTCACCTTTGTCATGTTTTCCTTTACCCTCCTTTTGCTCATATGCACTCTGACTTCACTTGGTATATCAAAACAATACATTTTTCCAATTCTGCAATCTTCTCTCTGTTTTATCAAGCTGAAAGACTGAGTTATAGAACATGGTGAATATATCCAAATGTTGTATGCTACAGTGTAACATGAAATCTAGTGTAGCTCTTTCTATAACTAAAAGTAGAAAACTGAAATAAATTCAGTTGCTCTGGTATCTTAAAATGGGGTCATACCTTTGTAGGCAATTTGTGTGTATGAACTTGGAACGATCTACAAGCATCATGGAAAAGGAGGACTAAAGTCTTCACAGCACAATGGCTTTCACAGAAAGTAGCACTTAGAGCAGTTTTGAAAAAAGTTCATTATTTGAGCTCCTAGTGTTGACCTCACCAAGATAACAATGTAGATATCTTTCTTATAAGTTGGGTCTGAGAACTTGTCGGTTTTGTGTTACTGTGGTTATAGCCTAAAGGAGGCTCAAAAACATACACAGAAATTCAGACTTTGTTGTACAGCTCCACTTTTTAGTTTAGAGAGGACTGCCTTTTCTAATATATGTACTTTCTATGAACAGTCTTCTCTGAAGCCTTCCTCAGTTCTTTTCAGCCATGACCTTTCTGTGTTCATTCCTGGTGACAGATTGTGTTGTGCAGGGCCTATTAAGTCTGCCATGGTGTTCTCTTCTACCACAAATACTATATGCCATTTTACCTTCTCTCTTCAGTAGGCTCCCAGCCCATCTTCTAATCTGTAAAATATCGCTCCCAGTATCTAGAAGCAGAACTGGTAAATGGTTGAGATGTAGACTTTAGAGACATCTGGAAGACAGCCACTCCTAAGCTGACACAGCAGATGAGTTTTTTAGGTTTTTCTCGTTTTAACTACAGAACCAAATTTTGCCTGTTTATATATTTTAGCATGCTTTATACCACATTAATGTTGCCAGTTTTAAGAATGCGTTGTACAACTTTCACCTAATATAGCAAATGAAGACTTGGAGAATAACACAATAACGCCCTGGTTTGTCTACAAAGTGAATTCAAAATTCCTATTCTTTTGCAATCAATGTCTGATACTGGCCAGCATCAGAGGCAAGACTGAGCTAATCACAGGCATAATCAAGCTAATATAACAATTCTTGTCTTTCTAGCTTCTTGCTCCATATAATAAAAATATCATCGGAAAGACCTGATTTTGAAGTTTTTGCTCAAGTAGATAACTTAATCCTCTGTGTATAAAATATCGGTTGAACAGTAGTTAAGTCCTAAGAAATGTAAAATAAAAGTTGCTAAAACAGCAGTCAACCTGAATAGATCAAGATAGCGTTAACAGAAGAGAACAAGTCCAGTAGTCTTTGGAAAGCTACTATGCATCATCCTCTATCCCTTTTCAGTTCTGAAATCTATATGCAAAGGTATTAGACACAAGTGATATGTTTTTGTATGAGATTGAAATCACTTTCTTTGTATCACTTGGCCTAATTCTGATCTCTGTGATTATGTTATGGAAATGAGAAAACAACACAAATGATAACAAGAATTTAATTTCTTCAGTTTTACCAACTAAAGAGCTCACAAATGGGTATGTGTGAGAACGCAAAATTGTTGGAGTTCTTAAGCTCGATTAATTTATGGGTGGAAGGAAAATGTATATTCCATATAGTATCTGACACCAGGATGAAAAATAACAGCAAAGCTACAGACCTAAGGATGAAATCTTCCTTGATAAAGGGTAAGAAAGCTTTGTTTGACAATAGGCTGAAAATAAGGCAGAGATGAAATTCATGTCGATGAGACATTTTGGTATGATACTGCATAGGTTTATGTACATATCATGTTCTTTAAATCCTAGAGGATATCAGAAATTGATCAAGTGGCATGGATAACCTTGGAAGAGCTACATTTTCTTGCTGACCTGGTCTGTTCAGCTGGAATAGTTATCTTACTTTAGATCTTTCAAAGATGCCAAGTATTTCTTTCAGCAAGATGTTTATTATGTTCTTGCTTGCTGTGGCAGTATCACAGGACTGGCAGCTACAGCTTGCCAACCTTGCTTACTCACAGGATTTTGTTAGCTGTTCTGGTAACAGCTGTGATATGATGACATCTTTCTTCTTGTGATATAAATGTTCAGTAATGATTAAAGTAGAAGGGCCAAAGTTGTGCTCAGGTTATGACATTGAGTAGTTCCAGCTTTTAAAATCATTTTTACAATTAAATTAAATGGAGTTTGAGTAGCAACTGCAGTGGCTGTGTTGCACTCAAGGCACCAAAATCTAGCTTGAAATAAACTGACCTGTGATTAACTACTGCTGAGGACAACATTTCTACACTACTTTGTAAAATTTTACTTTGGTATGCAAAAGTAGTTTTACTGCTCTGCTTTCCTGTGGTCATGATAATTGTCACCATCTTTGCAGTTATGTTGAGTGTTGTCACGTAGAAATAAGTTTAAAAGTTTTCCCAAACCATGGAAATTAAAGGCTAGTGACCATGATGTACTAGTTTAAGCCAGTCATACTTTTTGGTTGGAAGCATCTGTGCAGCCAGCAGCTAGCAAGACGGTTTTTGAAATCCTTATTTTCTTGGTGTTGCTTAAGCTTTATTTTTCTAATTCTTAATTTACTGCCTGCCTGTATAGTAACAGCTAGCACTTCTCATAGTAAAACACTAGAATTACTGTGATTTTTTTTAAAGCAAAAATGTTTACTCTTAATTTATCAAGTTGGGGGAGTAATTTCAGAGATGAATGTGGTCCAAAACATCTTTGCTAACTAGTATATTTTGATCGTCTAATTTAAGCAATAAAGAGTGAAACCGAGACCATGGAGGAGTCTACCATTAGTTTAAGGAGAAGCAAGCCTTGCAATTTGAGCCTTCTGCTGTAGATAGACCTGTCATTCAGATCAATTATGAGATCTTTAATTTGGACTCTGCAGTGACTTTTATATAATTATGTTTTCTTTGAACTGCATTGATGTGGGTCACTAGCAAGCATTAAAAAACAAATCTGAAATCTGAGTGGCTGTGGTTACAAAGAAAACATTGAGAGCTGCGGTTCTGACAGTGTAATTTCTGTCTCCCTTGATCTCCTGGGAAATCGTAACAAATGAACAGAGAGATCTCAGCTTCTGAAGCAAGAGGAAAGAAAAAACATCATCCTTCAAGGAGCAATGAGAAATGAGGAAACTGCACTCTGTTTTACACCATTAAGCTTTCAGATAATACTCGGTCAACTTCTAGGTTTATGTGTTTCAGAAACAGTTACAGCAGAAGACTATCAATATTGAGACAAGCAGAAGAAAGCTTACAAATATGACTCTTGTTCTAATGTTGCAGAACCACCATACTTCTTAGATTTATGTGCTGTATGTTCTGTCTTTCCAACAGTATTCATTTACTGGTGACCTTCCAACTGGTGTCTTTCTCAGAAGTAAGTCTCAAGAAGGTGCTTATTTATTGATAGTTGTTGCAGTTATCTTTCCAGAAAATACAACTGTTTAATGTACTGTTAACTCTCAGATCAGTTTCTTTGGTGTGACAATTACAGATTTGGTCCCAGGTGAATTAATTATTTCCTTTTTAGTTGAAACTGTTAGAAAGTTGTGTTTAAGGTCCTATGCTTTGCTTTTATAACAACCAAAAGATCCATTATCAAAACTCAAGTCTTTCCCTGCTGAGGCTGCTTCACCAGTATAAGGTAATGAAGGTAGTCTTAGTAGAACATAGGACAAGTCTCTTTGTGAAAAGCTGTTTATTTATTTATTTTTATGTCCTTGTTTCAGCTGGGATAGAGTTAATTGTCTTCCTAGTAGCTGGTAGGTGCTATGTTTTGAGTTCAGTATGCAAAGAATGTTGATAACACCCTGATGTTTTCAGCTGTTGCTAAGTAGTGTTTAGTCTAAAATCAAGG
>JAVJGG010000088.1:23254386-23265936 GCA_035590195.1 Aviceda cuculoides
ACAGCCAGGGCAGCTGACCCAAACTGGCCAACGGGGTATTCCATACCATGGGACATCACGTAAACTGGGCAAAGTGGGGGCAGGGAGTTATTTGCCGCTCGGGGACTAACTGGGTGTTGATCGGCGGGGTGGTGAGCAATTGTACTGTGCGTCATTTGTACATTCCAATCCTTTTATTATTACTGTTGTCATTTTATTAGTGTTATCATTATCGCTATTAGTTCTTCTTTTCTGTTCAATTAAACCGTTCTTATCTCAACCCACGAGTTTTACTTCTTTTCCCGATTTTCTCCCCCATCCCACTGGGCGGGAGGGGGAAGTGAGTGAGTGGCTGCCTGGTGCTTAGTTGGTGGCTGGGGTTAAACCACGACATTTTATAACATCAAAATGCTTGCCTTCTGTGTGTATTCCAGAAGCAATACAGAAAGGTTAGCTGGGATGTGATGCTCCAAGATTCCCTGGAAAAAATATGTCTCCTTTGGTTTTCTGTGGTCAGTGTCTAGGTTTGTGTCAGTAACTAGAAGGTCAGGAAGAACTCCTAGAAATTCCTTTTTCCTGCAGTAAAGGATATAGCTCATCTAATATTTGGTACTTGCATGTTTTGTCTCTATCTAGATGATACATGGCCAACTTGCATGTTTTTATGGTTTGTCTGTTCTCTATGGTAAACCTAGGCCAACAATAGGGAGATTATTATGTTCTTTGTGCAGGTACTGAAAAAAATGCAAATGAAGGAGTTCTTGTAACATTAACTCAGTAATTTGCTGAAGTAGATTCTAAAATATCTTAAGGAATTTAAACCATCTAACTGAATAAAGTATCTGAGAGCATAGGTCACAGCAAAGGATTGTGCACATTATTCTTTTCTTACAGCAAACGATCAAAGAAACACAGATTATTTACCTACCACCAAAAGTTAGCAAAAATCTCTCAGTACACAGGAGCCTGAAGTAGAGGTTGCCAGTTCTAGAAGAATTGCACACACAATTTTATGAAGGTCTTTGTTCTAAACTGTTGTAAAGCATATAAGGATTAGTTCAGTAATTTGGTTAAGCATTGAGGAGATGAATTGTTTGAAGTGCAGAGATTGCTATGCAGTAGGAAGTCCCTTAATCAGAATGTGAAATTATGTGGTTTTCTAGTATGAAATGACAGTTTATATTAAGGAAAGCATTTTCTAATACTTGTTGTTCTAAGGACAACATTTTTAGAAAACTTAAACCTTTCTAGCTTCAATTCCTTTCTCACCTAGCAGAAAGCATGGTCCTGATGAGCAAGGAACAGCTTGTGTGTTCCTTTGTCAGAGTGCTTTTTTAGTGGTTGGCATTATATACATAAAAATTATTTTTGGTATTATTACTGATCTCTAGGGTGAACTATTCCTTACCACAGAAACCGACCAACTCCCCTATCATAGGTCCTTTAGCAGAAACCATTCAATTGTAGTCTGAAGATAAAGTACAGTGAGTCTCTCTTCAGATAAAAATCCCACTTTGCAAAAATGCTACAGTTTCTAGGGACTACACAAGTTACAGCTTAAATATGTGATGGTTTTCACACACACACGAAAAAAATTATTTTCCTCTTCAGAAAAGTTTCTCAGAATTGCAGGTGTTCAACTGCTAAAAATTTGTGAGGGATTTTAAAGGTTTAGGCATGTACCTTGAATTATAGCAAGATAATGGACAAATCTTCTAGTTAATGCTGGTCACAAGAAGGTTATTTTTCCATGGCAATTTTATGCATTATCAGCTCTTTAATTGGTCTGGAATTTCTGCTATCCTTTTAATGCTTTTTAAATTTTGTTGGGCTCTGGAAGACTGGTCAAGTACCCAAAGGAATGGAATGAGTAGCATATGTTATATTCATGGATTTAAGCACACATTTTCTTTAAGATAGATGTCTGCAGTGATGGAATAAAATTATAAAAATATGTTCAGACACTTCAGTCACCTAAATTGGAGCAAGTTGTAAATTCTGATTAGTGAAGGTGGAATGATCTTAAAGCTACATTTGGCTCACTAATAACAGCCTACTTCTAACCTGGGTTGTAATTTTTATTCCTTCCTCTTAATTTTTATTTACCTGATTCTCATTTTCTGTGACTGGATACTTGAGATAGTACAAGAGATTATTTGGGATAAAATTTTTTCTACTTCCTTCCCTGTCCTGCCACCCCCAGCTTGTGAAGGCCTGAAGTTTTATCGTATATCTTAAATAGCACTTTAGCTGCTTTCTCTTCATTATACTTCCATAAAGTATGAGTGGTTGGAATGATAAATTCGGTATGAGACGTATGCCTGATGTAGACTCCCTTTCAGAATTTACAGTTGAGCTTCTTTTGAGAAAAGATTGCATGTGATATAAAACAACGGAAGATTGGGGGAGTAGTGTTTAGGATAGGTTTCCTTAAAATTGCTCAAATCTTAGGTCATGTTTAATTAGAATTCTGGGAAACAAGTAATAAAATAATCATTCCAGTGTTCTGGAGCTTCGCTGTAGAATATCATATTTTAAAAAATGGATGGTAAGAGTATTAAGACTTGAATGTTCTGATGAAGTTAAGGAACGCTGCAGCAAAAGCATGTCTGTCTTTGTATTAAATTGCAACCTTTGTAAATGAAGTTGCTACCAAACCTTCAATTTAGATTCCAAAACAGATACAGATTCAACACAATGACTTTTGTACACTATATTTAGGTTTTTATTTTCTTTCATTATGAGGAATACCACCTTACTCCATGACTGGTCTCATTGCCTTGAGTAGAGCTACTCATAGTTTCAAATGTTAGATTAATAATATATATTTTTGAGGAAGTATTTCAGTCTTCTCTATGAAAAATATCATTGAGGATTATGACAGTGAATACCTACCAGCTGTAAAAAACTACTTGAGAAAACCCACAAGGAAGTTGGCATGCCTAAAAAGAAGGGCAAAGCTGACCGTGAGAAGCAGAAAGCATCTTTCAGAAATCTGAACTGCCTCCAAATGAAGAAAAGATAAAAGATCACAACTCTGGCAGTTTACATGTGCATTGCAAACACTTTTTTGACTTCCCATGTAAGTTTGCACATGTACCGTGTGCATAATATATTGTACAGTGGGGCCATTGTTTTGCTGAATTTTCCAGAGATCAGAAAAATTTTGCGCAGAGGACTTCCACTTCCACCTGGATAGTCCCTTTTCTGGTTGGTGCTGTTGGAAGGCATGGTGCTGTCAGAGTACAGCAACAGAACTCTTAAGAGCTGGCTCACAACTTCAGCAGTGCTGGCCAAGGGGCTCCACAACTTCTAAATCTTTGTACCTTGAATTTAAAACAAAACATGCAAAAGCCCCAACAAAAACAAGCCACTCCCTCCCACTCCCAAAATACCCTCAAAACCTCAAAATCCCACCTTTGTCAACAGAGGAATAGATCTTCAGGTAGCTGTCATTCTCCTGTAAAGGAAATAACTGCAGCAATGAGTAAAACACAGCAGAAAGTAGAAAGCCCCTTCAGGGCTTTCCAGTTGACTTCAGGTTTCTTTGGCTTTGGACCCAGTTCAGACCCAAATCAGTCTGATTGTATACTGGCTGTTCATTTTGGATCTTAAGCGATTCTACTCTTAGAAAGGTGATCTATGCAGATATTCTTATTATGGCAGAAATACCAGTTTTGAAACAAAGAATGCTTTCTACTTTCTATTAAAAAAATCTTTGTTGTTACAAAAATGATAGCTTTTTTGAGCAAACTCACGCTGCAGTGAGCACTCATGTTGTTGATGTTGCTAAACTATTTCCGTTCCTTTTTCTGTTTAGAGAGTAAGGTTACTATAGTGGGTTAGCCTCAGTAATTCACACTAAGAAATATATCCTAAATTTTAACTACATATAGGAATTAAAGTTGTTGTTACTCCTTGCCTGTCAACTGTGTAAGAGCATAAGAACTACTATACTGGATTAGACCAATATTTCTCAGATGGCTTAGAAGGGAGGATCAAAGGTTATTTAGTAAAATTGTTCAGAGGAGATGCAAGAACTGCGTAAATATAGGATTATTCATGCAGGTTTCTACCTGTATTAATTCCATAAAGGCTTTGTGTGCTCTTGGCCTCAGCTTTGTTGGCTGTATAGTTATGATATTCTCAAAACATTCTCACACCAAACTGAGTACATGCTACTGAAGTGCACATGCAAATATTCGTTTACAGAAGATGTAAATATATATGCCCATGAAATTTTCTCATATAAAATATTTAATGCTGTGCAAATGGAAAATCCTGATTTAAACCAAATACTTTTTTTTCACTCTGATCTGAAAGTAATTCTGTCATGTATTTGTTGTGAAAAGAGTTGCTTAGCTAAAGATGGTTAAAGAATAGGCCATTTTACTCAGTGGCTGGCTTCATTTCACTTTCAGTACATGGCATTTGAAGGCAGCAACGACCACAAAGAAAGGAAATTAATTTTTTTGAAACTATGCTGAATAACGTGTCAGCTGATTAACAATGCCTGTCTGGTACAGGGCTTGTACCTGGCTCCAAGAATAGTTTCATTAAAAATACTATGATCATTCCCTTTTTTCAGGTGATTTAAAAGGATTAAGCCACTTTGAGCCATATATTTCTGTTCATTAGTAATCCTCCTGAAAAGATTGGATTTTAAAAATGGTGCTTCTTTAGGAACTTTGTATGAATACCAGTTCACACAAGACCTATTCCTGGAAAAAAAAAGAAATGTCTGATCGTGTTTTTGCCTTTTAATAGCGGTTCATTGGAAGATACTGTGTAATACCAATTCCTTTTCAGTGAGATTGCACCAATGAGCATTTTGTTGTGACATAATATATTCACACAGTAAATAGTGCTGCTGACTTCCCCCATATGCCAGACTGTTCGCATCCCACCACCTTAGATGCTTGTGTTTTGTAATTCCCTCAGGGCCTGTGTTTTCTCCAGGAATGTTTTCATTTGTCTGTGATAATGGAAATGGTACATAGGGAGCTCAGCAGCAGGAAGCCTCCAGGACTCATGATGTTCTCCAAAAGCTCAGAAGTTTTGCTGGAATATAAATTCCATAAGCATTCTTAGTTCACATTTGGCTTCCCTGTGGGCAGATAATAGTTCAGATCAGACATATATGAATACATATTAAAAGTTCTTTTCAAAAATTAAATCACACTTCTGCATCGAGTAACACCCCTACCCATCCCACCCCACATTGTAGGCAAAATAATACATGATATATTTAACTGTGACATTTTCCTCCCTACTTTTGTACATGGTCAAAAATCTGTTAAAAATTATACAGTTTCTTCTGCATCTCCTTATGCTTTCAAAATTACCAGGTGTCTGTATATCACCTTTAGACAGATGTTTTCTTCCTCACCTATTTTTTCTGTGTTTCTCTCTACTTACTCCTCTGTCTCTTCTTCATCTTTCAAAACAGTCAATAGCTGCTTTGTAGTTACATGTTTGCATTTAAAAAGTTCTTAGTTGGTGAAGTGAGACAGATAAATCTGTAAATATTTTGCATTAATAACACATTTTAAGTGTGTTGACTTTTAAGTATTTTGTACTTACAAAAATACTTAAAAATTATAAAACACTACACAAATGAAACAAAAATTGTATTCCAAAGCCAATTTAGTGTTTTATTAAATATACATTTAATCCTTTCTAAATAAAATTAATTTCTACTAATTAAAAAACAGTAAATCTGGGTGGTGTTCTTCAGAAGTACAAACATGTACTTTAAATACTGTATACCTATGCTAAACTTGGAAAATACTCAGTAGGGAGCCTTGTAGAGTACTACTGCCAAATAGTGATACTCAGAGTGTTTTCACTTTACAGGGTAGCATTACATCTCACATATCAGTGTTCTTTCCATAATTCAAAATTTCTGATCTCCTAGGCCCTTTTTCAATAAACTCAGTACTTTTGTAGCTCCTGATGACGTATGTGCATGTATCCAAATTTAAAGCATTCGCATGTTGCCTTGTTTGCAAGCCAAAAATGGAATGATTTTTTGTCATTAGTTTTGCCTCTAATTTTTGTAGGATTGCTGATATTAATGTAGCTGTCAGTCTTGGAAATTTAGCCAGGCAAATAACATTCCTGATCAAAGGTGTGTATGAATAATTCTTTGGGTTTTGGTTAATGGGGAGTTTGGAAAACCTTGCTTTTCTGCAGCACATAGGTTTTAGAAACTGGTTCGTTCTTGTGAGATTTGAGGGAGGAGGGGGGAGAACACTGAAAAAAAAAATCTGTAGTTACTCTAGAAACCATGTAAAAGTGGTAATGGTAAACTTACCCACAGTGCACCAACAAGCATATAGCATTGATTCACTGTGTTAATTGTCCATCTTGTTAAATAATACTAAACCTATTGTTAGCATAAATGGCCACAGTAATCTAGTTAAGATTCTTCTTTAATAGGTTTGATTTTTTTTTAATTTTTTTTAATATTTGCAGGCTGGTTATGGGTAAAGTAGATGTGTAATCTCTGAAATACTCTGGTGCTGCAGGTTCCGACAGCTGTGCTCACTAGGTTGAGGAGGGGGAAGGCAAAGAATGTCTAAATGTGTTCAGACACTGAGTATCTCTATATGCCTTCCAATGTGTTGATTGCTTGTATTTGGAATATTGAGAACATAATTTTATCAAAAGTCCCTATGTCAGTAACTGGTTTCTATTGTACAAGTAATGGATCTCACGTGTAGGAAGAAGATTAATTTAGTGCCTTAATTTTTTTTTTTTTTAATCTTTCTGCATCCTACCCTAAAGAGTATCCCATGAAGAGCTGTGAATTCAACTTCAGTACTTGGTTGATTCATTCTATCTGAAAACTGAGCTGGATGCTCAGAGTTAATTTATGCTGGAATTTCACTGCTTACCAAGTAAAATTACTCAGAAGTGGAGATTTCATTACTTTGCTGTTTTCTTCACAGACTGCTGCTGATTAACCAGAGCTTTAAGATTTTCTTTCTGTGTCTGATGAAGCTATTTTTGCTTCTTCAAAGGAAAACCTGCTGAGGTGGAGTGGCAAAGGCACTGATGATATAAATGGCACACTGTGTCAGCTCTTACCTCAATCAGCTTTAAATAAACATTTGTTTCAAATGGTGAAACAATTAATGTAAACACAAAGTATCAAATTCAGCTCTGGAACGAGCCAGTGCCTGTCGACTGACTCCTGCTGGTTTATACCAGTGAATATGACCACGATTACATCTCTCATAGCTGGTAAGGTTTTCAAATGAACCTTCCTTTCAGGCAGACATTGGTAGATGATCTAACAATAGGAGAAGGGATAAAATAACAGTATTCGGAAAATTAATCAAGAGCTCGGAGTTGGGCAGGGACCATTGGAAACAAATAATTTTACTATGCTGACACCTGTTTCTTAGGAAGAGTGGTGAAATGAGGAGGATTCTTCTAACATACTGTTTTAGCTAATATGAAGTCTTAATAGAAGACGTTTTGAGAGAGGAATTCTGCAAGGGCAGTTCAGTATAAGAGGTGAAGGATTATGCTCTGTATTCTATATACTGTAATGTATTGGAAGTTTCCACAAGTTTAAAGGCTTTTTTAGAAGAATGTATAACACTTGATCAGACGCAGGCTAGTCTGACCCTCTGTAATCAAATGGGCTTCATAGTCTTACTATGTTCTTCTTGACTCCTTAGATCTTCAAAATGTAGCCATCTCTCATCTACATAGACAATGATTTAAAGGTTGGCTTTAGCTTCCTCTTTCAGCTGTGAACAATTTCAGAATTTCAAACAGGGAAAAAGAAGTATCCAGAAATAGAACTATGAGTTAGAAGTGTTTTAAACACTGTGGTGCTAGTGACTTCAGTAATAGATGCTTCAGTACCATTTAATGATTCTTACTTTACAAAAATGAACATTACACTTCAATATGGAGTTTCAACCCGAATAGCCCTTTTCATCAGCAGAAAGATGTTGATCTTGAATATTTTTCATTTCTATGCAATAGGCAAAGCTGGAGTTCTGCATTATTTTTGGAGCAGAGCCCTTAAATTCAGACACTGCTAAGTGGTAGTGTTTATTCTGTAGAAAACTCTAGCCAGAGCTGTGTTCACTAAGAACTTTTCCAGTCTCCTAGTTGATCTGTGTTTCAGATGTCTGCCATGCCATTTTGGGAAAAGAGCTATATCAGTAAAAAAACCACAAAATAAGATTCTTTTGAAAAAAAAACAAAGAATGCTTTAAAAAACAAAAAAGCAGTACTTTTACCATCCCACTGGCTAGTTAGGCACCTTGTTATTACTGCTGTGTTGGAAGTAAAAGCAATAGTTCCTTTTTTTTTTTTTGTAACAGATGACTGGTTTATGTATAAGAAAAATGTTCACGAAGCGTGGTGAGTTAATTTATTTTTTCTTTGTGTCTGCCCTTGGGTTTTTATATATGTCATTAAGATATACCAAAAAAAGAATTAAGGTTATAAATTAAAGGAAGCTTCCAGATTAGCTCAGTAAATTTGGATTCTGACCTAGTCAAAGAAGCATTTTCACAGGAAAGACTTGCTACTTCTGTCGAAAGTAACATGAATGTTTTGAGCCATTGTTTGGTACACCTTCATTTTCCTCAGTCCATCCTGTATGCAGTCTACTCCAGGCAGAAATGTTTGGCTATATGAGTCTTGGAATAAATGGGATAGATTGGAGGTAATCTTTTAAAACAAAAGGATTTAATGGTTTTTTCTCCCGTCTACTGCTAACTGTTCAGTGTGTAGTCAAACAATTTTCACAATAGTCTTTCCCAGCAATCACTTACTCACTACAGATGAACAGTTTCATCTCACTTAACTCATGACATGTGACTAACCAACTACTTCACAGTGAAGACTGAATTATTTGCTTGGATCTGTAGTTCCATATTAAAGGCAAATGCACTTCTAGAAAACATAAATTTTATCCATAACAAAGGAAGGTATCCTGAAGCCTCAATGCAAAGCTAAATAAACATGTTTAAAATTATAATAGGTGGACTCTAACTTGTTGACCATATCAGTACAGTGAAAACCAAATTGAAACATTGACTTGTCATACTATTTATAATAATAAGCTGTATTTCGAATTCTTCATTGAAATAGTACTTCATTTTGCAAGGCTAGCCAAGGGAACAGAAGTTTTGCATATTTGGTACACATATGACTGACTTTTAAAAATTTTTTTAAATGGAAAATTATTACATATTCTCTATATCCCAAGACGTGGCTATATAAATGGAGGTTGTAGGGCTTGAATCTCATTTTGTATAGAGGAGTTTTACAAACAAGGCCCTGTAAATTCAAGAATGATTCAGTCGTGGAACTGGAGTAAGAATAAATTTATAAATTATTAATATTAAATTATTTACACCAGAAATACTGTCTTCATTGTTCTGCTTCATATGATGAACATATACGTTAGCTTTCTCTACACTGTATTATCTACAGATATACCTTCATTGCCACACTTCTTTCTTATTCAGTGACATTTTTCCTTCTTTCATTGAGTTTTATCTCTAGTCATAAAAGGTAATCTATATTTAATATGTCTGTATCCAGCCAGGGGATTAAAAAATCTAAAAATATTTTTTCTTCAGCATGTGCCTGCAGGCTTGTATTTCATTGCATTCACTGTCAGAGCAGAGAAGGATGTGGTCAGGAGGAAATTGGCTAGTCTTTTGATCAGACAGAATATTACCTGAATCATTTTAAGAGCTGATGGGGAAAGGTTTCTTCCCAGACCAAATTTGCTTTGCTGAACAAGGCAGCCTACATTAAAATGATGTTAATAAATAATATCCTGTCTCACAAACCCTTCTCTAATAGCTGTACATACATCCTAGGGGAGAGTGGCTTGGAAGTATTCCATGTTAGTGTCTAAAAAAGTTCTATTAAGTGTATTGTGAGCTCTAGAAATTTACTTATAGAATAGAAATGAGTGAAGGATGTATAGACTATTTATCTCCCATTGAACTGTGTGTTGAGAAATTAATGATTACTGACTGAGTGACTATACTCAGTACTGCTGAGGCAGCACCTGGCATCCTGTGTCCAATTCTCGGCTGCCCACTACAAGAGAGAGATTAAGCTACTGGAGAGAGTCCAACAAACAGCCACGAAGATGGTTAAGGGACTGGAGCATCTCTCCTGTGAAGAAAGGCAAAGACAGCTGGGACTGTTTAGCTTAGAAGACAGAAGACTCCGGGGGCACCTCATCAATGGGCATAAATCTTTGGAGGGAACGTGTAAAGAAGATGGAACCAGGCTCTTTTCCGTGGTGCCCAGTGGCAGGACAGGAGGCAGTGGGTGCAAAGTGAAACACAGGAGGTTCTGTCTGAACATAAAGAAATGGTCTTCTTTTTTCTTCTTTTTTTCTTTTTTCTTGTTTTTTTCTTCTTTTTTTCTTTCTTTTTTCTTCCTTTCTTCTTTTTTCTCTTTTCTTCTTTTCTTCTTTTCTTTATTTTTCTTACTATGCAGGTGACTGAGCACTGGAACAAGTTGGCCAGAGGTAGAGTCTCCATCCATGGAGATGCTCAAAACCTGTCTGGACATGGTCCTGGGCAACCAGCTGTAGGTGACCCTGCTTGAGCAGGAGGGTTAGACACGATGGCCTCCAGAGGTCCTTTCCAACCACAACTATTCACTAATTCTGTGAGCAAAAGGTTTCTCTCTGCACTCTCCATTAGGATTGTTGCAGGTAATGTTACATGCTCAGTTAAGCTGATAGACTGTCAGCTTCAGTACATCAGGCGTCCTCATTTCATTATCTGGTAAGACTTCTGCATGTTGTCTGTACTGGTGGCAACATGTCTCACTGAGCTTTATGATGCACAGGGAACAGAAGTTTGAGATAGGAACTGTACCAAAGTGCCTGATGCAGGAATGCTGTAATCCTGGTTAAGTTCTTTGTTAATACTTATAGTAAAAGTTTTAAAAAATTTTTTTACAATGAAAATACTTTACTTGAGGCTGAAATTCTACATCTCCTACAACAAATATGTACTCGGTGTTAAACAGATTCTGCCTTTTCTGCCTTTAGTGATTCCCAAGTTTTACTTTTCATGCCATGTAGAAGATTTGTCAGTAGAATTCTGAAAATATTGACTATAACTGAGGCAGCTGTGAACAAACAGAAAATCATGTTTGGTCTTGTGAACATAAGTTTAGAGATGTGAAAATACCATTTTGGTGCAATTGCATTTATGGTGTGGAGAAATGTTCATTTCCATTTTGAAGGGTAGACTAATTGTTGTTGTGGTTTAACCCCAGTCAGCAACTAAACACCACACAGTCACTCACTCGCTCCCCTCCCCACAGTGGGATGGGGGAGAAAATCGTGAAAAGGAGTAAAACTCGTGGGTTGAGATAAGAACAGTTTAATGGAAAAGAAGAAACCAATAATGATAATGATAACACTAATAAAATTACAACAGTAATAATAGAAGGGTTGGAATGTACAAATGATGCACAGTGCAACTGCTCACCACCTGCCGATTGACACCCCGTTAGTCCCCCCGTGGCGCGCCCCCCCCCCCCCCCCCCCCCCCCGGC
>JAVJGG010000088.1:23267303-23294527 GCA_035590195.1 Aviceda cuculoides
CCCCACCCCCGCGCCCCCCGCCCCCCCCCCCCAACACCCCCAAAACCCAGCCAACATGACTTCACTGATCATACTTTGTTTCTGTTCTAAGTCACAGCTCAATGCCTGGCCTGAGTGAATGAGCCAGGTTGTGGGCAAATGTCCCAGGGCCCGAAGAACAGGAATCGTAGTCACAGTAATTTCTAACTTTATGCAGCAGCAAGCCACATTTGCAGTGAACACTGTTGGTTTTCTTTCCACTGAGTTCTTTTCAAATGGCTGAGAATTAGAACCTTGTTTTTCCTCTCACATAGTTTTATATATACTTGCTGGGAAGTGAGTTATTACCAAATGTAGCTTATAGGGCTGCAGAAGAATCTTTCCAGTCTGTCTGTCTGCCAAAAAAAAGGGTTCAGAAAATACAGGGCTATCATATTTGCCTGAGATTTACTAGGAAGTTGTATATTTATATGCACTATGGAGCACACATACAGTAAGCCTAATGTTTCCCTAAAAGACTGTGCTTACTGTGTTGCTGATACTTTGTTAAAATTATAATTGTGATTACTGTATTCCTGAACAAGTGTATATGCTCATTGTAGTAAATCAAATACATTTTGGAATGTACATGCATAACAAACACATGTGGAATTTTTGGACATATGGTGATATGTTTGGTGCTGCTGTGCGTGCTTAGCTGATGTGACCTAAATACAAAATAAGTAGGATACGTATGTACATATATATAAATAACAGAGTGAGGAATCCCAGAGGAATTGGGAAAACCTCAGTAGTCAGAGATGTGCAGGGATATGCTACACAAAACCTCGTGACTAAGAACCTGTATGTTACAATTCTTAAGGTCTGAGGAGAAATGATTAATGAAAGAACTGTATGGAAGTTATGTGGCTTGATGACTATGTAGTATCTGTCCAGCAACAGCTAATGTCATTATTGGTATTCATGAATTATACTACCATCAACATTTTGTCTGTTATAATTTGCTGTGTTCACAGATGGGACCTCTAAACAGACGTTTCCAAGTATAATTCTAGTCATAATTCAGTTTTTATAGTACTTTGCATAAATGTCTATTTTTGATGATACACTGCTCTAATTCATTACAGCATTTTTGTCAGTTCTAAATTGGGCAAATTGACAAGAAAAGCCAATTGCTTTTCATATAGTATTACTGGTTTCTGAGAGATTTTTGGAACCAAATTGCACAGACATATGTCAGAGGGAAATACAATCCTGTGTACAATTTATGTACTTCATGGTGTTGAGCAAAGAATGCTAAGTACAGAAAATAGTGCTTTATAGTTAACCTGTAAATCTATTAATTTTAAGCACCTTAATTTTAAGAAAAACAACTGTCTGCTTGCCTAATCTACATTAAGCATTGCAGTTATCCTTATAAAGAATAAACTCATTAATATTTAAACTACACATTAGCTGCATCTCTTACAAGCAGATAATATTCCCCATAACTTCCATTAATTATAACCAAATTAACATGAACTGAGAATAACTGATTGGGAGTAAATTTTTCATGATTCAAGCCAAATCTTAGTAAAAGTGATAACAATACTTTTAATATAAGTAACAGTTGTGATAGTTGTTCCTTATTAACTGTACACTAAGAGCACTCAACTCATGTTGCTCAGCTCAGCAAATTGTAGAACACATATGAAGTAATATCCATTCACATGTGATTTCCTGTTCTTCAAATAATCCTGAAAAGAGCCAGTTTAGAGAATTAACAGAAAGCATTATGAAAAACAACATTCTCTCATACTGTCAGAGAGCACAGATTACAGTAGATTTTGTTTTGCTGTTGTTTCAGATGATGCTTAGAGCTTGTTTGGGGAAAACTACAGTGTCCTAGGTGAGACTTAGTATCCAAGTGTCCTCTATTAGAAAAGCTTTCTCAGGTTGGATTTGTTCTTGCAAATACATACTGGATCAATCTGAAGTTGTGGTAGAGATGTGAAACCAAAGGTGTACAAACTGTCAGAGAATCACAGGATGGTTTAGATTGGACGGGACTGCTGGGGGTCATCTTGTCCAACCTCCTGTTCAAGGAGGGTCACCTAGATCATATCCAGAAGACTTCTGACTATCTCCACAAACGGTGACTCCACAACTTTTCTGGGCAACCTGTTCCAGTACTCAGTCACCTTCTCAGTAAAAAAAAGTTCCTGTTGTACTGTTTTACTGTGTTTGTGCTAAAAAAAAATGTATTTTGATCCAGCTGAAACTTTTCGTGTTCCAAGCTGGGTCTGTTGCCCCTTGTCCTCCAAGAAGAGTTTGGCTCCATTTTCTCCATACCTTGTCACTGGGGTAGTTGAAGTCTTCCCTTTCTTCTTAAAGCTGGACAAATCCTGTACTCTCGGCTTCTCCTTGTATGTCATGTGCTTCAGCCCTCTGATCATCCTGGTGGTCCCCGCTGAGCTTCCTCCAGTCTGTCATGTCTTTCAGTACCAAATCACCAAAAATAGGACACAGTGCTCCAGCAGTGGTCTCAGAAGTGGCAAACAGAGGGAAGTAATCACTTCCCTCAACCTGCAGGTTATGATTTTGCATAGCATGCAATTGTCATTCTTCACTGCAAGAACACACTGCTGACTCATGTTCAGCTTACTGTCCTCTGAGATCTTTACTGCAAAACTGCTTTCAGTCCAATCGTTCCACTATATCAATACACAATGTTGTATTTGCATCTGTTGAACTTCATGAGGTTCTTGAAAGCCCATTTCTTCAGCCTGTGAAGGACTCTCTGAACAGTGGCTGTAACCTCCAGCCTGTCAACCATTCCCCCTTGTTTTTATATTGTCCAAATTGCATTCTGTCCTATTACCTAGGTCACTGATAAAGGCTTTGAACAGTATTGGCTCTCGTGTTTGCCTCTGAAGGACATCATTATTAATTGGCCGCCAGTTGGACTTTGTACTGCTGATCAAAACCTTTTAAACCCAATGGTCTAGCCAATTTTCTGCTCTTCTTATAGTCTCATTTACCAGTCCATATCTCACCATTTTGGCTCTAAGGCTACAATGGGAGACTATGTCAAAGGTCCTTGGCAAGTTGATACCAACTGGGAGGAGTGGCTGATACACCTGGGTTATGCTGCCATGCAAAATGACCTCAACAGCCTGGAGAAATGATCTGACAGGAACGTCACACAGTTCAGCAGAGGCCAATGCAAAGACCTGCACCTGGGGAGGAACAACCCCAGGCACCAGTCCATACTGGGGGCTGACTGGCTGGAAAGCAGCTTTACAAAAAAGGGTCTAGGAGTACTGATTGATGGCGAGTTGACAATGAGCTGGCAATGTGCCCTTGTGGCAAAAAAGGGCTAATGATATCCAGGGCTACATTAGGAGGAGTGCTGCCAGCAGGCTGAGGGAGGTGATCCTTCGCCTCTATTCAGCACCGGTGAGGCCACACGTGGAGTACTGTGTCCAGTTCTGGGCTGCCCACTGCAAGAGGGAGATGGAGCTACTGGTGAGAGTCCAGCGTAAGGGACTGGAGCATCTCTCCTACGAGGAAAGGCAGAGAGAGCTGGGACTGTTTAACCTAGAAGAGAGAAGGCTCTGGGGGCACTTCATCAATGAGCATAAATCTCTGAAGGGGAGGTGGAAAAGAAGGTGGAACCAGGCTCTTTTCCATGCTGCCCAGTGACACGACAAGAGGCAATGAGTGCAAACTGAAACACGGGAGGTTCTGTCTGAACATAAGGAAACATTTTTTTTACTGTGTGGGTGGCTGAGCACCAGAACGGGTTGGCCAGATAACTCAAAAGACATCTGGACGTGGTCTGCCCTAGGTGATCCTGCTTGAGGAGTAGGGTTCGACAAAATGACTTCCAGAGGTCCCCTTCAATCTCAACCACTTTGTGATTCGTGAAATAAATATCCAGAGGAGCTAAAAGTGTGGTATGCTTCCTAAATTGAGGCAAAGCTCAAGTTTGATACAATACGGGAAAGAAAATTGCCAGTGCTAGCCAGTATGTGTGTTTGTGGGTTGGGAAGATGGCATCCAAAACCACCAATGATCCCTACCTGTCATAAGGTTCTGTGGGGCCATCAAGTGCTTATTTTAGAATACATCAGTTTTAAAACTGATGCAACCTTATTTTGGGTAGGATGAACCTGGAATTTGGATAGTAATCTTCTTACCCCATTTTGCTTTCACCTAAGATGTTGGTTTATGTTACTATCCACTTGTGTATTCTAAATGAGCCTAAATTTGAGCATACATGTTATAGCTGTGGTCTCACAGAACTGAAGTATTTACATTTACTTAATATCTGTTGTTCCGTTTGTAATATCAAGGTTAAAATATGCAGTTGCATAGAGACCTATGTTAATTGTAAGCTTGTGATATCTAGCTGTACTTTCTAGAGAAAGCTTGTGTTATGGATAGGATGCCAGCTGAACCTTTTCTCACTACAGTCCAAATTTTATAAGCTGCCACGTAGAAACCAGTTTTTCTGCAATGACCTGACTGGACAAGCTGAAGAAGCACTCTGTGCTGTGCCTTATTTATTTGGTTTTCATATGAAAACATAATTCCTGCAGGGAATTCTATTTCAGCCACAGAATGAAGGCCTGTGAACAGCTTTCTGCCTGAATGTTCTCCTATGAATTGCTGATGGTTAAGAAAGCTCACGGTGACAGAAAAAGAGACAGCAGCTTTATGCTTAGATTACAATAGTCTGTGTCTGTGCTAACTGCAGCTGGCACCATTAACTACCTATCCATAGACTGAAATAAAAACAATTATCACTGCATGCATTAGAATGATGAAAGCCACTCTGTTTCTATAGTAACAGGAGTGACAATTTATATTATGACCTTAAGGAAGTAGAATGTGACCGTTTCTTTTTTAATTTTTTGCAGTTTTACAAGGCCCAGCAATTCACAGAGAAAATAATGTTTAAGATGATGCACGTAATTGACAAAAATAAAGGTGAGATGTACTTTACCAGTAACAAAAAGATCCACAACATACATTCAAGTTGGAATGTTGATTTTGACTTTTAAGTATTCTGTTCTGGAGAGACATACCCTATTTAGTGCTGTTTGAAGTAGATTCTTCTTTTTCTCTTTATTACAAATACCTTTTAAGTGGAAGCTTTACCAAAAAAATCAAGAGAGAAAATAAAGTGAGGGCTTTAGCAAGTCAAAATTTTTAAATTGTTTTGCCATCTGGTCTCACTTAAAGTATCATATGAAAAAGCAGTTTTACATTCTGAGCTTTTGTCTTCAGAAGCACATTGAGGTATCAAAACTGTAAGAGATTACTTTGTGGATATGTTTAATATATTGCAGCTTTTTTAAGCCTATCCAAGCTAGTGTTAATCTAGTTAGTTTGTTTAGTAGTAGCAGGAAAGCTGTGGCAAAATGTTGAACAATCCTAGCTAGTATTTGGAGGATATATCTTTATTGATATTTATGAAGTAGAGTATTATAATATAGACCTATCAAGAGATTTCCTGAGTTTTTTAGACTGATTCCATCATTCTGTTTAAATATTGCTTTGCTTTAAAATCACCTCCCTTTACAAAAGATATAGCATGTTTAACTGTGCAATCATTTAGTAACAGGCATAATTCTTGGAACATGTAATAAATTACAACCTTCCCTCTCCCTACATACTTGTCTTGCCCAAAACCTCTTTTCTCATTATGTGCTAAACATATAGAGTGCTTCTATGAGCAACTCTGGAACTAGGATCATCTCTGTTATGAGTAAAGGATTATGGAATATCTCTTCAAGTCATCTAAAGCTTCAGCAGCGTGACAGTAATCCATGCCTGTTGGTCTTTCCTTGCATGTAGCAGAGATGATCAGATAAAGAAAGAAGAACTTAATTCTAACTCTGTGCTAAAATATCCTGTTCAGTCACTTGGTATTTTTTCTTTAAATGTAGCAATTAATTATTATCTTGAATTTATAGGATTATCTTTTTTGTTAAGGTTAGTAATTATCATTGATTGTAGTTCCAGGGGTGTCTATAACGATGTGTTTTAGAGAAGTTTTTAACCTCCAGCTCATTTTTAAAATTCATTTCACTGCAGTAGAGCATAAAATATGACAACATACTGTATCTTAACATCCCTTCTAAGCCCAGGCTTATATTGCTGATTTAACTGCATTTTTTTAAGCGTATGGATGTTTTAAATTTTTTTATGTTATGCATCCCAAACTTAGAAATAGGTCTTTTCTGTACCTGCAGTTATAGTAATAAACACAGACTTTAAAACTGCAAATGATTTAATTTTAGATGATAAGCAAGTGTTTTATTCAAAGTCTGAAATATTCAAGTAGTATTATCTCAATTTCTAAGAGGATTCAAGTGAGTTTATCAGAAAAGTTAAGTAAGAGTAAAAATGCTGAATATTTCTGGCATCTAGATTTACACATTAAATATGTAGTCAGTTTGGCATCTAGATTTACACATTAAATATATAGTCAGTTATACCAAAAAAAATCTTATTGTTTATAAGACAGATCATACATCACATGTGAATTAGGAGATTATGTGACTGTCACCAGAGCAAGAAAGGAAACTACTTAAACAGAACAGGAGGAATGAAGAAGACTGCTTTTGTTCATGTTAAAAGTGCAATACTTTAAATCCACTCAACACAGTTCCTCTTCTGAAGCACAAATGGAATAAAAAACTCTGTTTAAGGCACATAATGGCACTTCAGTTTCTAACTTGGCGAGATTGAGTGGTCTGAAAAATTGAGAAATCTGGGTACTCTAACTGTACATTCTTCGTTCTGATTTTGATGATTCTTATGTATGTATGTTCTGTGCTCCTTGGCAGTTCATCTCTAGATGGAAATATCATGGAAGATTAGCAAGAGAATTTGTGTGGAAAGGAGAAAAAAAGGAATGTAGATTGCCTATGCTGTTCTTGGAATTCTAATGATAGGATTATGTTTTCATAGTTACATAGTTATTTCACTTATTTTAGCTTGCTTGTTTGTAGAAAATGTGTAGAAATGTTCATTTGTACTTCTGTGGTTTTTTGTAATTACAAAAGCTGGTATACCCTACTCAAACCATGTAGTATTTCCCAGTTACTTTGGTATTTAACTTCCTGAGTTGACTGTCTAAAAAAGGCATGTGAGGCCAAAAGGAGAATTTTGTGAATCAAGAGTTAAGGTTACAATTGGCATGCAAGTACTACATAAATCTTCCAAATTCCAATTAAATTTAGAATTTAATAAGTCAAAGTCCAGCTCATAATAAGATGCTTAGAAGAATATGAGATTAAATAGTTAAGCTGCAAACACTTGTGAGTACATATTGCTTTTTAAACCAGATATTTTCCTACCATAAAAAGCTGAAGGATCGTAATGATGGTTAACCAGTAGATTCTGTTCCCACACGCAGCCATGCATCAATAAAATATTATTGTAGAGAGATTTATTAATTTACGTTAATGAACAGCGTGTTGTAATAAGCAGTAAACTGAAGATGAGCTGTGATAAGGGTAGGTAATCACTGTGTTTTACCAAGGCAAAATTAATAGCTAAATATGTCTAATTTTAGTTAGCACTTCAGTTAGCATGTACCAGATTGACTTTATATTGTAGTGACAGTTTTCTGTTTGCTGAGCATCATTTTGTTAATTCAGTTTTGAGACAATAAAATCATTCTTTCTTAATCCCTACATCATCACAGCCACAATACCATCATTAATAAATATCATTTTTTCCCCCCACATTGATAGATATGCAAATATATGTCATCATTTACTCAATGATCCTTCAAAACCAAACACCGGTGAAAAAATTAAACTACACTTCTTTTCATGAAAACACCTCAAGGAAGTCTTCTAGTTTTGGAAGATCATAGAAAGGATTGGGGAACAGGATCCTTTTCAAACTAGGTGTCCATTTGGAAATGAAAATTAAAAAAATAGAAGTAAAGTGAATGAGTCACAGGTCATTTTATTCTGCTGGATATGATCATCTAGGACTAACATACATAATATTTGCGGTTCATTCTTGTTTGCCAACTTGTTTGCCTAAAGAACTCTGCTCAAGATTCTGAATGTTAACACACTCCCTGAATTCCTGTTTAGTACCCCAGTTTAACCTCTGCTGCTACAAAGGTTCATAAATAGTTCTGCCTTTTGGCGTGGAACTATGCAGAGAGAGTCTATAATCACAGCCTTCAGTCATAAGCAAGTACAGAGAAAGTTTGGTAAATAAAGTGCAAGATTGTGGTTCTGGTTTCCAAAAGCATAGGAGGGGAAGGCTATATGCAAGACAGCTGCGCCAGCTTCTGAAAGGTACATGGAAGAGCAGAGATTTACAGCCTCCTTTGAGTCCCAAAGGCCATTGGATAGCATTGCTTTCAATATAACTGGAAGTTTTCATTCCATGGTTTTAAACACGAATTTCAAATTAAGTCTAGAGTGGCTTTGATCTGGTAGGATTTTCTGAAGTGGAATCTATTTCTAAGCCTTCCCAATACCTTTGTTTATTCATAATCTTGCCTTCTATTCTTTATAACAATTATTCTTAAATTATACTGACCTATAAAAGAGGAAAATATTTTAAAATGTAAGTAATGAGAATGCCAAAGGCTAATCCAATTATTAATCTGATTTTTACCCTTTCTCCACCATTTCTTCAACATCCTTTAAAATATTAATTTGATATGAAAACAAAATGTCATACTACTTGCATATGCATATGAATGCAAGTCGTGTCTTCATGGCATATGGTATTTAGTTAAGCCTGGTATAGTTGACATATGTCTAAGTAAAGTCTGTTTCTTGTATTAGATATTTAAATTTATTAATTTGCATTTTTCTGTGGATGACACTGGGCATTTATTGCATTTATAGAGATATCTTTTTTCTTGAACAAATGGTTCCTGTTGATTTAAACCTTTCAGGAGAGTTACTGGAAATTTTTTGCTATGCAGAATGGAAGTCCCAAATCTCTACTGTTGGTAATAAATTCAGTTTGCAATAAACTGGAGTCCAGTCTGCCTTACTCTGGTGATTTTCAACAGACTTTTAGTTTTGTAGGAACTGGTCCATAAATTTATGACATTTCAAAGAATGGCAGACTTCACAGCATCTCCCTGTTCTGCTGTCATTGCGTGCTGTTCTATACTGAGGGAGTTCACTGACGTTTTTTTTTTTAAATATATTGATAGTCTGCTCATTGTAGTCTTAAATGTTTTACCTTTGATTTCTAGTTTGTTTCTAGGCCAATATTAAATGTGTGAACATCTGTATTGTCCAGCAGAGCGCCTTGCATAGTTCTTTCAGTCCCTCATGGTGATGGTGATATGCAACACTGGGTTCCAGAACTGAATTGCTAGCTTGTCACACTGCAAAAAGTCTGGATAACAAAGCTTTCCAAAAATTGGACTCACTTCTCCAGTGTTGCCATAGCAATATCATTCTGCAAATTCCTAAGTGAAAGTTTTTAACTTACTATGGATAACTTAATTAGGGAAAGAGCACTCAAAAGTTCTAGATCTACATGTTCTACTTTCGCAGACATCCATAATAACGATGTACTTTAATCTGAATTTATTTTAGGAAAAGGAATGAGAACAAATAATTCTTTAGTGGGAGAGTATAATGTGTTTTAAATATGTAGACTGCAATGAGTGCAAAAAGTGGAGAACACCATTTGTAAAGTTAAACTGAAACACACTAAAAGCAAGTACTCGCTGCATGAATTGCTCTTGAGTGATAGTAGTCTTCTGCTCTTAGCTTTATTTCCTCAGAAGAGTGAGATAAATTCAGATAGGGTAGAGGAGATCTGTTCAAATTAAAACTGCATTGTTCAGCATAGGATTAGTAAGAAGTCTTAAGTGATACCATGAGTTTGAGGTGTTTCGATCTAGACAAAATCTCTGGGGCCTCAGTGTCCCTAGAATGTGATATAGCAAAAGGCTTTTCAGGAACTCATTTTGGGAAACTTCAGATTGTACTTCAAGTTAGGGGTACAGGCCCGTATCTAACTCATTTTTATTCTCTTGTAAGTCCAATCATTTTGGGGTTAATTTGTTTGCAGTATACATAGTGCTTTATAACTGAGTAGGGGAAAGATTTGTTTTCCTCTAAAAGGTCTAGAATTTATACGATTTATCCAAATACTGATTGTTCATCTAATGATCATGCATATACTGGCTGAAAATATATTCACATAAGATCTGCTTTTTGGTTCCATAGCATTTTGAAATGAAGGTTTATTTCAGTTTGTCGTGCAAGTACTGGATGAAGCATAAGCATCAGTTTTAGGTATCTGGGTTTTATTCATTGAAAAGTATTCTATCTACTACTGTGAACAGATTCCTAATCCAAGCATCTACATTGTCTTCTTTTATTTACTCTTTAATCAGCTTTGCGCTGTGATCAACATCCTAGCTTTTGCTTTCTGCTGATTTATACACTTGGAATGTTAAAAAGAAATACACCCTTTACAATGAAAGACAGAAATCAGGATTTTTGGGATAAATCCACCAGACCTTTAGCAACCTAGTGTTTATTAAGGGTGCAGAGCTAAGGAGTGCACCTAATTGGCATGCCACAAATCTCTACTTTTATGTTGGCAAATCTGTAGTGCTTTTGTTGCTGCAAATAAGGTACAGTACAGTCATTGCAATACTGTGATTGCAGTAAGAGACTAGATGACAACTTGCTTGGAGTGGTTCTAGTTTTTTACAACTATGTTTTAAAGGAAAATGTTTTTCAAATAGCTATTCTCCACACTGCATCAAGGATCATATTCCACAAGAGCTTAGTTCGTATTTAGACCCTGAAATTAAACAGTGATATTTTAAAAATACATAAACTGATTGGAACTTGCTGGTTGATCAGCATTTTAGGAAACTTAGCTACTTCCTTTTCTATCCTAAATGGAAACTGCTGACTTCTTTGAAAAATCTCTCCCTATAATTGTATACTTTGATTGCTAACAGAAGGCTGAAAATCTGGGCTTGAAACGGTAAAGGACAAAGTGTACAGTTTCAGTGATTTTTGAAAGTGGCTTTTTAATCTGGTTGTTGGGTTTCATGTTCTTTGTTCTTCGCTATTTGAAGTTTGCACGCATGGTTGTGCTGCTGTATTATACTACAGTAACCTTGGAATAGTTAGCGGTAGTCATCCTCAAAGCCTAGACTGCTGTCCTTACAGTACAGGAGTATGTCATTAGTCCAGGGCTATGTTGTTTTCTGTGAATCTTTTTGCACCCCTAGATTTTCTGCTTATAAATTTAACACAACCACTAACTAGAATAACACAAGTAAAATGAAGTCTTCCCAAATCAACTGATAATTGGCAGTTTATGTAGCCATGTGTATCTGTGTGCTGACTAAGGTTAGAGAAAGATCTCCCTAATACTTATTATTTGTATTTGATTTGTCCAATCCTAGGACATAATGCTACAATTAAAACAATTTCTGTATAAAAGATGTTAAAAGCACCCTAACACTGTGACAACACAATGGTGAACATGGCTCTTTCATTAATAATCTGTTAGCATCAGTTGCTCATGAAGAAGCCGATCAGTCTTCCAACTTCTATTTTGCCCCTTAGGTTACAGGGAAAAAATGGCATACACTAAACTGTCTGAATAAAAGTGTAGTTTTGTTGGAAACTGAACCCCATTGATGGGTAGTACAAGCCAGTATCTTTCTTTAAAAATAGTGGAATTCAAGGCATTATGCTGGTTATAGCCACAGTGGTATGACAGGAGAGAGGTTATATTTAGATGACATTATCCCAGCTACTATTTTGTCATTTCAGAGTCCCAACACATTTTACTAAGGGATTGTTTCATTTTAAGTACAGAGGAAACTTCCTTCTACCAGAAGGACAACATAAATCAGCATGTGTGTATTGAGAAGGCAAAAAAAGCCTGTATTTTTGGTTTGCCACAAAGTTGTTTGCAATGCAAAACTGCCTGTAATTTCAACATACAAATACAAGCCTGATTGCTGTGTTTGAGGGAAAGCTATTTTTGACAACTTGACCTCCTTGAGTGATACAGTTTTAACCACATGATCTTTGTGGAGCCCACATCTTTGTAAGGTGCTGTTGCTACTAAAATAGCTATGGTTAGTATGTTGGTTGCCTAACTGTACTTCGAGCACCATGGGCTTTTTTTCTTATGTTAGTGGAGAAAATCATGTTATACGGCTAGAGAGTCTTATTCTAGGCTTGGTGTCTACCCAGAGAGAAGAAAAAATCACGCTAAGAAAATCAATAAGGCTGTAACTGTTTAACCACAGTTATTTTTGCATAGCAAAGTAACTAGATGTTAAAGCACTCTTTTCCAGTCTTGTTTTTAAGATGTAAAACATTGAACTGAAATGTTGAACAGTGAGATTTATTAACTCAAGGCTGTCTGGCCTTACCTGTTTAAGAGATTAAGCAGTGCAATAGAATTCTGAAGAAAAACTGCTAATATGGCAGTAACAGAGATAAATTCAGAGTTAGTTCAGAGGTAAGATTAAATATAAAGAAAGGAAAGCATATCAAGGCATTGGAAGGCAGCCATGGCAACCATATAACTTCTCTGTCTTGCAAGTACATTGTCATTTAAAACACTCAGTTTAGATGAAATTGAGTTCTAAAAATTATTTTTCTTTTCCAGAAAAATTTACATTTTGTCCTATGTCCTAACTCTCATTTCCTCGCCTTTATATGAAGGCAACTAAAAGCATTGTTTTCCACTGACTGAATAATTTCCCTACAAGATCTTGCTTTATCCCCCATTTTGAAAGGAGAGACTCTCTTCTTTATTCTTAGGGATTGAGTTTAAAAGAAGTACATGCCAATTCTTAAAGATTATTTTCTGGTTTATTACAGGATTCATGCATCAGACATCAGTGTAGCTTAAAATTCCTCTGCCTGCTAGATTCTTAAATGATTTCAAGGTGTTACAAGGCATATGAAATACAGGTCTGATTTAAAGGTTTTTGTGCAACCATGCATCACAAATATAATACCTAGGTGAATCATAGATATTTATTTACAGATCTAAAAATACACTTAGTAGTTGCCTTGTGAATAAAATATACTGGCTGCCTAGAAGGCTCCAAACCTTGAGCAGTAAAGCTTTCACCATAGGATCCATTGTGATTAGAAAAGGTTACTGTTAAAAATTATTCCTGCAGGGCACAGCCATGATGTGGGGAGTACAGCTGCACAAATAAATTTGCATTTTTGGGACTGGAATCTTGGCTTTTTAATGGAGAAAGAAGTTAAAAGAGAGGAAAGACCAGTAAGTTAAGGAGTTCCCATCACTTGATAACTGGGTGGGAGGAATCACTCTGTGTTTATTATGATCCATGTTAATTGATCTGTCTGATCAAAACATTTGTTTATGCAGATAAATGTTTAAGTATCTAAATTGTGTCCTGCACTGCAGATTTTGTAGTACAGTGTACAGAAGTATGAGCTGTGTGACGGACAGAATGCAGTAAAATATCTCATTGTTCGAGGTAGATGTTAGTGAGTTTGTAGTCCATGTATTCTGAGCTTTCAAAGGATATCGATCTTGTGTTCACTGGACCGATCTTTCAGTTCTATGTAATGCTAGTTCAGTGGTACCCTTGTGTCTCTTCCTTATCTGCATTGTTCAGCATGGTAGTCTTGTCAGGAGAACAAGACAAGCTTGAAAATGATTAAGGACTACTCATGCAAAAGTAAAAACAATTATTAACATATCCTTAAACCAGAGTTTATTACTATCTTTATAGTCATTTTTTGCCCTATTTGTGAAATCTAACTGTGCTGCCAAGGACTGTGGGGAAGCTAGTAAATGAAGGCTGTGTGATAGGTTGAAAGCTTATTTTTATTTTTGTGTAAATTCTTCCTTTGATAACTGGATATCTCACACAAAAATATACAGGAATTCTACCAGCAGTTGCATTTTAAAGAAAGTCTTGTAGAATCATAAAATTAAGACTAAGACATGTAAGACATGATGTAAGTAGCTCCAGTGTAATAAAATCCCTCTTAAATAAGAAACAACATTCTGTAAGAAGCGAGGAAAAAATTGTTTATTACAGGTTCATTAAATACAAATAGTTTCTGATATGTTTTCTATTCAATAAAGTGAAAAACCTGGTTTGTGTGAAAAATTGTGTTTCTGATATATATCATATTTTACTTAGTTGATAATTCTTTTTGTTCATATGCCTTTACCTATAGTATATGTAGGAACATTTATATTATGTTAATTGATTGAGGCATCATTTGAATATAATGCTTGCTTAGCTTCTGAGCTTTGTGGTTTATTTTGTCTCTAAGTGATCCAACATTACTTATGAAAAAATGAGGTCTGGAGAACTACAGCTCAACTTTATAGTCTTACTAATTTTTGATATGAAAAAATCACTGCGTTGCTATCAGTTCCGAGTTCCAAATTTGGTTATTACATCTGATGCTATAAATTGTGAATTAAAATAATTTTTTTATACAGGGATGTTTTAGTGAAACTAAAACACTGTGGTATTACTTTGCAAAAAGTTCTGAAAGAAAAGCATAACTTAATATTTACAACTTTCCTGTGGATATTGAACTATATTTTAGCATCAGCTAATGTAATAGATGTATAATATATAATACAACCTGATAGGATTAATTTAGTAGTAAATTGAAGAGTAACATCTACCTATGAATACTGTATGAAATTTATTTTTCAAGGGCCTTTTTCAGAAGTTGACATAACATATTTAATACTGTTATATCACCTCTGTAATCTTCAGCCACCTGTGAAAAACAGAATTGAAGCATACCTTATAAAAATAAAAGAAGGAGCTGATATGAAAGTGTTACTCTATTGATTTAAGGAGCTTTTAAAACTACCAGCCTGGTCTAGTGCAAGCAGTGTTTGCTTACACTTCATTACACATTTCATGGTGTGATATGCCATCTAGTGTTAAATTCCCCAAAAGGAGCAAAACACTGCAAAAACATGATACTAGCTTCATTAACAGTACACTGAGAATTAGTGGATTTTCTGAAATGTTAGGTGTTCAGGGATATACTGTATACAGTAGAGTGGAGAAACTATGTTTGCTTCTGTTTTTACTGACTGTTTATTTTAATATTTGCCATCTAGTACTCTGTTCAATAACCCTTGTTGTCTGTGGATACATATCTATTAAAAAACTGTCTTCCCAGCTACAACTGTGCAGTTTAACGTTTATGGCTCAGGTAATGCTGACACCTGCCATGTCCTTTGTAAGAGTGCATGCTTTATATTATATTTACAAAGAAGTTAAATTACAAAGAGAAACAGTTTTCTAAGGGCTTCTAGATGCATCTAGCTGAGTAGGGAAAAAATTTAGTAACTCCAGAGAAGAATACTCATAGAATACACTTTGTAATGCAATGGAATATCCTTGTAATAAGCTGAATATGACAACATTGACTCGCTGTGCTTCTATCATACAAACAGAGGTGGGATTCCATGCATTCAAGTAGAATGTTGCTTTAAAAGTGCTTTTTTTCTCTGAGGAAGAAAAGGCTTCTGTATTTGGGGGAGAGCAGGAAGGGGTGTCAAAAATTTGACAAAGTAAAGCTAACAGTGCCACAGTGAGCAATTTTCTTTCCCTATTTCAAATACAAAAATAATATGTTCAAAAATATTATCCCAGTGTTTGGAATTAAACGTTCAAAACTCGGGAGCAAATTGTGCAGATGAGTTAATTTTCTCTGAATAAGTCAACAAAAACTGGGGGACATGGTTGTGTCCCCCAGTTGAGATTTAAGCAAAAGTAAAATAAAAAAATATTTCCCAAGTCCTATTTCAGTAAAGGTTTTCAACACGTTTATTTGCTTTGCTGAATCAGAGACATAAACTATCTTTTTCATTGGATACTACACTGTATATATCCTGGAAGTGTTCAGTAAATAGCCACAACTTACAGATTTTGTCACCAATCCACATCATGGATTTAACTAAAAAAATGTAATTTGGTGAGCATACATTTCAAATTATGTATTAATTACAAGTCTAACAAACAAGGATAATGGGTTGAAGAGATTACATGTTGATATATTCGAGAGATGGATTGAAATACACCCCCCCATAGTGATGTTCTGCAGTAGTCTTAGAATTCTGATTAAACCTTGAAAAGAACTCATAATACCTCCACACTTAATATCCATCTTAAAATCATTCTTGCTTTGAAAAGAACTGAACCTTCCTTCTAAAAGCAAACATTTTTGTCCTAAGTGCAGCACCAGTGTGTAAGTAATGTTAAACTAGAACTGTAGGTTGAAAACTTAATTCATATGAGCTTCCGAAATAGTACTGTTAAAATTCATAAATTAAAAAGTTTTCAAAAATTGTTATTTTAAGGAAATGAAACAGACCCTTGATATTTTAAAAGGAAAGCCTTATTGCTTAGTAAACCTGATCTTCAAAACAACAAAAAAATTAATTTTAGCACTTCTCAAAGAATCTGAATTCATTTCAAGAATGGACATTCCCTATTTTGATAGGTAGTTGGGTATGTCAGGCTGTTATTGGCATCTTAGAACATACTTAGAAGCTATTTTGGTTTTCAGATCCTTTTGCAAAGTTGATTTTATTAATACCTAGTACTTTTTTTCCCTTCCTCACAATAACTCACATAAGTATATGTCATTCTTTTTGATCAAAACAAGAGAGACAAATGAAGAAACTCGCTATATCCAAGCTCTTTGCATTTCTGATATTTATTTTCTGTATTGTGTCAATTTTCTAAAATAAAATTGTTTTTTAATAGTTTCAGGCAAAGCAGATTAGAAGCAGCTTGTTTTGTGGTCTGGCAGCCATCTAATCTGAAGTGGGAACTATTTAAAGTACTTGTCAGACAAATATAACTTTCTCTTGATTCTAGTTGAAGAAGGGAAATGGCTTTTATAGTGAGAAATCTTACTATGATGGCAAAGTTCAGAATCATTGTATTTACAAGTTAGCAGTAGTTGAAGTAATAGAGTATAAATGAAAAAGATTAAATGGTATCTCTTACAAAAATGCAAGATATTATCTTATTTGAAAGTTAATGTCAGTTGAAATACAGTAGAAAACTGTAGGTCTTGATTTTTAATTAATTGAATGCACTAAGTATATGCAGAGAAACTCAGAAATCTCTTCTGTTTGTGTATCTATAAGTCAATTGTAACACTACTCTTGTTGCATGTTAAATTTTGTAAAAACTTGAGTTGAGTCTTCTGTGGTTCTGGAAACTACGTTATACCCATTAGTAGACCTTTGTCCACAGCTGGATGTGAATCTAGTGAATCTAGTGAATCTGATGGACATCAGTTTTCACTGATCCGGTTTAGGTCTTTCATAATTATAGGCTAAAGGTAGCCCTGACCAACCTCACTGGAAGTCATGAACTATACCTCCTTACAATAAAATGAATATGACTCTTCCTTAAGAACAAGGTAGTGCTTCATTTGTACAGCACACGAGCCTAGAGAGGTGCTAAGAAGGTGCTGAGTGTCTATGAGTCATAGAAAAGTGAATTTCACTATCCTATAAAAAGCTGTTATTTGCTTCTTAGAGCAAAACCAAAAAGTGAATCATACGATTCACTATCAGTCAAACAAATTGGCGTTTTACACCTGTTCAGTGGATATTCGTATAGACATGCCACTCATACTCACAGTTTTTGAATATTTATTAAGTATGCACATGAATTTAGGGTTATCTGACTAAAATTCTGATTCACTGAGATACTAAAATGTTACATCAAAAAATGAGGTTTTATGGGATTTATAATTAGAGTAATAGTAAGAGTGTGAAAGAGCAAATTGTTCTGTTCTCCCTGTAGATCATTAGAAAATCTGTCTGCCAAATTCTAATTTCACAATATTTATTGGTAGTGGTCATGTAAGTATTGTGTGTAGCAGAAGGAGCTCAGCTTGACTGTTCAGATCCCAGATGGAACTTGAGCTGCTGGCAGTTTAAAAATTCTATATTTGACTTACAAATTCCTGCAAATGTTGATGCAGAGAAATAATCATGGAAAAAGAAGAAATCAGAAAACTGGAAAAGTAGAACTGAGCTGAATATATTACCTTCCACTTCAGATAACGTTTACTTAACACTGCCAATGTCTGACTAACAATTTGAAATGTCAAATAGAGTACAATATGGCTTCTATACCTAAGGACACGATGCTATTCACGTATAGAGTTCTTCAACGCATATTAAGTCTTATTAAGACATGAAATACCATTTTTTTAATGTCAAGACCTACAAAAATCTTTAATCATGGACGTATAAAAAGAAGGAATTGACGAAACAGATGTCTGGAATACTGCTAGACTGGCACTGTCTTTAGCTATGCTTAACCTCGCTGCCTGTGTACCTTTTAGTTTCAAAGCTTTGGGGGCTGTAAGCATTTGAAACACTATACCAGGATGTCAAGGTTGTATCCTATCACTTTACAGAAAACGTCATATCTGCTACTATACACAGTAGGAAAAAAACCCTGCAAAATGGATGTATTGAGGGATTTTGAAAGAACAAATTCAAATGTACTTCATTTTCCTACAGTTCATTTACTGCATTAAAAAAAAAAAAAAACCAGTGATGGTGTCTATTTGACAAAACAATGTAGAGTGTTGAATATAGCATTGTAACATGATTCTAAGAATATTAAAGCCATATCAAGAGTCTTCAGTAAATGCATGTTGAAGGGTTTGGGATAATATCCAGGGCAAATCTTTACATTGGTTTTCACTTGACATGCAGATTAAACTGACAGAACTAGCTTACAAATTATATAAATGTATCGCAAACCAAACTTGGATTAGGTTATAATCTTCAAATACTTAGGTTTACTTTCTCTGTAGATCAACTCAAATTATTTCCATATAATTCTACAAGCCATCTGCTATTATTGATAAAGTACTGACTAAAGTGATTCGGTCTCCTGGGCCGTCACCTCCCCTCCGCCAGCCGTGCAGAAACTGAACCAGGGAGAACAAAATTAACTCTTAAGGGTGCGTTTTGCTTGAGGATTCCCAGAGGCCTCTTTTCATGGGAGAAGTGCCTCTATCTCTTATGCTGCCTTTTGAGGAAATGGGAGGAAGAAATACACATGCAGTTTTGTTGAATGAAAAAATACCACTCCAGGTATTATTACTGTGGCTCTGTATGTATATAGGCCTCCCTGCTGGAGAAAATGTGTACAGTGCTGTGTGTTTTGTCAAGGGGCGACTCTATGAGAGAAGGTAGACTGCCAAATACACAAAAGATGGTTGAAAAGTCATGAAAATTTACACAGTAAGAAAAAGAGAGAGAGAGAGAAAGAAAGGAAGAAAGAAAGAGAAAGAGGTATACAATGGACAGGATAAATGAATAAGCAGATGAGCATTATCAATACATTTAGGGGAAAACTAAACAAAAGGGGAGGACCTGATAACAAGATAAGAAATTACAAATGAAATTATAAAGATGAGGGAAAAAAATTACACACCTGGAAGGCTGCACCTGGAAGCAAGTAGTGCTTTGTAGAATCCTTAAAAAAACCCATGTAATGCAAAATTATCAATGGAACCTCATTATAGGTCAGGGCATATAAGACTTTAAGATAGCCTTATGCTTTGGCATGTTTGCTATCCACCCTGACATAATGTGTACAAAAACCATCCAAAAATGTGCTGCCTGTCATGTGTGATCTCCTACTTTTGTTGAGAACCTGTTCCCATAGCAACATTGCTATTGCATTATAGCATAGGTACGTAAGTGTAGCAAATTAAATTTACATTTGTATGTGCGCACATACTTTTTTTGCCTGAATAAACACAACACATATTGTGTGGGTGTTCGGATGGCATATTATATGTATCTTTTGGAGCCCAGGACACTTGGTTGGGATCTTTTTTCATCCAGAAATAAATGTGTACTATAACTTCATGAAGAAATACATTTGAATAATACCACAGACCCCGAGACTGGAAGACCTAAAACTATAGATTAGTTTCATAATTAACTGTGTATTTTGAAATGTTTCAAAACATATTTTTGAAGAAAAGAAATATTCTGTGGAAATGGATAATGTATTGCAGACCTGAAGTTCTGTCTGTTTTAAAGATTCACATTTAACTTGTGCATATATAAGTTACATCTTGAGTTACAGATATTGTGATAACCCAGTTTCAGCTTTGTACAGTTCTACATATTGGATTGCTTTAATGGAGAACTACACCGTTCTGTGATCACACCTTGTAAACATTATAATTGTGCTTTTTTCTAAATAATCTAGTCAGGGTTCCCTCTGCAGTAGGTATAGAAACCGTTGTCATTTTACCTAGCCGAGAGAGTTTAATTGGGTATTTTTAGAAAGTAATTACAGTGACTGGGTTATGGAGCTAGAATTCTAATGAGAGGTTTCGGTGCTACTGAGAATGCAAAGTATGTTTAACAATTCCTGGTCCCAATACTAGGGTGTAAAACCAGCAAGTGAAAAAGTAATAAAATAAAATACACAGTAAGCTTAAGAGGGCAAAAATAAATTTTATACCATCTCTCTTCCTTCATGTATTAGTGGGAAATATAATGTAGTATGCAGTAGTGGGAAATGTAGTATGCTGCAGCCATCTCATACTTGAATTCACTTGAATACAGTGCAGCTGTAGTTCCACATCTTTTTCCATCTCTTTCAAAAAGCTGAGTGTTTTCACGTAAGTACAGCAGCTGCCCAGGAACAGCTTGAATCTACTAAGTCTCAGTTTTACCACGCAAAACAGACAGTTGGTTTTCAGCACCTGCAGCAAAAAGTGTCTTATTTTCTCACAGGTGAATTTAGTGGAGTAATTAACTAATTGTTAATGTGCCTTTTAGGTGAGCTTACATAACAGCTTTGGATGCTTTAAAGGTTCCATACTTCATACAGCACTTTGAAATATACTGTGTATTACATTTGTAGAAGGATAGGATAAAATTACAAAATCACAGTATGTATGAATTTATTAAGGCTTAAGGCTTTCTGCATCTAATTAGTGATGAGAGTTATGACTGATAGCAGTCACGCTAATACATATTTAGTAGGTTATGCGGCTCCCTAACTAGTACTCCTCTTACTTTTTTTCCCCATCATCAGTATCGTTTAAGGAACTGCACTGTCATAAAGAAAACTAGCAAGAACAGGAAACAATTGTCCTTTGCTTCAAGCTTTAGATGATGTGCTAACATTCTTTTGGAATGCATAAGGCAAAAGTGAGAGATTGTTTTTATATATCTGATGAAGGTAAGACAACTTCTTTGTACTTTTACAGCAGTTACAGTATGACTTGGGTGTAAGGCTTTTTCTTTCTTTGTAACTAAGCATTATAACAGACTCTTAAAAGAACTGGAACCTCTATTGGTAGAGACTTGTAAAAACCAAATTACATTAAGAGCTGCTGCAGGTAGTTTAGGTGTATGCGATGTAGCTTCATTGCCAGGGGAATGTAGATGAGTATTTCCTGTCACTTTCCTGGTTTTCTGTTATTCTGATGTGTGTCCTGAAATGCAGTTTCAGACTGTATCCAAACACTACATTTTAATGCCAGCTATAATAGCTGCTGATGTAATATTACTCTGTACGTGCTTTTCTTTGAAGGTAGGGAGATAATAACTTTTTAATGAATTTCCTTTTTCTAGAAAGAATTATTACTTGATCCAAGAGAATTGGGGGGGGGGGCGCTTTTTAACTGTGTATATAAATTCATATTTTTTAGCCGTTGACAAAGAAAAACATGAGATGGAATGTATCAGAAATATGAGTAAAGGAAGAGGAATTGATTGATGTGTTGCAAAACCTTTCCAAGGTAATTTATCGACACTTGTAAAAAATATGTAATTGTCAACTGTGGTATGAGACTCCTTCTTCAACAGCGTATTTCCAAGTCAAAGGAATACAATGAACTTACTTTTAGATTCATAAATCCAACAGATTTTTAGTTATTGCAGTTGGGTCACAAATTGAAATATCTGAGGAACTACTGTTCTAAAGATTAGCCTAGATTTTTAAAAAGTTAATTTAGATTAAAAAGCATGGTTAGTTTGAATTCTGCTTCTGTATAGTGCCTTATTTAAAAGAAAAAAGATAGGGCTGGCAGATTTTATTGAAGTGTGATACAGAAAACAGTGGGGAATTACTCTCATCTTACCAGAATCTTTTTTCATATAGTATTGCCCTGAGCAACCAATACTTAGGAGACTCTGTAAACCACCTGATATGAATAAATATTGGCAATTTTTTAAGTAATTCTAAGTCCAAGCTCATCATGACCCTTATAATAATGATTAAAATACATATAAAGCAAATTATGCTACTTAATATAAAGTTAAAAGAACCTACCAGATACTGAGTTACTAAGGTAGCTGCTGTTTGCCATTCTCTGTGCAATATGTCTTAGAGTATAAGTGTCTCTTAACAAATGTGTACTAGTGGCTCTGAAAAAAATGCTACAGGAGGTGAGGCTTTTTTAACCTACCAAAGAAGTCTGAACTCTTTTTTTAACTGCATGAAGCAAAGGTATATTATTTTATTACATAAATTATTAGAAATAAATTACTCAGTCCTTTGAATAATGTGCTTTACCAATACAGAATAAACGAGTATGTGTAAGTTGATTCTAGCAATTCTTCAAAATATAGTTGTATGTCTGAGGCAACATTTCCACAGAAATCTCTTTATTTGCCCTGCACTAAGGGAGTCCATCCAATTTTGGTAGAAAAATGTAAAACCAAAAAACATGAACAATGCAATATTGAGTATAACTAGTGGTTACACTTCAGCATTTTCCAGTCCTCAATGTCCCTAGAAACTAACATTTCAATCTGCATACATTTTTTAATGTAGCAACACTTGGTTGATTAAAAAACATACCAAGGTTCTAAATCACAGCATATTGCAATGGAAACCAGGCTTAGTAGTCTGGGTGATGAATTCCCAGAACCAGGTAAAGTGTGCAGCACTAACTGAGAGATTTTTTGTATTCTTTATTTTCTTTTGATCAAGTAATGATGAAAATATAAATGGTAGCATATGTAATAATAATAATAATGTAGTAATAACTGATCCAAAGCTGCAAAAGTGTTTCTCATGCCAACTTTTTATGTGAACTTGCACAAATCATATAACTCTGCATCCCTCCCTCACTTAATCCAGCTGTGTATGATGATAATGCTACTTGAGTGTCTTATGACTGACTGAAGGTCAAAACTGAACAAACTTTTTTCTCTGATGAAAAAAAAGAGGGGAGGGGTCTCTGTTGACTCGAAAGGGAAAGGATGATATGTAGTGTTTGCATACTATTATATAAATGCTTAATAGACATCCAAATCTGACTATTTTCATTTACAATTTCCTACATGAAAAACTTTTAGCTTGCATCATCTACTTCTGTGTCTAGCTACATTAAGTACCTCGGAACTTTGGTTGAGAAAAGAGCAAGTTGCACAGATTCAGATCAGATAGGTTATCTTGAGACGTATACCTTGTATTGCATAACGATATTACTTTTCTAAAAGAAATTACTTGAAAACCCTACTGAGTTCGAGATGCATATTTAAGGGTTAGCAGATAGTTTCTGCAGGGAGGTGCCTGCATCAAATCAGCCCATATCTGACAAGCATGTGTTGCTATAGCAATGGAGACATATTGAATGTTAACATGCTGCTTCAGCTATGTGACAATATGAAGTTTAAGATCTGTGATACACACTTTCATTTTCTTTAAAGCATGTCTGCTATACTTTTCCCTTAAAAACTTGATAGCAATGAACCTTTTTTTTTCTTCTAATGTTTTCATTGATTACAAGTTCATTTTGGCAAGCTTCAAACTTGCCTACACTGTGTTTATAAATAAAACTACTGAATAAAAAAAAAAGCACATCGCTTTACAGGTTGCGGGTTTATTGATGCTCCTATTAAACACTGGAAGCTTATATACTATTTCATTAACAGTTTTAATACAGTTCTTTGTATAACTAATGTGAAAAGGCAGCAAAGTTGGCTTTACAGTAATGACGTTAGTTAGGTGTTAGAGTAAAAAAAAAAAATCGTGTAAGCTGTGTTAACTGTCTATATGCAAGTCTACATGCAATGAACTGTCTATTACAAGTTAGTTTATTTGTCTTTCATCCTTTGCGTGTCTTGATAAATAATTCTCTGCTAAATGACAAAATATGACTTGAGCGTTTGTAGAGAAAAAATGAAAATTACCATCATGTAAATGAGACATATACTTTAGGTTTTTTCACCCTGCCAGTGTTGCTGGACATGTCTAGAAAGGCAGGAAGTTTTCAACACTAGTCCTAAACAATATCTGTTCACTGAAAATTGGTGTAAATGGTCTTTGAGCATTTGAGTGTATTCTTTCTTAAACACTATCTTTGAAGGTCTGTTAAGGGAAAAGAATGGATGGCTTTTGGTGTTTGAATATCACAATCCCTTTTACATCCAATAGTTTGCTGCAAATAAATTGGATTTCAGTGGACAATTTTGCTTTGTAGGTATTTCTGCAAGATAGATTTGCTTGATTCTATGCAAAGAAGCTTGACTTTTTACAGTCTCAGAAATACATGCTCCATTGTTTGCTCTGATAATGAGATTAAATGCTTGGGGTTTTTTTCCCTTTTCTTGCTATATTCTTTTTTTGGTTTGTGATTATTCATTTCCCAAATAGTATAGAATTCTTTCATTGTATACACATGAATCCCACCACACACCCGCTTCCTGCATGGGATCATTGTACAATGAGCACCCACAAATAAAATGTCTGCTTCTACAACTACTATGCGTGCCCCAGTAAGAAGATGTGCCTCAAAAGGCTCAAGAGGGTCTAGGTAGATTTTCAGTTCTCACCAGGGCTGTATTTGTATCATCAGCCTCACTTTGTGTCATAAATCTTTGACAAGTGGGTTAAAGATCAATTTTCCGCATGTGCTTTCAGTGATTGCTTTGTGAAGCACCAAGTGCAAAGGCCATACTGGTATTAGTTACCATGAGCTTGCTGTCAGAGCTAATCTAGGACAACTGAAGTTTGTAAACAAGGGGTTTTTTGTTCAAAGAGGGCATTAGTGAAAAAAGACTGTGCTTAAATGTGGAACTTAGTGACAACTTCCACAGGTTTTTCATTGCTGTAGTGTAAAGCACATGGTATACAGTAATTTCATTATCTAACAAAACAAAAGAATTTTTCATCTGGGCATACACTTAATATACACAGCGACTGCTGAGGGCACTACCCTCCCTCCCAGATTAACTATACCACACAATTACTATAGAAACCAATGATCTTCTAGATTTCCTTTAGAGCATACTTTTAACAGTTTTTACTGCAAAACCAGTATATTCCTACATCTCAAAGGGCTTTACCATAGTGCACTAATAATGACTAAAAATGTTGCGACATCTGTCAGTGGCAGTTAGAAATTTACTTTCATACTAAAAAAATATATATAATTTAATTGAAGACTTTTTTAAAATTTACATTTTCTGCTTTCAATGTGTAAACCACTACTGATTGGGAAATTTGTGTGGCTTTGAAAATGAAAGATAATTTCCCTCCTTCCAATTTAAAATTTTCATAAATATTTTTTGTCTCAGAATTTTACAGCTTTTTAAGCAGGCATTCCAAAAAGTATTTGCTTAATAACAGTTAACTGCATGGTATGGAGAACTGACATCTCCCAGATGCAAAACGTTTGCAGGAACATACTTTAATTAATTAAAAATTAATCTCTTCACTTACCTAGTACTTGTATAGTAATGCTATTAATTAGGAATACAAATTTTCTGAAGGCGAGCCTAGCCTGTATCTGATTGAAGTATATTTTATGCAATGTTTTAAGTTCGAGTCTGAGTTTGGAGACAGATTCAGGTGTTTTATCTCAGGTCAGTCTCAGGTGCTTTACTAATAATTTTTATCTTTTGGGGCTTTGGCGGGGAGGAGTGGGGTAGGGTAAGCAGTTTTTAAATTTTTTTGGAACAAATTACTTTTTATCTTAAAATGAAGGGAAGAATTCAATCATCAGTCAGCCTCAGGAGTCCTATGTTAATGTCTAGAGTAAATTAGAACATTATTAAGAATTTTATAAGTTTGCTTTCTGTTCTGCAGCAAAAGCAGTAAGCTTGTGTGCTTGATGAACATGTTTTAACAGAAAAAAAAAAAACCAAACCAAAAACATAATATATAGCTTTCCTTTTTTAGTTTTCAACTCCAGAACATAATAGTAGCACTTAAATATGGAAAATAATTTGTAAAGCAAAGTAGCAAATATCATTCTTTGTAAATACATTCTTGTCATATATTCAACCTGTCTTAATCAATGCATTAGCTATACCAGATCATCTTCTAGCTGGCAGCTACATGAGGAAAAATTAGTCAGTCTGAAAAGGAATAAGTTAGTTGCCATGGAGCTACTCTAGTCTTTATGGACATGTTTGTAGGTTAGAACTGTACTGTAGATAGAAAAAGCAGCACTGAAATAAATGGGGAGCAGAAAGGCTGTGTTAAAAGATTTTGAAGAAGAAAGAAATTAAGCAATAAAGAATATTTAGCATTAGGCACTTCACGGGTAAATATTTCTACAGAAATCAAGTTATCATCAGATAACCTTGTCAGGTAGATAAACATTTCTCTTTTCTTAACCTCACAGGATTTTATCTGTGAAGAGTCTAAGACATTGCATATTACTAACAACATAGAAATAAAACATCAGAAATTCCTCAGTCATTCTTTTCTATTTTGTAGTTTTGTGTTTAGTTGGTGCTATATTGTGCCCCATGATTTCTGAGCTAGCCATCAGGTGTAGGGTAAGAAAGTTTCCATCAGCTCAGGGACTCATGTACCCAGTTGTAACAATTCTGAATGAAAGAATCTAGTCTCTTCCTTGGGCTAAGTATCTCAGCAAGTGGTTTGCCTAGTAAAGACACCACCATCCCCACAAAATCCCAACTAACCAAAAATACTGTTGAGCTCAGCAGCCACGTAATTGAGGTACGGCTTGATTTAAAAAAAAAAAAAAAAATCATCCTCTATGCAAAGAGTTTTTGAGCAGGGAAGACATAGAACACTCAATATGAGATTCTGCAAGCGTCTTCAATCTTTATTTCTAACAGGGTACTTTTATATGATTCTTAGATGCAACAGGGTTCTTTTCTATTATTCTAATAATAGATGCATACTAGTTATTCTCTAATTGGTTACTTGGTTAAAAGTTACATTTACATACTCCACCTAC
>JAVJGG010000088.1:23294806-23307270 GCA_035590195.1 Aviceda cuculoides
TTTAGCTACCACTTTGACTGCATAACCAGGTTCTCTAGAGAACTGTGTCCACAGTCCTCTAGCCATTCCCCAACACCTCTAGAATTTTTCCTCTAGATTCCCTCTAACAGGGAATCACCATTTTTATAGTGGAATACAAAAAGTAGCAGTATGCTTGTAACTTTGCAGATTTCAAGATGCCATTTCTCGGTGATCAATGATCTTTGTCAAAAGGCAATTGCATCTGACTGGACATTCAAATGAAGTGACTGCTTCAGCTAGCATACATGCACCCAACTGTATTTGAACTAATTGATTCCCACTTGTAAATCTAACTATAAATATAAACAATATCATCAAGGACTCATTAAGAGGGAAATTACTAGTTTTAGAAACATCTATAATGAAACCCTGCCGTTTTAGAATTGCAGTTTGAAGCTACAAGCCAATTTTAAAGCATCATCTAATAAGTCTCCAGAATAAATGTAGTTCTTTGAGGCAGAAGTTTTGCAGATTACCAGAAACAGAGAATTCAGGAACAAAGTACAAGATGTGCTTTCTTCTATACTTGGCCTATTATTTCAGTGCAAGTCCAACTCAGCGAGCAGAATCGATAGTAAAACTAATGAGACTTTTAAATGTAGTAAGCTCAGGTGTGAATTTTGTATAAAAGGAGAAAAGCATAAACAAATTTGGAATCAATTGTGACTGCTTAAAAATGCAGTCATTGGTCACGGGTATAAATACTGTCTGTCCAAACAGGTAGCCTTGATGCTTTTGTTGCTGTAGAATCACATAGACACACAACTATCTTCCCCTTTTATAGCTGTGCAGTGTTAGGTTTCAAACACTGCTATTTTATTAGGATAGCTTTTTAACCAATAAACAATTTACGTGCCAACTCTTGGGCAGTTCTAACACCTGTATGAACTAAGAAGAAAAGTTGCATGTCTTGCCTCATCCACTGAAAGCTTATATTGCAATATATACCAAATATATGATGCATAAATTACATTATAAATTAGTATGAATAGCAATTAGTTGGAACAAGTAGGCAAAAGTGGCTTTACAAATACTGTTTGTATGAAGCAATCTTTTTCATACATTAGTGAAGATGATAATTCGTTACTGCTTTGCTAAGAGAAAGGTGTGAGTTTTAAAGCTCTGCACTGCATTCCTGCCCTATACATAGGAAGAAAATGCCTGATAAAATCCAAGTTATTGTTACCACCTCAAAACTAACCCTGGCTATAGTGCTCTTGTTTCAACCTTCTTCATCAGAACTAAAGATTTTCCAACTCCAGTTGTTACAGCTGGTTTTGACACAAAAAAAACCATGTCCATTTTTCCACCTTTAATTAAATTTTCTGCATTAGCCCTTACCTTCTCATTTCTGCTTGTCTTTCAAATATTAAGCCCTTCATGCTCTTGATTATCTCTCCTGCTTTATGTGATCTGTAGCACAACACTACTTGTTGGTCTACTATAAAATATTAATGTCTTTAAATTCAACTGTAGCAGAATTGTACATCTTTGTGGATCCTGGATAGTAACTAACTGACAACTGGAAGCTAGGTTTGGAACTTGCTTTGGGAGTGGGTTCATCATCTTTCAGTAAAATTTTGCTTGTTAAAGTTCAAGAGAAGAGGAAGTGGGAGTAAAGACAGGTTTGCATCAAGAACGTAGCACTTATATTCAGCCTTGAAATAACCCTGCGAAGTAAGAGAGATCAGGAGGTAAAAACTGGAAGAAGTAATTGAATACATAAATAAAGAGCAAGGAAAATTTTTCAAGTGATTCAGTACCTTCCTCTGTTCTGAAGTTTGCCCACCCACTCCTACATACCACCTCCTGTGGTGCAGGACATTTTAATGCAATGTGGGAGGTTAGCATACAAATTCCTACTGACTGCATTTGTGCATCGCTTCCCACACAGCTTTGGAAATAGGGTCCCTTTTTTAGAAAAGTTAATGAGTATTATAGCTATGTCCCAAGCTACAAATGCAGTGGGTTGAAAGTTACCTGTTACATCCATTTGGAATTTCATAATTTTTAACTTTGTTACTGAGACAAGTTTGCGCACCAACTGTGAGCAGTCAGTAACAGGGAGAAAGGTGGTATTGTGCCGAGGACCGGAAAGCTAGATGCTGCATCTTGAAAGAAGTACCTTGCAAAGGATGCTGTAGAGTGAGGTTAAACGTGCTCCGATGTTGATTCACTGCTTGCATTGATGACACACACAGAGCTCAGGAGAAAACAGTAATTTCTCTGCAACTACATCATAACAGTAATATAGTAAAGATGACACAAGTCAACACCAGACAAGTAATTAACAGCTTATCAGTAAAACTTAGTGACGAGCCTCATCAGCTTTCCATGACATGCATGCTTTAGGCTGCTTCAGTCAGTTTTCTGTCTTATAGGAAGCTAAAATACTCTAGTCCTATTTGCTGAAGGCAGCCAGGGCTTTTCAGTCTGTTTTGGTGTAATAAGTTCCTGGTTCACAACTGGAGCTCAGAGCTGTTATAGCAAAAAACAGAAGGAATGTAAGGTCGGGTCTAAACCCTACAGCTCTTATTATTTATCACAACTTGACTGGTTTCAGCAGATAAAATATGGCATTTCCTGTTTTCAACCCACCACTTCTCTGCAAAAACAATATTTTTATGGATTATGTGTTTGTACATTTCTGAGAAGTCAATCTGAGCCAGCCCGTACCTTCTACTGATTCATGAAACCAGACAAAGCAGTTTAATTTCTTAATTTACTAACTGGAGTACAGGAAATAGAAACAAACAACAAATGATAACAAATTAAATTGTTTCCTCTATTTATCTGAAACATTCAGAAAAAAACACTGACTGAACGTACGTACACTTAGCATTTACAAAAAGCTTTCTGAAAGAAGTGCATAGTGTCTTACTCTATTCCGTTCATGTATCTTACTTCCTAAGGGCCTGATGCTAAATACTTATTCCCAAGAAGAGTAGATCAAGGCTTTGATCCCAAATTCTGGCAGCTTAGTTGTACAGGAAAATAGTTACATTAAACCTTAAGAAGTATTACAAAAACTCTATCTAGCTGAAAAACTATAGACATTTTTAATCTACCTAGCAAGAACTGGGGGTGGAGAATCACAGCAGTGGTATTTCTTCTTGTGCACCTCACTGTTTTGTGCTTTTGAAAAAAACAAGCACATGGCTACTACCTTGTCATACTTGGATGTGCATCCGACAGGTGTCATTATTATCTTGAAAAAATAGAATAATTTTATGGATTAACAAAACTTCAGATTCTTTTTTAGAACTAGATTAGGTAAAACTATCTCTAACTTTTGCTGTGGATCAAACTGTTTCCTCATCTAAGCTCTATGGGATTAAACATGAAAGATATAAATTTTACTTTACAGGTTGAATCCTTCTAGACTGATAATAAATGTATGAAATACAGGTGATAGAACTTGTCTTTTATTCTACTATTATGCTGCAACAGAGACAACTTCTTATTTAAATTAGGAGATACTCCTTTTTGAGAGATGTATATTACTGTCATGTATGTTTATGTCCTTGTCTCAGATGTACTTAGTGGTAATAAATCAGTGATCAACCTCAGAAAGTTAATAATAAAGACAGCTGTATGAGGAATAATGTGATGACCTTGACTTTATCGCATAGGGTGGTCTGAACTGGGAGATGAAATAAACTGTGGTCTGTGCTCTTAAAATGGAATACATGAAAAAATTGGCAAAATACGCTGAGGCATGTGGCCCTTAGGTGAGTATCAACTCCTTAGCTAAGAATCTGAGACATCTTCAGAGATGAAGCCTAGAGACTAGAGCTAGGCAAGTTAGCCACCGTGAGTAATAGAGGTCTCTGAAATGTGGAAGTCACACACAGTTCAGGGCCTTCTATTAACATGACTTTTAGCTAGGTAGAGATACCAAACTTTATGTGTCATTAAGTTTCTCTTTCCCCACATGTAAATCTAGATTCTTTGCTGCTTCTCACAGGAAACATGCTCTTAAGACACATGATCTATACAAGTATCTTGTGCAAAAATTTGTCAACTTCAGGATTCTCAGACAGCTGCAGTCTTTACTGTTCAGCAATCCAACATCAGTCTCTGCTGGCCAGGGTTGTCTAGTTGAGAGCCCAGGGAGCTTTAAATCAGCACTTGCTAAGCAGATTTTGATGTAGGATAGTAAAATACCAGTAACTGCAGTCCAGCTAGCTAATTGGTTTTTCCTCATCTCCCCAAGAGTCAGAATTTTCCTTCTGCTTTGCTTTTAAAATCTGCTTCATCAAATACAAATACATCATAGCCTGACAGACATCATTCTACCAGCCCAGCCTCCCACTTCCTCCTGCTGCCTTTCTGACATTTCAGTTTGCTCTTTTCCAATTTCCTGACACCCTTAAGCTCTGAGCTAAATTCTATCTTTGCATAGGCATCCCTGCTAAGAAAGCATGAGTTTCTTAAACTTCATTTGCCATTGTTGAAGCATTTGGTCTCTCTCCAAAGAGAAACTGCATAACATTTGATTGTTATCAATTTGGTTCTGTCTGTGTGGAAGATTTTCATGCAGTGTTTGGCTTTGGAAGGTTTATTTGAGTTTAAGGTGATGAAATTTTGCTAACCAGTTAAGCAGGGCAAAAAAGCTTGGGCTTAGTGACAAGAACCAGGCCAGCAAGGCTTGAATCAAAGGCAGGGAGGAGGGTGTTTGAGTCACTAGATTAGGAGCCAAAACTAGACAGAGGAATTTTTAATGGAATGGTTTTTATTTGTTTTATCTTTTATGTTCTATATTATATCATATTCTAGTAATGTTTTTCTTCATTGTGTCACAGTCTGGCATAGAAGTACAACTGGATATAATAGAAAATGTGAAGTGACATATACTGCAATACTTAGCAGTAGATGAAAAATCAAGGATGCATTATCTTCACATAGGATTAACTGCTTTGGAACCTAGAGTTAGTTCAGCAAGATGAAATTACTAACAAGGAATGTGTTATGCAGAAAATGCATTCATTCACACACTACATTTTTCTCAAGCATTCTTTCCTCTATCAAAGAATAGCATGCCAGCTTTGCCCTCACTTTCTAGAAAATTATTTGTTCTATAGACTGAAGATGGTTTAGTGACAAGAGTACTAACTTTGGAGTTAATGGTACACGATTAGATTCTGCATAAAGGAATTTGAACAAGTTACTTGTGTCTTTGTATCAAATAGGGATAAGAGTACTTGCCTTTACCGAGAAATATCACAAGAGCTCAAGACTGAAGCAGGTACAACAGAAGTGAGGATTTCACACACATACCAGAGATTATTACATTCTTTCCTTTGTCATTTTACCCTCCCTAAAACCACTTTAACACTTCACCACACAATTTCACCTTCCAAAGATCCTTCCAAACACCTGAACTGTGTAAAGCAGGAGTGACCAATCCGTGTTTCGGGACCTACAGTTACATGTTTTGGTTTGGTCCATGAAAGTATGCACTTGCCATGTGGATAGGCAGGGACCCCATATTACTGCCCCTTGCCAGCCTTGTCTCCCAGATCTGCTTTCGGATTCCACTGTCATCTTAAACTGTCGTGACCAGAGCAGATTAAAGTATTTGGTGAGATTTCCTGTATTCTATATTGCCTCTTTTTTTTACAGGTACAAAGGATCTGCAAACACAGCTAAAATAACAGCAGTGTTCCTCACTCATCTTACTCAAACCGCTTAGACCTGTACTAGAATCCTTCTTTCACTACCTCAGACACAGCACAGTTTCAAAAATAATAATAGCGATGAAAATACTTAGCCTGTAGGCACAGTGTTTGCACGCAGCTGAATTTACCATCTGGCTTGATGACTCTGGATACTTGCACTTCTCTCACATAAGGTGACATTTTTAGTTATACATGCAATTGCGGCTTGGTCAATAATTCTGCCTTCCTGGAAAGGTTACTTGGTGTGAGTCAGTGGTTACAAGTAAACTGAAAACTTTGAGGTACAAGATTTGTCCATTGTTCAGCAGTGCAGTAAGAAAACAGATCCAGCAGCATTTGCAGCACTTTTTAAAAAACACATGATCTGTTTTGTACATCATAGTACTGTACACTGAGTATATTTATACATCCACTCCATGTAGTAGTTAGAGAAGAACATGACTGAATGACAGGTTACAGACCTGTAAAATTCAAAAATGTAGATACATGCTTCGTGGTTGGTGCACAACTGCAACACTTAATGCTCAGACTTCTGACAGCAACATCAAATTTGTGCTTTCATCTGAGTATATAGAGGGGAAATGGATATATAATTCATGCCTCAGATTCTTTTACTAGAGCTTGAATCAAGCTGAAGTTTCTTGCTTTTTATGTCAGATAGAACAATCTTTGCCTTACTGTTTAAAGTTCCTCCAAACTCAGAATCTGGATATGGACAATTGCATCAGGACAGGAAATATTTTGTGTGGATGTGAAACTTAGGTCTTCATTTCCCTGAAATGCTGGATTTCTCAAGTGAAATTAGCACAGATGGCATTCAACATTACCAAAAAAACCCTTTGTAACTTACGTACTGCTGCCCTCTACTGCATTTTTAATACAGATCATAAAAGTATGCATTATGTCAACTCAAACCATACAAGTCACAGTTCTCGAATGATCCTCATAAACCTGACATGTCAGCATTCAACCAGCCCACCTGTACAGCAAAGCTATAAAACAAGAAGTATTCAAAGTTTTGGGGGATAAAGTCATAATATGTCTGAACCAGGAGAACCAAAATATCCAAGTATTTGTATAGTTGTATTCATTAAGTCTCCCATCTTTCAACTCCCAACTATGTAAGAAAAATACAGCATCACAGTCATTCTAGACGTAAAAGCACCCTCCAGTCAGTTCTAGCTGCTCAAATACAAGTTGAAAGAAGACCAAAACCTATAGGAGATATGAAACACTAACTAATATTAATGCCTTCAGATTATCTGAGGTTCACAAATCTCTAATGCTACTGAAGTTGTCTACCAGTACAAAAGACATAAGTTTACACAAATATATTTCTTTCCCAAGAACTGAGGTATTTGTATTATTGAACATGGCTCACATCCAGGATATGTCTTACAATAAATGGCATCAGAACAAATTAGATGTTAATAAAGTTGAGGGAAGGAAGGCAGAGTAGTTTGATTTTTTTTTTTCCAGTGTTTAAGAGTGAGTACACTAGCATATTCCAAAGCATTATACAAACATTGACTAAATTTAATGTAGCCCTGGAATTAACAGAAAGCAGGAAAAAGTAAAACTGATGGTCAAGTTCTGCTCAAGACAATGCAGCGAGTTACCAGAAAGACAGGATTACAGCTATTACAAAAATTGTTAGAAGCAACATCTACACTCTCTCCCCCCAAGCTTTGATTACAGACAAAAAGCAAGGATTACTTTGATTTGGCTTTACTGTTCAAAATAGTTTTGTTGTTGGTTTTTTTTTTTTAATCTTGTCTTGGCTAGCCATCAGATCCATACCCTCAGAGGGTACAGCTGACCTTTCACGTTTACCACTTCTGAGAGGGTGGATAAAAGCTGTTTGTCTTGAAAGTTTGTGTCTTTGGACATCCACTGCATTAGTTACCTCCATATTTGTCTTTGACAAAGGGTAGCTTGCTGTCAAGGTATTAGTCAAGGCAAAATGAGAAACAGAAGTAGCTGAGCATAAAGAAAAGATCTCTTGGGCACACTCACACAGGCTCAACCATCTTAGTTGCATTGCAGGAGTGAGCAGTTCAACAGTGGTTGTGAAGCCTCACTAAGAAACAGCGACTGGCTTTAACACTTTAACCACTGAGGCAGATAGTCTTTAGTGCATATATAGGAATGCTGTTGAAATGTAACAGATAGGAAAATTATAACTCATTTTTGGTTCTCTTAACACATATCAGAAGACATTCAAGATGTGGTCGGATATTGTTGAGGGATTGGAGAGGGGCATGTTTTATGGTTTTGATTTTTTTGTTTGGTTTGGGGTTTTAATTCAGTTGTCAAAGACTAGCAAAATCATCATGTTTTGCAAAAGCCAAGATTTCCAAGTTGTTCAAGTCACAGTAGACAAACTCTGGCTGATACATAAAGTGTGTAACATGCGACTTCCTCAGATTCATTAAGTCCATTGAAACTAGTAGTCATTGATGATTCAACAGCCCTATTTATGCAATCAGTAAGAGAAAGTTTCTAGTTGGATTGCTTTGTCAAAGCATCAAAATGTATTTTCTATTTGCATTTTTAATCTACTGAAGTGATTCAGTTTTCAAATGTCATTAGGGACTTTGTTACTGCTGTTCATCTTATTTTAGCTTCATGTACTTTTCCACTTTTTCCAGCTTCTAAGCCTTTCCTGTGTTTCATGCTAAACATTCTTTCTATAAAAGGAGACCGCTCACTTTTTTTGCATCACAAACTTTGATTTCCTACACATGAAAGAAATAATTTTGTAACTGGGCAAAGTGTTTATGTATCCAGCTAACACAGGTCAAAGGTTCATTAGTTCCCTAGCAACTTCTGTAACAACTTACAAGGCTACAGAAATATTTTATTTCTAATTTGGCTTTCCAGTACCCTGACACTTAAAATGACCTGTTCCTTTCCAGATTTATCAGCAGTAGCTCTTCAACATCCCTGGTAACATGCTATGCAGTCTTTCGTTAAAACCTGAATTTAAGAATTTGCTCCAGTATACAGAACTCATTCTAGAAATAACATAGTTTTCTATGATTGTTAGCTGAGGGTGACGCTGATCCACATCAATCACCTTTAAATGCTGAGAAAGTACAAGCAGTACTGTAAACAGTAAGATATGCTTTAACTGGTAACAAACTGAATAGAACCTTCAAAAGTTCTAGAAGTACTAGTATGATACCACTATTGCTTCCAAATCTGCTGGAATGGGGGGAATAACTTAAACTTCAACTATTTGAGAACTAATCCCTAAAACCTAAAATTAAGGTACCTTGCTAAACTGTTTCACTCAAAATTAGTGATCACCTGTTACATGATAAGGGAAAGAGTTCAGGATTGGGATATTCTGCTCAGATGCTGCACGGTTTAGAAGAAGTTGGCAAGCTACATCAATACAGACAAATCATTCAAGACAAACTTATCAATATTTTGAGTAAAACATTGCATATGAATTTCTGGGATTACATTATGCTTTTGCATGAAGAATGCTGATTTGGGAACTAAACATTCCACTTAACTCTCATTTTTTGATCTAAATGACCACAAAGTAAGAGGGTCTTAAAACAAAGGAAACTATTAAGCTAGAACTTTGGAGGAAAACTGTAATTCAAGCAAAAGAGAAGGTCAACATAATTCCTCAAAACTGTAATCACATCATTAAAGTAAGCATTTAATATAGCACAACAAAATAGCATCAGGCAATACGCAACTATAACTTTGTTATTCGAAAGATGCACAACCTAAGCTAACACCAGTGTTACATCAACACGCTAGCATTACACAGGACAGCAGTCTTTCGCAGGGGTTGGCATCACTCTAGCCAGGCCCCATAATCATTCTGTCCCCCCTTCCCTGTGCTCTCAGCCTTCCCAGCCTCTTGCAAGAATTGGCACTGTGCTTTAGTCCAGGACTTTCCCCATTTTAATAGGGAGCTGGAGGAAGGCCACATTCCCTTTTCTCCTGCAATCACATGGGTCAATGAACCCTGAAGAAGGAATGAACAAGAACTGTACTGAGACAAGATGTCTGATTAATAGGGATCTAGGGCACAGAGAGGAGCGGCAGTCACTCATCTTCCATTACAGTCTGTATCATGTTTAAAAAAAAAAAAAAAAAAAGCCCCCACAAGGCAAGTTTCAGCCTCAGCATTTTTTTTTCTTCTTTCTCAAGAGTTATAAGCAATCATTTGTACTATAGGTTAGTGAAGCATCCAGTCCAGCCACCAGAAGAATTATGTTTGCCCAACAGGCTTTTAGATTACTTTGATAAGGGAGATAATTTCCAGGGTTTTTTGCCCCACAGAATCATTGTCTGTTGTTAAAGTTCCTTCAGGGCCACAATGCACTATTTTTAATTGCAAAAAGACTGTTTCATACAACCATGAAACTCTATGGTCAACATGCATGGGTTTGGGGATCAGTTTGGAAATCAACAGTATAAAGGCAACTGCAAGCATTTAGGGCACTTCAGGACTGAGGGACTAATTTCAAAATGATTACCTGACAGAAGCATGAGGAATCCCAAGAACTCCTCCCCCCCACACCAAGATGAGCAAGAAAGCAAACAAAAGAAATTGAGTAATCTCAGTCCCACATTCTCCATGAATCCAAGAACAATTAACAGAGAACTCCAAATGTACCACAAGACAGTAGTTGCATTTGAAGATGAACCAAGAAGCAATTACTGTGAGAAAATGAGACACCAAGAACCTGTAGGGAAGAAAACCAGCAATAAGTTGACATTCCATCTAAGCAGTGAGACATGGTATTCACAACAGGAGACAGGCTGTATTAGATCAACTTTATTATGTTATCAAAGTTTGACAATAAAATATTCAAAATTTATTGAACACATTCGTACACAAAAAGAGCATATAAAATGCTAGGTCTCAGAATATGTTCCATACAAAATACTGTTAAATGTAGAGCAGCAAAGTCATTGCCAAACATTCCCTGAATTTAAGAGGGCCTTGAACACACTGTGCTCCAAGAACTACCTTAATACCAAACATTCCTTCCTTTGGTCTGCAAGTCCTTTGCAATTATTGCTAGTTATTGAAGCCTTCTGTTTTAAACAGAATCACATAGTGACTCTGAACCTCTTCAGAAGTGTTACAGTGACAGCTGAAAGCTTCAGCATTTTCTATATATTTTGTCAAAAATAAACACATTTGGTCCTCAAGAAAATTTTTGGTTTCTGAAAATATTCTGGAAGAATAAAAACAAGTAAAAATTATGGAAAGAGAGAGACATGATTGATATGTGTTAGGTATAACAAAGATACGTCAGTAAATTCAGACATTTCAACTGTGCAGTGTGGCAAAGCACCTGAGTTACTCCTCTTAAGGATTTGTCACATTCTCTTCTCCTTAAAGATTTATTTCTTCAGACCTCTCTCCCCACAAGAATCTAGAATGCTCAAGTACACATGGCTCTAGCAGGCCTGGAACAGAAATGCAAAATACTCTTGCCTTGTAGAGGAACATGCCACAGTGAGTAAGCACTTTTCAACACGCTGAGCGAAGTCATTTAGTTTCAATGACTAGAATAATGTAGTTTATTTGCTGCATTCATTTTTCAAGGAGAACTCCATCCTAACATGCAAGAAACTGAAAATGAAAGGGCTGAAGATGATTTGGGAGAAAAATCACAACTTCTAGACATAAAACAAAACTATAGCCTGCAGAACCATCACATCCAAATCAAAATCTCACTAGAAGCACTGTGCTTGCTTTAACGCAGTACTTAGAACTCAGGTACGCACGTTCTTGCACAGCAAGGGTTTATAGTGACAAACAACATAAGCAAAAAAGCACCCTGAAAAACTTTCAGCTTCATTTTAGCAGGTTAACTGACACAAATTTATTTAGAGACACACTTGAGGCCTTGTCTAATAATGGAAAGCTGATTTACAAATCTTCAGGTTAAAAGATACAGTCAACTGATCTCAGAAACACAGTACTAAGTTGCCAAAATAAGAAAAAATAGATTTTTTTTTTTCTTTTGGGGCACAAAAAAGTAGTATTAAAAAAGTAGTAAAGGAAAAAGAATTTTAAAAAAAGCATCTTTTGGAATCCTGTATTTTGGAACCTCAAATCGCAAAACACCCTGAAGATAAACTTTTGGTATGAGACTGAAAATGCTACCAATTAATGGGTAAGGATCTAAATGAAGCTTAGAAACAGTCTCCTGATCAGGATGAGAACTGTTTACCTATGTTCTTTTCTCTTTTTTTTCAGCCCTTCATGCCCATGTTGGTATCCTGCAATATAGCCTCCAGCTCCACTCATTCCAGTGCTTATTAACAGGCATTCTACTTCAGCAAGAAATACAGATTGTGATAAGCTGTTTTCTGTAATTTCTTTCTGTTGTAAACCAGTAACATAGCAATTTATTCAAAAATTGAGTCAGACCACAGGAAGAGCTTTATCATCTTTGAGCAGTCTTGGAACACAAGCCTGAAGCTTATCCAGCTGACGGCCCTGCATAAAATAGAACACTTGGCCAAAGGACATTTTTGTGGGCTTTGTTATTGTTGTTTGGGTTTGAGGCAGGGTTTGGGGTTTTTTTTTGGTTTTTGGTGTTTGTTGGGTTTTGGGGTTTTTTTCCCATTTCAACAGTTACCAATTACAAATGACTTAGGGCAACTCAGTACTTACTCTGGAAAAGTCTAGGCAATACTACTGCTGAACTGTAGGTTCCTGGGCAACTGAGGACAAGATAAACATTCCATTTTAAAAATGAGGAAAATGTGTAC
>JAVJGG010000088.1:23307295-23325526 GCA_035590195.1 Aviceda cuculoides
GGTGGGCGGGCGGGGAAATGAAGCTAAATAAGGAAGTTAAAACCTATTTAGCTTATCCATGACCCTAGTGCAAGTTGTTCTGGATTTACAAGTCATTTCTGAATTAAAACTTAAAGACTTTAACTTAATCTCCTGTGCCAGAATGTTTGCATTCTACACTAACAAGAGTTCAAGCCTGTCATTTCAACACATCTTATTGATACATTTAATGGCAGCAAACATTTTATGCATGCTACCAAAGTAGTTAAAAACTTTACCCTTTAGACAGCTTCAGTTTAAGTAATGAATCCTCAATAGTTCTGAGGAGTTTCTGAAACTCTTAAAACATCTTTCTTGGAGGACCTAGCATTTTGAAAGCATTCAAAATTGTGTTTTTAGAAAACTAAGTGCAGTCTAACTGGGTGACTGGTTTTAAAGCAAGCAAAAGAGAATCTTCAAGTGAAACTTTCTCCAGCAGGACTTCTGTAATCAAGGTTGTAAATATGATGGCCTTTAGGCTATCATTTCTGTGGAGTTGAGTTAAATATTTTTTTTTTAACATAAAGTAAAATGATACTGTAGGAAATTAACAGCGTTGCATATTCAGCAGTTTACAGAAACATTTAAGGAACAGTGTATCCCAACTTCTCGTAACAGCAATAATGAAACTTGTAGTCTATGGGAAATGGATTTTAGTCTTAAAACAGAGTTGCTTTTCAGCTGAATGCAATGTTCATCCAATCACTACTTGGTCAGTAACTGGATCAGAGCTTAAGTATTGACTGAGAACAAGGTTTATACTTCATACTGTATTATGCTGACTTCTATTCCCCACCCCATTTCAGGAAGTTCACTTTTCTTTTTGAATTAACACCCACCCATCCATTATCACTTCTACTACACGAGATCACTTTTCACCCAGAAATCCAATTCTGCACTGTATGGATTGTTTGCCAGTATTCAACTCAATCAGCTTTAATTCATGTGCTACTCCACAGAGCTACAGTTATTGCAAGCACTAACCACTGTTTAGCTTCTTTCCCTCATTGATAAATAAAGCACAAAGTGAGAATTCCTCAGACTCCAGATTGCATGTAATCAGGTTCTAGAAGTTGATGAGCAAACAATTCCTTCTTTAAAAAAAAAATTACCTAATAATAAGCTTCAAGTAATTCACACACCTATCTTTTTTCCCCCAAAAGTTGTAATAAAAGAAAGGCTGGATTATGACAAAGGTAGTACAGTTCCAGGCAGACCTCTTCCCTATCTTAGCTAGTAGATATGCACATTTACAAATTAAGGTACTGGGAACTGTGGATCAGAATATGCAAGACCCTTCAAAAAGTTTACTGTGCTTCTCAAATTGTTAATATCATTCCCTTGTTTTATGGGCATCTAAAATTGCAATCCTTCCTAGCCCTCCCACTCCAAACCCTGTGAAGACCACACAAAGGAACTCAGGTATCTATGATTCTATGTAGTATGTGCAAGGCGCTGCACAATCTCCAAATGAAAGTCTGTATGAATGTTGGACACAACACCAGAGGCACCAAAATGCATATTTGAGCAAATTTGCAGAATGTGAAAATACCATGAAGCATCATAAACACAAAGAGGGGACAAACAATCATTTAGGACACCAAACAACTTCTTAAACACAGCCTTAAAAAAAAAGAATACAAAATAAATAATTCAAATATCTAAATATCAAGGGATTAAAAGGTATTTTCCCATATTTAAGGGAAGGCATCACAGGTGAGGAAAATAACTGTCAACACAAGGTATCACAAATCAAAAAGCAGCTTTTTCACATAGGAGATAGTAGTATCATTGGATAGCATTTGAATATGCTCATTTCCTGAAAGCTCAAATATCACCACTTCCTGTTTTTGCATGTCCACCCACTTCTGACATTGCAAGGCACTCTGTAAGTTTACTGTACCATCGCCATCACTGTAAAGGATCTTGGGTTCTTTGTCAGGAAAACTTTCATAATGGAAGGAATCGGGTGTTTCCACACCGGTACCATAAAGACAGTGTATACGCACACCAGGTGGTGTCATCTGGTAGACCAGGTGTTCAGTGTCTTGTCTCATGAGCCAGCCATCTTCAAAATTGATGTCCTTGTAGAATTTTCTGTAGTCCCGAAGAGTGTAGTTGGCTGTAGGTGTGCTTACAAAGATCTTATCTGAAGGCCATGTGTAGTTGTAAGGGAGCATCCAATTTGTGGAAACTGCTGATCTCTGCTGGTCTCTAATCTTGAGTGAACTGATAACAGGTATTCTGTTGTTGTCACCTTAAAAAACAGTGGAATTTCATTACACACAAAGCAAAGCATGAATCTCAACCAGCAGCAATTACTACCACTCACAGCAATAACATGAATAAAGAGATTATTCCCTTTGCTTACAGTGACAATGAGAAGTTTTTCCTCATTTATAATTGTCTTGATAATTAACTTCTGCAGACTAACTTCCGATAACTTACACATTTAAATACAAGTTGATGAATGAATGACAAACCAAGAACACTGCCACCTTTCCAATATGATCCTTTTTAAAGGAGAAAAAGTTTTCTGTGTGAGCCAAGTAAGAAATTAATTTTTATTAGGCATTATTTATACCATTTGCAAGTTTTGTCTTAAGTGATCTGGAAATGTGTTTTACAGTGATTCTGGTACCTAGATCATGTTTTTGCTGAAAGAACAGATAAACACTACTATCCACACACATTTAAGAACTCATGAAGAGATTTTATAGGCTTAACAAAGTACTTAAAGTTTTGCACATTCAAAACAAGCAGAGTAGCAGTATTTCATTCAGGATAGCTATAAAAATTACTATTGATTTATTTACCATTTGGCATAGTGTTTTACCAGTTTATGCACTCCCTTCATAAAACCTACCAAAATATGCCTACAACTGAAAGAAAATGGCAGACTCTTAATAATTACCTAAAAAGATAACTATCATAAAAGGAAACAGAAGCAAAGCAAATATTACTGTCTCTGCTTATGTTATCAAGAACGAATGCTACACTCGATGACCAATTCAGTCTCTATGCATATTAATTCAGAGGGGGAAAAAAAAAAAAAAAAGACAGAGAGAGTTAGAGCTTGTTAGCTTCTGGTGGAACCGTGGAAAATTGCTGGTATCAGCATCTTCCCTTCCAGTCAGCATTTCAGGACTGCTAAAATACTTGTGCTGCTCACAACACAGGTTTTCTCTAATGTAGCAGTAATATTTCTAGCAACTCTGGTAATCTAAACTAAATCTTTGCTGGGGTAGGGGGGTGGGAGGAAGGGAGCGGACAACAGACAAAACCAACAACTCTTGAAAGACCAGTTGATAACTACTATACTTGGGAGACATTTTCAGCTGGCCAAGCTTTTCCAGGGCATTATGTTGTCTTAATACAATATAAATCTAGAGAGCTAGAGCTTATTATCAATAAAGGTCTTAAATTATCCAATACCCAATAAAACCAAAATTGTTACATGTTACCAAATTTAGACTTACTCTTATTATAGTATAATAAGTAATATTACAGCGTAATAAGTAATATTTGACCAAAACATTTCAAGGATTTTTGTAGACATTGAGTCCATTGTTTTCTCAGCAGTTTGTTCCAAAGATGGCTCAAACTAACACATGACTAACAGTTTATATGCATCTTTCTTCATATTTTAACCATTCTTCTTGCATCTTCACAAACTTTAAAGCTACCTAATAAGTTGCAGATACAGTGATTACTAGAAACAAATTTTTTTTATTAAAAAAAAAAAGGCACCCTGAGACAGATCTGAGTTTATTTTCATAATGACTGTCTAATCAGACCTATTTTCCATTATCACAATGGCTGGCACACCTCAATTCTTTTGTCAGCTGAACTTTGAATCAGAATTTCCATTATTAGGTCCAGGTGGTTACAGCACATAGTGATCCAGGTCAACCACACCATAGAACTTGAAGTACTGAAACCAAAACCACTATTCCTGAAATAGCACCAAAGTATATTTTTCAATTCCATAAGGTGGCACTATTGCTTCAGCAAGAAGACCTAAAGCACAGCCTTTAATGCCATCTTAAGGACGACTACATGGAGTCATTGCTAGTATAACCCTGAAACAGATAAAAAGGAAACTCAAAAGAGCACAGCAAGAATCACAAAGGTCCTGAAAAATGTGTTTCATATTACTGTGTAGTATAAATACTTGACTATGCACACTCATCACTAAGCTACTGAATACTACTTGGCAGTTTTCAACAAAGAAAGCCAAAGTTCCAAATTGAACAATGAAAAGAATGCATACAAAATTTATTTCCAGTAGAATACTCAAACACAGAACCTGACTGTTCCAGCCTTCTCTTACAGGACTGTTACAAAATGCTTATCAATTCCTTTACTTTTCTCTGAAGTTCAGAAGTACTGTACAGCCAAGACCATGCTTAAGTCGGCAGGCACACTATAATTGACATTATAGTGAACAAAGTATTAGGTCTAAGGAAGACACTGCTAGCATCTCAAGCTGACAAAAAAACCCAAGCAACAACAACAAAAAAAACCCACCAAAAAAACCAACAACACACACCAAAAAAACCAAACATACACCAAGCCACCAGAGTGAACTTTGTGTCTTTGCTCACTGTAGTGGGAAGAACCTCCTCACTTCACTGGCACTGGAATTGTAATGATATAAGTATTGATCTTGCAAAGCACATGAATAAGTAGCAGAAAGTATTACAGAAATTCTAGAGAAAATAATTCCACCTGTGTACTGTTTACCACTTTAATAACACAACTGTGGATTTGACATCAAGTTCCTAGCCATTACCACATTATAAACAGGAATAAGAGCAGAAAGAATGCATTCATAGCTTGCTTTGTCTTTCCTGCAGCAATGCAGTATTTTTCTTTAAAGCAACAATTCCTCTGCATACTAACATCCTGATAATGTCAATTTTGGAAACTCTTTAATAGACTAATGTAATCCAAGTATTAAATTCCTGATGGGGGTGATTTACTACAGATATTTGAGACAGAACTAGCCTAAACATGTGCATTCTGATATTACGTTCTGCCCATTTAGCTTTCCTACATGATTCTTAAATTTCTGCTCTAAAACATGGAGTTTAGTACAGACATACAGATTAAAAGATGACTACATTTTAGTAGAAATTCAGCTATTCATTATGCATTTGTATAGCTAGCCACTTTGGATGAGATGCATTACAAAGGATGAACAAGACATGAAGCATAAAAATTTAATCCAACAGGAATCTGGGACTGTGGAATTTTATATAATCATGTGGAAATTTATGAAGTTAACATTGCTCACTTCCTGCCATTTCTGCAGCATGCAAACTTGTCAGGGGAAGCCTGTGGGAAAAGGGAAATCAATTTTTACAGTGTCATTGCAATAGATTTAACAATGTATAACTCAATACAAACATCCAATTTAAGCTTTCTAATTAGTAACTGAGCTATGCACTACTATTCAGAATCAAATGCCTTTGGTAAGCAAAGTATTCTTTGATCTGTCCATGTGTGGCTGGCACTTGCTGTACGTTCTGCATTTTTATGAAGTCCAGTTTCTGATGTCAGCTTTGTTTAGGAAGATAGTGATATCCAAAGCTAACAAGTCAGAAACAAGCTAAAAAAACCCAAGCCCAAAACATCATGAACTAAATGCCAAAGCACATGAAATAATTATGCTATCACATGATGGGGTAAGTGAACTTTTTCCATCAGTCATTTGCAGTTACTTAGTGAAATAGGTTATGCTTTTTTTTTTTTCCTAGTGTCAGGCATACCTAGTATGATAAACCCATGATCTCAAAGATACAGTTTACTTATCTGTAGAGTTATAACCTTCAACAGGCTTTTGTGCTGCAGGCACCACTTCACCACGTCTACAAGTTTCCCCTAATGTTAATCTCAAGCAGCTGTGTGATCTTTAATCAAAGGAAACAACTGAATGCTCTGGAGTCCTTGTTAGCTTTGCAATACTGAACAGAGAGCAATCAGGCTGGAGGCAGAAGTGACAGAAATAGAAGACAGCAGGCCAAACAGCAGATGACAACAATCTGCTGAAAATAGGTTAGGAGAGGTCAAGAGGCAACACAGCTCCTGGCTAAGGGATGTAAAAAAATTCAGTCCACTCCCACAAACAAAGAATGACAGTCTGGTCACAGGGCTTGAAACATCAAGTTGCCATCACTTACAAAAAAATTATTTTTAACTTCGTAGTACCTTAAACACTCATCCTCCAGTCTTACAGTCTAGTTAGTATCTTGCACTGCTAACAAAATACATTGCAAACGCTGAAGTTACCTACCTGAAGCCAGCACACGGAGAGTTTTAGCCACTCCTCCCCATGGAGCACCTAATGACACATAATCCTTTATGTACTTGTCTTTCCAATCCTGAGTCTGATGGTTGAGGAAATAGAGGGTGTACATATTACCCATACTGTGGGCAATTAAGACAACAGGACTTCCATACTGCTCATACATTAGCTCTATCATCTTGCGAAGGGCCACAAAGTAGTCTCCATTCTCATCTAGAGTAAACATACACAGGTTACGCAGTTATTAATTCTGAATGCTGAACTTCAACACAATTCTTTAAAATGTTATTTTTTTTAAACTGTCTGTGGAATTAATAATGCAGAGCTTAGAAATTCCAGCATTAAGTGGAAGGGGTGGGTGGTTTTGTGGGGATGCATTTTGGTAATGTGGCTTTTTTGTAGTTTTGTTTTTAAGCAAGTCTTCAGTAGCAAGGAAAAAAAGAAACCACACCACACAACTTTCATCTGGGTCCAGGGGTACCCAGGCCCCAAGAACTAGTAAAAATTAAGTTTAATTGTAATTGTACAGGTGGGATGGGAGAAGAGACCCAAAACATTTTTTGCTGTCTGGGAGAGTCAAAATTTTATTCAATAACAATATGTTATTTACTTGGTGCCTTTCGCCAGTCATAAGGTGCTCCTCGTACATCTTCATCACGTTTGTAGCCCCAATCTACTAAACTCTGCACCAGCATATAAAAGTAACTGCCTGTAGACATCAGATAAGAAACAGAACAGTGAAGAGATTAGCATTAGAAGCAGCCATCAGACGCTATCACGAAACAAACTAAGTTCTGGAAACATTATCTCTGATACCATATATTCAGACATTAAAACTGTAGTCTTGATCTTCAACAATCTAGAAAGCTGCGTATTAAACAAAATTAGTTATGCACGCTGTCCCCCAAAAGTGAGAGGATACCATTATTAAAACTTCCTACTAGTTGGCTGATCTATCAAATGCAGCAGCAAAATGTGGTATACACAGAATGGATAAAATCTCTGCAGCAGAAGTGTCTTACCCTTGAACTGTAAAGAATACATCTAAGGAATTACTACATTAGAGTCCTAGCTTTTGTTGACTGCAGATTAACTTCAGGTAGAGTATATAATACATTCATAAAGGTTGGCCTGGACCTCACCAATATTTATTCTTGTAAACAAATGCTTACAACATACCCCAGGGCAAAATTCTGGAAACTACCCCAAAACTATTTTTCTATCAGGTAGTGGACTAAGACTTAAGTGACCAAACATAATGCTTTAACAGCAAAGAAGGGAAACATTTGCAGACTGGCTAATGTTACATATTGAAAGATGTTATATATTACAAGCTTTGACACATAGGGTTTAAGTATGACCAGAACTAAATGCATCTAGTAACACTTTGAAAAATTAAGTGTCAAAACATCCTATTGAATATCACAGTCATATTTAAGTTTGGAGCAAAACCTCACTCAGTCTTGAATGCTTGTCATAATAGTCCCTAAAGTAAACAGAAGCAATTTTAGATATGGCCCTGTTCTGGTTATAAGAGTCATCTAGTAAAGATCATTAAGCACATAACTGCCCTTCTGGAGATTGCTACCTAAAGAAAAGAAATCCGTGCTACGAAGCATGTGAAGCTCAGTGCATTACTGGCTACTAAGTTACTTAAGTCTTCAGCCACAGCTAAAAACTACTCACACAAGCTTATCAGATTCGCTGTTTTCTGAAAGATGACTTCTACAAAAACACTAAAAAAAACCCTTGCAAACACATTAATGCAGAAATCTTTTGCAGCACAAATGTAATTATATAATTATTCTGACACCAACAAAAGACAGGGAACTACAGAGCGTGGTACGGTATCTCCCAAGCCCATTAACTCATTCCTAAGGCCAAAGAGCATCTTACTCAGAACCAAGCTGAAATGTAGCAGGTGTATTTAGGTTTTGCTTGTCAAGCTTCAGTCACAGAATCTTCTACTCAACCCATTTCATTTTCCAAAAGCATCTGTATTCAAAGCACCTACTCAAGTTTCACCCAGAGAACTTAAATCTGGCACAAGACTAAGTAACATGGAATCTTCTTGTCTCAATCTATCAGGCCAAACAACAGACAACACAATACAACGAAAACACTTAAAAGCTAAGTGAGCCATGTGCCACCCTACTACCAAAACCAAACCAAACAAAAAAAATCAGTTTTTCTACTTTTAAACAGAACTGTAATTTGAAATCACATTTCATTAGCTTGTTGTATAAAGTCATACTAGAAAAATCCTACAAGTGACAAAGCACTTCAGATGCAGCTTGTACATACCAACGCTCCTTTTACTTGGGTCAAGGAATTCCAAGGAAAAAGTCTGCCCAAAACCTGGGACTCTAATATCCACTCCATCTGGTGGTTCTGTAATCTTACTTGTTCGATTATATACCAGCCTGGGGAGGGGAAAGAAAAAGAGAGAGAAAGACATGAAATGTGTCATATTACCACATGACAACTCTCAACTACATTGGGTCTTACATTCTGAGTGCAGTAACAAGAACTTTAAGTGCTATTACTGAGGAAAAAAAAAAAAAAAAGGCAGGCATGATAAGAGTACTCTAATGGTTAAGAGGTTATTCAATGCAAACAACTATTTTAGTTTAATGCTTTACAGGCAGAATCTGAGACTTATCTTCTCTATAAAACTAACTATACAGAATTGTGGCTGAACTTCAACTTTAGATTATAAGCTACTTTATGTAGTTCTATGTCATTTCACTTTGCATCAAGCCACATAATAGAGAAGACTTGTCAAGAACATAAGAATGTGGCAGTAGAGGATGAAATACCTGTAAAATCAGATATTGGAAAAATTCTCCTAGATGAAAATAATTCATTTCTGTTTAACTAGAACACCCACACCAGCATAACGGAGTACTTGATATTTCTTGACTAATGATTGGTACCTCAAGAAATACACAGCAGTATTGAGTGTTTTGTAGATACTTTTGAAATCAATTTCAGATATGAAGAATCCAGAGCATTGGGTCAGGGTCTTTTTATTGTTGATGTTGTTGTTAAGGTTTTGTTCTTTTTTCTTTTTTTTTTAATACCATATCAATACATTTGCCATTCCTGAAAGCAAGATTTAGCCCCTAGATGGAGTCTTAGAATCTGAATTGAGATGGAGTCTTAGAATCTGAATTGATACTCAGATCTTCACACACCAAAAAAACTCTAACCTGTAAGGCATATAGCAAGACTTAAAGCAGAGGTAAAACTACACAACAGCTTAGTATATTCACATAAAAAAGCAACATGCCAATACAATATTTTTAAATTGCACAAGCTAAGTATTTCTTGTTTTCATAGAGGTTTTTAAGCAATTTTTACAGGAACGTTAACGAAGCAGACTGAACGATGAAATAGTCTGGATGCTTTAAATTAGGCAATGTTTTAAACCAAAATAATTCTGGACAGAGACTTCCTGACTGCCCTTGAAGGACACCATGTGTCTCAGCTGCCTGTGAGACTGCTCTCTAATGAAACACTGCCAGCAAAAGTGCAAGCTCACATTCCTCCTGCCTGTCCCCTCTGAGCTGCCCAATACACCTCCTTTCCCTTGCCTCATCAAAACTTAAGTAACTCATCAAAAAAGCAGAAAATCTTCTGCTTTAGGTAAGCCTACAGAAATGTCTGGTAAGTGCCCAAACCAACAGTGGGTAACTGGTAGGAGAGAAAGTAGAAGAAACTAAGACAACCTCTGCTTTTCATCACTGATGAACAGCTACCTTAGATGCAATAGTGCCACATCTTCCGATTCATCCTGTTACTCTACCTAGCAGAACTCCAAGTCATTTCTCTTACTGGTCTTGAATCAGAAAAGAAAGTTTAAGGCAGCCATTCTGTATGAAGCATGTCAGTCTAAGGAAAGGAGGTAACTGCAAAGAGCAACGTTTCTAGCCTTACCTGATATTATCAATCCAGCAGTCAATGATGACAGGCAGAAGCAATTCTAAATTCAGCCAGAGTGTAAAATAACTGTCTGTCTTCTTGGAGCATAGATAATGCACTACTGATGGCTTATCTAACTTTGCTTCCAGCTGATTACCTAAGTCCCCTGGAACTGAAAGATATAAAAACAAGACACTTAAAGTGTGTAACATTTTACATTATAATATACACATCTTAATACTGTAGCCCTTATATGCTGTATCACTACATCCAAAGAAACCATTAAGTTTTGTAACTGGATAAAAAAATGTTAGGTAAGGACAAAGTACTGCATGCACATTTTCCACTGAAAATATTTGGATTTTCAAAAATCAGCAGCAGGGAACCACCATGTAGAATAGTTCTGAATCAACAGTTCATATCTTCAAAAAGCAGACTGTATAGGAACAGGTCATGTTAGGCCATGGGTATGAAAAACAGATGGTCTTGGACATAATTAAAATTATCTGGGTTTTAAAGTGCAAACAGAATCTTTCTGGAAGATTTTTTTCTTCAGGGTATTACAACTGCACATGCAACTCTTTCTGTTCTCTTTAAACAGTTGCCTGCAAACTATCAATTTGACATTAAAAAAATGTGAAAAGTAAAAACAGCTCCATTTATGTTTTTTATTTTTACTTCTTCACCTCTGGCTGCACTTTTGCTATACAAGATTTAGTTGGCTAGCATAATAATCCAAATATAGTTTCGTATCTTTTACATTCATGCTTGGATGCAACAACAGTTTTGATTTTCACTTTTTTTGGATACATTACATCAGTAATACTTGGAGGGAAGGGTCTCGTATTTGCACCTTGTCTGAAGTGCACAGTTCTTAAAGGCATATACCAAATACCAGTATTCCTTTGATGAAGTTCTCTTTTCCTTTATTTTAAACACTAGATAGAGACAGGAATATTATTTCTAAATTAGAACTAAGCTCAAAAAAATGCTCTTACAATTTTCAACAGCAAGCTTCCTGAGAAATTTCTTACATTGTTATGATTAATCATTTTTCCTCAATAACCAGAAAGGCAAAGATACTTCAGTAACTGAAAAGTTTCTCTGAATTAGAAAAATGTAAGAGTTAAGCACTTCTTAAGTGTTCCCCCCACCCCTTTCAGCTTCACACATTTCCACCTTTTCAGGGTGTGCATAACTGTATCCTATTTACTTGTCAATGTTTAATTTTGAAGTTTTTTAATGCAGGCCTACCCATACAGTTGCTTTTCTTTTTTCCACACTTCAGTAAATTATTTACTCAAAACAGTTTTTCTATAGAACTCTGATACTTAGCAATGGTTTAAAGAAAGAGATATTACCTTTTAGTGGAACAACTAATTTAACTGGAAAGACAGATAGGTTTTCAGATAAACACTGCAGAACTGAAAAAGGACAGAAATTCAAACTATAGACCTGGACAACCACACTCTTACAACCTTCAACCACTGCAGAAAAGGTACACCTTAGGATGTCTTTATTAACTACCTCTACTTTCTCATTAGGTTAAAAGACCCAGTAGCTGACCGCAGTTTATTTTAGGTCATATTTCAAGGACTCTGATATACTGGAAAGCATAGTAAGGGAGATTATAGTATTGCATCACACCCTAGAAAGAGTTTACTGAAGTTCAGTCTGGTAACCTCACAAAATGCTGTTTAGTTATTGCTTTTAAAACTATAAGGCAACAGCTTGTTCCACAGTCTCATGCCTGTGCTGTATCAGTGCTTTTAATTAGAAAAGGAACAGAATGTAATTCTATTTATATCAATCATTAATGGCTGGCCAGTTGCAGCAGCAGACCTCCCAAGGACAGAACAGGTTGATTTTGTCATCAGTTTCAATGCAAAACAAAGTAGAAGAGTGACATTCTGTTCTACCCTGGAATCTCATTTCCTTGGGTAAAAATCAAACTCTTCCAGCAAAGATACCTTTTGAAGACTTAGACAAACATCTGGAGTATCAGAGTTTTAAGAACTTGCTGAGTTTTCCAAACAGCACTCAATCATAAGCACTCCCGCTCAGAGTAGGAAGACTCACAACTGAAGAAGTTTCAGATTATAATCAAGATAAATGTATCAAAAGAGTACTGAAAGCAGGAAACTATATATGGAACGATCTTAGATTAACTGTAAATTTAATTTGGTTAAGAAATTTTATCTTCAAGAAGCTTGAGGATAGAGGCTGTGCTCCTGTGTCCAATTCATAGCAGATGAGAAACATTACATATTAATTTTTACTCAAAGGATGATAAGGAACAAGTTGAAAAGCAGTAATTTTATGTAATTCTAAACAAAAGATAAGGGGCAAGTTCCACCTGTGCCAAGATACAATACTGGAGTTAAAAAATAAAGTCTCGGGTACAGGTGTGATGCCTGTTTGCTTATAAAGCAGGGATTAACAAAGTTTTTTTCAGGTTTACATTTCCATATTAACAATGAAACTGCTAATCACTGTAATTCACAACTCATGTTTTATTTTCTAAAGTACATTCTGCAAGCTGAAGAAGGTTCATGATGAAGCTATAGAGAACAAAATGCAAATTTTGATTTTTCACATTATGGAAAGAAACATGCAAGACCTTCAGTCCTCACTCCACACAATTTAACAGTGTTAATGATTTACATTTTGGCTGGAGAACTACTTAGTGGCTTTTTGATAAGTAACAAGTTAAAAATAGATCACACTGAAGATTAATTCTGTAGGGTAAGGACAGACATTTCTGATTTTTCTGTGATGGAATTTGAAAGCAGTAGAAAAAACACATTTCCCTTTGCTTTCAGGCCATCTGTGGGCAGAGTAATCTGTAAGCCATTTTTCTCATCTTCTCATCTACCATTATCTGTAGTTTCTAAGCCTTTTTGCTGGAAACATTACAGAAAGTTCCTACTTTTTAAAGCCTGCAGACTGACCCCACAGATGTACAAAATAACTGGCAAGTTCAGTTCTGCAAAATATATCAGCACTAGTTAAAACTGGATGTCCAAGAAAAGATCTCAAGCAGTACCCTTTCTTCCCTAATTTGTAGTTGTGTAATACATGCATTGACTTCTGAACTGTGACATTGGGAAATATAAGATTTCATATACAACAGAAAGCGTTTCCATCAGGTTTGATGATCTATTAGTTCTAGCATATTCTCATTTTTCACAAAGACAGTAATCCCAACAGCATTCATTCTAATACAGCCATGAGCCCAGTTCACTTCCCATTTTATAGTATCCTTTGCCTTTTTTTTTTTTTTTAATCAACTGCCCTGACAAAGCTAGTAGATCTCCTTCTGGGATGTGTTCTTGTTTGATTAAGCTTTATGGAAAGCACATTTACAAATTTCATTTGAGAGTTTAAAAGATGTTACCGACTTTTGCTGGGAACTACAATAACTAGCTTTAGGATACATTGATACTCCTGCATATCACTATCCTTAAGTCTTAAGGACTGATTCACAGTTCCCAGCAGAAGACAATAAGCAAATTGCACCCTGGAAAGTGACTTGCCTTAATACTGCTCAGGAAACAGAGATAAAAGGACATTCAACAAAAGCCATGAATAGAGGGATCTTAAATTTCATTTGGGAAAAAAGAAAAAAAATTATCTATATGGGGGGGGGGGCAGCTATTGTTTGTGTGGCAGAGAAGCCATCAACTGTTACTTTTTTACTACTTTTATGTGAAATGCAAAAGCCTTTGGATATATATCAACTATTGTAACTTTTTAACTGGTATAATTTCCTCAAATAACTGTCATCTTTTTGGTTCTATAAATTGAAAATTAACCAAGTTTTCCAGAAAATTAATTTTAAACTCTGACCACAGTTCTCTAAGGAGAGTGTCTCAAAGTAGCTCATAGACTGCATGATAGACGGCCACAGAAAAGGCTTGTGTTTAAAATTAGGAACAAGAAAGCAAACAGCATCTCACATGATACTTCTAGATACCTCAGATCACATGAGGCATAAACATTTAAATCAATCACTCCTGACATCTAGCCAGCTGACCATACAAACACACACATCTCAATTAGTAGTCAGCAGGAATTCACAGGCAAACCTCGTTTGCATGTAAATCAATTATTAACAAACTTCATTTAGGTGTCTTTCTAGAAAACTTTAGCCAAGTACCTAACAAATTGTTTGCAGAAGGTATCAGAACATCAATATAGTAATTGTGTTGAGTCAGCTCTAAAAGATAAAGAGTTCAGTGAATCCGCCACTGATCTTATAAGGACAGGTTATCAGCTCCCAAAATTGATAAGACATGAGATAGTATGCAGTGATTATCGATGGACTATAAGAGAAAATGAAGGAGGAAGAGCAACCACAAAATAAAGGAACTTCTTACTGCAAGCATTAGAAGACAAGCATGTTGCATGAGCAACCACAAAATAAAGGAACTTCTTACTGCAAGCATTAGAAGACAAGCATGTTGCATATATAACCAAACTGTTAAGTGCAAAAATATTATAATTGCATGTAAACATGAAGCAGATATCCAGAAGTACTTGTACAGAATATACATATATATATTTTAGTAGATGTTGTCAGTAGAGCAGAGGTATTCAGTAGGTTATCCTTGTTCTTAAAGGAGATATTCCTGTGTGAATATATTGTCCTGGCTGACTAGGAAACTCTTAAAGGGAAAAAAAAAAAAGGCATGAAAGCAATTCAGTATCTTAAGAAGTCTACTTTTCCCACAAAACATGAGAGAATCACCTTACATTTTAATGAGCATTGTCTTTGATATCAAGCCTTCAGGCAGGACTCTGGAAGTAAAGTTTTGACTTTTACCTTGTGTTTCTTCTTCTCTAGTACCACTATTATGTGAATACCCTTTGATGCTTTGTTATTTAAAGCTCAGGGGAAACTGAGCAATTACATTGCAGTATTTTGCTGTCAGTTACTACCCGTGTCAGTTTGGTCCCTGGTCTTGCTCTGTTGGTATGTACAAGCATGATCTTCAGGCATAGTAGCTTCTGCTACTAAGGCACCAATTGATGATACACAGATCAGCTTAAAAAATAACCTAATGCAAATGGAGTGGTGCCACTCCTCACATTCCTTGTGCCAGCTCCTCCATTAAGATAATTCAACTACAAAATTAATCACTTCTTCCTCAACAGGTTAATTTTCTCATGCTTTATCAAGACAAACAACCCCACGAGGTGGCCAACAACCAGGCCCAAGGAAAGCTGGGGGGGCACTAACGAGCTGTTAGATTGGGTTCGCTGTTTCACAGAACCACACTTCACTCGAGCCAGTTAGGGGGCTCTGCAAATCCCAGATCTGTTGCCACCACAACTACAGCCAATAGTTACAAGGTTGTATTCAAGCAGCTCATCTGTTTTCAGATTTGATATTCCTAGAAGCAGTATTTTGTTAGTACCTGGGGAGCAGAACAAAAAAGTTACCCATGTATGAGCAGTGCCCCATATTTGCAAACTACTGCTCTACTTCCTCCACCGTTACTTGCATAAGCACGGGCTGCAACTGCAAGTGGGGTCATTACATGAAAAATTTAAAAGCAAGTTACATGGCGTCTCGTGACCATCACCAGTCTAAAACATTTATGAAGTGATCATTATGTTGACAACATTCCTTTAAACAGCATTCCTTCTTCCTTTATTCTTTAAGATCAGATAACCGGCTTGCCATGCACAGAATAAGACCAAACTTGTTAAGCCCCCTTTCTACTTAAGAGTTTTACCTTCCAAGCAGACAAAAAGTGAATGCTTAGATCATAAGACCATATTTACTACAAGATAAAAACATATTTAAAAACTAACACATATCAGGAATTAAGAGCCTAGATGCCAACCTGATAAATCATCAGGAGGATCAACTCTACCCCTCTCTTGTGTGGGCTCCAAAACCATCTCAGGCTTGTATAGGCCTGTATTATGCAGCCTTGCATACACCTCTCCATCTCCTTTTGCATTTGTGGTTCCAGTGCAACATGTGTTTTTCTCTCCTCTCCCAAACACCTGTGTTAAGCCAGCACTTAAAATGCCTCCCTAAATGATTCCCCTAAATCCTTCTACCATCCTCATCACAGTAATTCCTGAAAAGCTTATCTTGTCACACACACAAGAAGGGTGAAGAAAAGGTTGTGAAAAGTTAACTAGAATCAAGATGAGAACATTTCATACAGAACCAGTGAGTGACCAACAATCACTCCTTCCTCTCCTTTATTTGTTTGACCTTCACTGCCCATGTCACATCTAATTGAAGCTAAACTCTTAGTGCAGGTGTTTTTACGACAACAGTCATTTCTATACATCAAAAAACCATGGTATTTTACAATAGGCAGTTAGAGCAAATCACTCCCTTAAGAGCAGCTACTTTCTCAAAGATACAGACAACCCAGAAAAATTATTTATGTTAAAACCCATCGAATCTTTACTTTCTGGACAGGTCAGGACTGGGCAGCAGAAACAGCAAATTTTAAAATGCAGACACTGACTAGAATAGTAAGAGTTGCAAGGTCTGTAGCATTTGATGAAAATTCACCGTACTGGCAAGAAAGTCTGTGTTTTAAACCACTCACTGATGAATGTCTGCTGAGCCACACAGTATTTACCAGAATGTCTCTTCGGAAAACAAAATGTAGGTCAGCCATGTTTTTTAAAAGCATCCTTAAGGAACATACATACTTACAGTAGATCCATCAGTAGTAACTCCATGCTTCTATAATCAGTATCCCTTTATCCCAATTGCTTTTAAATCTTCTTCGATTCCTTCATAGCTAGAATTGAATATTGGATCAGCAACTAAAACGCTACCACCTTCATCATCAAGAAGCTTGCACTGCAGTAAGTGCCAAAGCTTATTGCTAAAACCCAGCATTACAGAGTGGAAAGATGGGATAAAAGATTGCTTCTAACCTTCACAGACAGAACTCCAAGAATTTTTGTTCACATTTTAACTCCAGCCTCTTAGCACGTCCTTTTGCAGTTTCTACTTCTAAATCTACATCCTCTCGGTTAGTTCAGCCATCTATTAAGAACTGTGAATTTGTACATGGTGGTCCCGAGATACACAGCATCTCTAAAAAAGTTCTTGCTTAGTGTTTACCCTTTTATGTCAGAAGTTTGTAACAGTAGTAATAAAGTCAACAGCAGAACCTAAATTATTATAAACAAATGGAGCTTAAACTGAACAACATTCCACTGATTATCCTTTTCCCAGTATTTTTCCCATTTCCTTGATCTTTCTTTCCCCTTTACCATCAAGGTTAATCACATAATAAGAACATACAGCATACTGAATACATTGACAGGACTGACTACTGACATATCACCCAATGCACTTAATTAATATATTGGAATGCTTAAGAACTACAATTTCAGCAGACAAGTTATTAAAACATTTAAAATTTATTTACAATTCTCCTTCTCAATGAATACAAAAAGCATCTAACATAGTACTTAGTACCTATTATAGGAATACTTTCTACACATTTGTTACAAACTGGTTTGTGTTAACAGGTGAAACCACAGGCCAGTAATCAATATTCTTTTTCTACCTTGTGTGATGAAATAAGCCCATTATTTTTTAAGTGCTTGTAGTTGGGCTGCTGTAACACCCAGTCACTTCTCTTCCCGCATCTGACTCCAACCTCTTTTAGGAAAGGTTCATATGGAGTAAAGACCCGGGAAGCGAGGGCCTGCTTTTAGTTAACGAGCTAAAAGACTATTTAGAGCGAGCCCCGTTTTTCCCACGCCCACTGACAAGCAAAGGCAACCTAATGTTTTCAGCACGTTCATGTCCCACCCCCGCCACGGGACGGGGTGGGGTGAGGTGCGATGTGTGTCGTCCCCCCCCCCTCACCCGGGCCTGTATTCTTCGCTTTTGCCGCCGGGCCAGGGACGAGGCTGTCAGCGCCCGGGAGAAGACGCTCCGTACCCCCCGCCCCGGTACCCGCAGCAACCGGGGCGCTCACGAA
>JAVJGG010000088.1:23325965-23349567 GCA_035590195.1 Aviceda cuculoides
CCCGCCCCGGCGGCGGTCGGCCCCGCCCCCGCAGCCGTCACCAGCCGATTGCGGAGAGCCGGAGCCGCCGCGCGGCCTCGCTTCTCGCAGCAGCAGCCGAAGGCAGCCGTGGCTCGCGGGCCGAGCGGCCTCTCCTCAGGCGGCGGCGGGAACCCGCGCTCCCCTCAGCCGCCCGCCCGCCTTTCTTCCTCCTCTCAGCCGCAACGGCCCCGCTGGGTGCCCGGCCCCGCAGAAACCTCTGTAAATGTGGCGGACCCCCTGCCTTTCGGAGGGCCCCGGCTGCCGCGGCCCGTGCCGCGGTCCCGGCCTAGCCCGTGCGAGGCAGAGCGGACAGGTAGGGCGCCCCGCAGGTGCGGGCTGAGGCCTCTGCTCCCGGCTGGCAGCACGCATTTAGGGAGGGAGACGTGCTGCGGGAGGAGTACCTTTTGTCTCACGTTACTACATCTGCAGCTGTGTGATCCTGACGATTTCTGAAAGTGAAGTAAGGGGCGTTTGCTGCAAAACTTATGCATAAAAATAGGTAGCCCGTGAGGGGCGTGGTCAGAATGGTTTACAGAGAAAGAAAAATACTTAGCAGAGCTGGGAATTTTAGTCTTACACAGTCGAGGGACTGGCATCTGATACAAAAGCTCATGAGCATAGCTGTACTGGAGGCAACACCTGACTAATGTGACAGCTAATTGGTACAGAGTATCATTGAGGTCAGGCATTTGGCAATCCTAAAAAAAAATCATTAGGCCTTTATACATGTAACAAGAACAGGTAGACTTGTAATTACAGTAATTTAAAACCAGAAGGGATATAAGCCTTTGTGCTTCAGCAATACCAGTTAGTAGGAGTTACGTGCTCAGTTTGAAGTACGTGTCGTTTGGTGTCTGGTTGTAGAAGGGGAGGAAGAAGGGTATCCATGGAAGCAGAAACTAAATGGAGAAAAAAATGGTACTTGGTAGCAGTGTAATCACATCTCATGATCAGCCATGATTGTGCTCATGGGCAAGACAAGGTTTCCTTGGCTCGCTCCCATATCATCTACTGCTGTGGAAATATACTTTCTGAGCCAGGTGTTACCAGTTCATTGTCAGGGTAAAGCTATTTCTGATAGGGTTACTTTGAAACAAGGGCACTACAGTGTCTACTTCACAGCTTCCTACATTCCTCAGTGTGTCTACTAATTTCAGAAATATTCCTACCTCGAATAGTTAATAATCTAGCATGAACACTATCACAAATGAAGACATGGGAGTGAGAGGCAAGTAGTAGAAAACTACTCATTGACTTGGTAACTCTTACCAGCTATGCACACTGTAGGTATAAAATCGAAGCTGTTCTTGCCTCACTAAATTCAATATTCAACAACATTTATAACTCCTGCAGAAAGGCATGTTGAAAAGATCTGTGCATGAAGTCAGAATCTGGTAAACCATATACGTAGTCTATTGACAGAAGTTTAGAAAAATGATGGAGGTGGCTTGGCTTTGACATGGAAGGACGAGGATGACACATCTTTCTCCTGAAATAAGACAGAGGAAGAAAATGCAACAAATCACTTAAGGAAGCTAAGGCTAAGTCTAAATCTAGACTTACCTTTTTCAAGGCAGCTGCCACACCTTGTATATTTACAATGAGTAGAAAGGCGTCAACATCCAACAAACCCAAAGGCCTGTCCCAAAGACAGGTGCTTAGTCACCATGCAAGTGTTGACTTGCAATGACCTCCTGCTGAAACAAACTACAGGGTTTGCAAGTATGACTGACTGTAAAACTGATTGCAACACTGATCCTGGTGTAGGAATTAAATGTTACAAAATGCAGTGAAAGACCTTATGGAAGGGTAGAACAATATTTAAAGAAAACTGATTTCAGTCACTCACAGTCATTCTCTCATACCCCTGTATTCAAAAGCCCCAAAATGCACGTGTCCAAATAGTCAGGCCAGGATCACGTGTGCTGTGACATGAAGTTCAAGGAATGGCAGCTGTCAAGTCCCCACTGGATCTCTTGGGTTCCCTTGGGTAGCATCAAAGCAGTTTTTAGACAGATTTTCTATGCCTTTTAGGAATGAGTTATTATGATGTGATTTTTTTTTTATTTTATTTATTTTTTTTTTTTTTTTGTCTCAGTCTTTTATTTCACCCTCTGTAAATTTTGGGCAAGCTCACTGCCTGTTGTCTTTGTTCCATCCTTTTAAAGTAACTGTCTTTATTCCTGCAGAGCTAACAGAAAGAGGAATGGCCCATATGACTTACTCTAAACTTGCTGCTGCCTTCCTGTTACCGGAAGGCAGGTCTTCTGCAGATAAGACATTTCTGCTGTAGGCCTCTCAGAGAACAGGCCTTTTGGTCTTGAGGTAAACACTCCATTTGTTAGTGTTTACCAGTTTGATTGCTCTTATGTGTGTCCTTGATCATCACGTGTCATTTTTGTAACCATTGCTTTACTGATTCTACTGAAGATATCACACAGAGACATTTCCATACTCAATTCAAATCAGTTTTGATACTTCTTTTACAAATCTGTGTGCTGTTCTGGCAACTGGGAATACCTTCATACTTCACTAAAAACCTTTCCTTCTTATTCTTGTCCAGGGAGGGCCAGCGAAGCACATAATTGCTATTCCTCCTGCTCTGCAAGCCCAGGCTCCTTAGATAACAGTCTTTCAGCTGATGAATCAAGTAGCGTTTGTTAGCTATTTCTTTTATTATCTCCTTTTGGGAGATCAGGACCATTCACATTCAAAAACAAAGTAAATTAAGCTCTTTGCTTTTGTAAGGTTGTTTAAATACGCACAGCAAATTTCTGTTTTCACATTGAGTGCCTGGTCCTATTGTCACTTACACCAAAAAACACAAGGAACCTTGACACACTGAAGAGTCCCTTAGCATTGCTTTACAGTTGATGATACACTGCTATTAATCGAGCCAGTGTAACTATTTCTAAGTGCTGTTTTATTAGAAGGGCAATCCAGCTCTTTCTCCTCAAAGAATGACTTGACGGCAGGGCATTTGTAGATTAACTGCAATTCAGGAACATGACAATGTGTAGCCACACGACTGAATTCTACTAGTCATCATCCAAGGCAAATTCAAGAAGTAACAGAACCATCTACAAGTCTGAACTGCCAGTAAAATACCAGCAAGCTTATTGTTATAAAAAGTACATGCTATATACTGCTTCCTTCATGTTTTATATCCAGAGGTGGCTAGAATTGAAAAAAGGATGTTGTTACAGTTGAAACTACTGATAAAAGCAGTACTGCACCTTTTTCACTTATATATGAGGTAAAAAAAGTCATTATCCATATTCCAGAGGCCAGTTTGTTACCACGGTAGAGAATTTTTTTAATGTGCATGATCAGTCTTCTAAGAGAATATTCTTTACTTCTTTTAAAAAAGCCCACCAGAAATAAACTATATTAACCACCAGAAACTACAATATCAGTAGCATTATCTTTGTTTAAGACTCTTTGAGGGCTTGCACTGGCAACTTGCCAAAACTGTGAATTGGAAATGAGTTTGCACACTGGTTATTTAAAAGAAACAATCCTTTCCAGAAATCTAATATTTGCTTAAACATCTTTTATTTGATTGAACAGAATTCTCTGTTTGCTTCTGGTCCTTGCCATTTAAGTAGTGTTTGTATTGGCTCAAGTAAGCCCAAACACGATTGTGCTGAGCTAGACACACTAGTAGAAAAACAGCAAGTTTCAAAGAAAGATGTGAAGACACCCAAGTGTTGGCACAGATTTACACTGTCAGCAGAAGCCCATGTCAGCACTTTCCCCATTGCTAATGTGTTTCATTCAGGAATTTACCAAGTTCAGAATATGTTAACACAACCATAATTAGTCATATATTTCAGAAATGTGCTATCTTAACTTTACCACCTCACAAGATTTTACCAGCCATCCTGATATTGCATTTGAATTTGCACCAATACAAATGATCCCTGAGACCCAGAATCCAACCTTAATGAAAATGAGAATAGTGAAATATGGACACTTGTGGAAGCCTCTTAGACAAGAAACAGGGTAAAAGATTTAATAAGATGCTTATTATCATGTATACAAAAAATGACATTCAGGTGAATTTACAGTGATTTGCTTTCATCATCTTGCTTGTTACTGAGTGTATAGACACCATCTGCTGCCCATTTCATTTTTTCCTGCAGACATCAATATGACATCTCTTCTTGAATTCCCCAAAATTCCCTTTGTCTTTAGAAAATATAATAATACAGGTCTGTCACATTTCCTTCTTTCCAAACCCCAAACATCACAGACCAGCCCAAGTGTTCAGCTTTAAATAAGTTATGTTCATAGGCACAATTTTGAACTCATGCCCAAGGCCAGGAAGGAATCAACTAGTGAGAAGTCAGGCCTATGCAGAAACCTCTATAAGCCTATGCATTGATAAAAACTAACATGTACAGAAGTGTAAGGAATTTAGGAAGACTAGAGTGTTTTATTTTGCCACAAGTAGTCAGATTCTATAAAGTTCACATTCAGAACAGCACACTTGTTCAGTTTTAAGCTTCATTAGAGAATACAGATTTTTTTAGTGAAGCTGGCAGGTTTTTTTCCCACTAATAATTCTTCTGTCTGTACCACAAGGATTTCCAGTGCTCCTTGACACAACGGATTTACCATTCTAAGTTTTCCTACATCAGTAGGAATCCTGGCCATTGTTTAAACATGACTGTATTTTGAAAAACCAGAACTAAAATAAAATCATACAACACCAATATGATCTTTCTTCACTTTCTGCAGATCAAGATAATTGTTTATTAAAAAAAAAAAAAATCATCCCTTAAAACTCAACTCAGGAGGCAAAAAGCAAGTTTAATCTCTTCCTTCTCAAGAATGGTTTGAGACCCAGTTGAAGTTAGTCATACCTGTACAATGTATTTTGGTTTTAATACAGTTGTGACTGACCTGTGATAATAATTACATGTTGCAGCTGACCTGAAAAATGGACAGTCATAAACATGTATTATTCTTAAAAGCTGAGTATGCATTGGAAGGAGGCGCTTTTTTTTTTTTTTTTTTTTAAATAGCAGCACTTGGTTGTATAATAATATTTTTTCAGAGTGAAACTTTAAATGTAGAAGATTCCATAAATATACCAGACATTCAGTTCCATTTACAGCCCAGTTTTGTTAAATTTAGCCAGGGGAGAGTTCCACTTCTGGGCTGCCTGAAGAGGATATTGATTTCTTACCTTTAGCAAAGATAATTTTTTTAAAATCCACTGTTGGACAGGTTAGCAGACTTTTTAGAAAGTCACTGCACTTGTTAAACTCCAGCTGTATGTGCATATAAGTGCAGTAGCATAGTCCCAGAACACAGTCTGACATGCATTTGAACCAGGGCTGCAAAGATACTTTCCCTTCCTTTCCCTTCTCCCTGCTTCCTCAGCACTTCACATTCACTTCCATACTGTTCCCCATGCTGCTGCTCACTAGCATTAGGACAGTAAACAAGACTTGAAATCAGTTCCTCAGTCTCTTTCAGGCTGAATTTGGTTACAGTGCAGAACAGGGCCAGAAAAAAGGGAAGAGGGCAATTGCATAGTGGGAGTACAGAAATGCAGGCTTACATAAATATCAACGTAGACCATCAGAGCCTAGCCATTTGCCAAGGTAGGATATCCACAATTAATAGAGCCTGCCACTCATCTCTCCTATCTTCAAACCTTTAATCTGTCTAATAGAGATCATATTACTCTTTCGGCTCATGTTTTGCTAAAGCAAATCAATTTGTTCTTGTAAACCATTCACATAATAGAACTTCATAGTAAATTGTGAGGAGCTAACGACTAACAAGCTAAATTCCTACTCAGTCAAAGAGAATTTTGTTAGAATCCGGGAGTGAGAAATTCTTAGCAAGTATTCTGGTACTTAAGATACTGGGAATTTTACTTACGATTTACTCAGAGTTGGTGTTCTGGGTTGGGCCACTGAAGAATTTTGAAACTGAAGCTAGGAAAATGTGGAATTAAAAAAAAATAATAAAAGGCAGCACAGGAAGATGTAAAAGGGAGGTACAATTCTGTATAGGATGAATATATGAGGAAAAGAGTTGAAAATATAATCTATGTTGTGATGAAAACCGAGTAGGTTGAACCCTCAGGGACAGCTTATGTCTTGCACAAGTTCCCATAAATTACGACAACTTCCCAGCATGTTGCGTGAGTGGTAGAACCTGACTTTTTTTGCTGTGCAGAGAAACTATTTGTGCCCTCTGAGGTAGAAGGGTAACAAGGTGGTTTTGATCTGCAGGCAAGGTACTTCTCAGGTGAAAAGAAGATTTAGAGAAAAAGCAGAATTCAGCATACTGTTATTGTAAGGCTAACGTCTTACAAGACTGTAAGAGTGGCTAGGGCACAGTGACATACTTGTCAAAGAAAGCAAAAGAAATCTTGTTTGTCATGTGGCATGAGTCAAATAGCAACATTTCAGGATTCTAGCCCACATATAATGAAAAGGCAAGGAGACCACTCTTCTGTTTAATAAGCAATTTCATCCAGTGTCACACCTTGTTTGGTATCCCAGTTGGGCAGGGTGTTGGGGAGGTTGCTGAGAAATACAGGGCTTAGGAAATTTGCTAGCTCAAAGTTACTTCTAAAAAGACAACACTGCCACTACTAGATCCAACTGACTACTGACAAAAGTGAATCCATTTAAGGAAACAAGTGTATCCAGAAAAACTGAAACTCATGTCAGTCATTTCGTAATTTATTGAGGGGAATGTTGGTCTTTATCTAGTCTCATTACAGTTTCGCTCACTCATTTTCAGTGCTAAATTGTTCAAACACTGAAGGATGGAAGAACATCTGTCTCTGATAATATTTTTCGAGAGGCTTCACTTCAGCCTGTAAGAAACAATCTGAAAGTTTCTCTTTAGTGGGTGCATTAAAAATGAGCTGATATGAGTTTAACTGAGTTTAAGGGATATGTAAAGGTTTTTTTTTCTTCATTTTATAATTATGGCTCTTTGGATCTGAAACATGCATGCAATAGCACTAAAAGATGCATCTATAAAGCAAACAGTCTTCTTAGATGTGGAGATGTAAGGTATGTGGGCTACCCATTTATTTTCTATCCTTCAAATCCAGATGATCACATTTAAAACTATATATGAATAGGAAAACTGATTACAGTTAAGAACCAAGTAAGACCAACCCCAATTTTAACTAAGTTTCTTAATTAACATTAAAAACCAAACAAAATTAACAACATTAACGAAATGAATTGTTCAGATCTGAGTTTTGACTGTCAGTGCATGTAAAAATAAATGCCTGATCTGCTTTTTGGCTTATATTGCTTTCCAAAGAAAGAGATAAATAGCCTATAAATGTATGTATGTAAATTGTGCACAAATACTTACTATCACACCCCTTGGGCATGTTAAGTTAAAAGGTATTGCTTGGTGATTCCTATAATGACATAGTTCCCTTCTAGTCTGAGGGACACAGGCAGTTGGGAATGGTTAATCATGGGAAAATGGTTTAATCAGCAGCATCGTGAGTAGCATTGTGTCAGGCTGTGTCAAACATGTCAGTGGAAAAATACAGGAAAATTAAGGTTGGAAGGGACTTTTGAAGGTCATTATTCTAATCCTTTTGTTCAAATCATAGCTAGGATCAAACTTAGGACAGTTATTGTGATAGTTCTACTGGGCAAATAATACAAGGAGTATATAAAATGACAATTCAAATAAAGTTCCACCAATTCATTTAACCCATTTCTGGGATTAACACTGAGTGGAGGGCATTTTGAACAGGGGGCAGTGAACTAACTTGTCGTGTGATAAACTGCAAAATGATATTTTAGAGACATTTGTGCAGTTGTCAGAAAGGGGAAGCTTGCCAAAGACTGCCTGGACATAGTACTTTGAGAAAATGGATTTAGTGGAACAACTCTTTTTTTTTTTTTTAATTTGTATGCTATAAACAGCTTGAGATGCTTTAAATATCACTAACATGCTACGTTGGCAATATGTTACTAGAATAACACTCTTAATAGTTTCTTCATGATATGGTAAAAATCATTCGCTTATCAGTGTTTGGCAGCTGGAAGTGAAGCTGCTCAGGTTACAAGCTGAAGAAGTGGTAGAAAATGAGTGCTGCTATCATGTGACATAAAAACAAATTTTCTGCTGAAAGCAAGAAATATATCAGCTTTCATGTGGTAGATAAATTGGTCTCATGATTTCCTGTTAAAGTTTATATACCATTATGAGGCAATTTCAACTATTCTACTTGGACCTCACCCTAATGTAACCTGTGAAAAAAGTTTTGCTGTGTTTGTGGGCTGCAAAGATACCTCGATTAGCTGGAGAAAACAATTCTCTCAAAGCTTCTGTCTTACTATGTTTTATTGGATATTTCCTCATTTTGGCAAGCTCCTAGAAAGTACTGATTTTTTCTGTTGTGCTTACAGAAAATGACTGTTCTGAAACAACATAGAAAGGCTAACAATTTTCAAAACTTAAGTTCTCTTTAAATGTCTGGGTTTACATGCTTTAGAGTTGTCTTTTTGATGTCTGTATAACCTTGTATAGAAGGTAGTATTACATGATGATAATAACCTAGCAAACCTCCTACACTGTAGATTCAGCCTAACATTGTTCAAAACCTGAATCAGAGAACTAGAAATTGGATACAGTTTGTGACTGGATTTGTGATTTGTCATGAGGGGGACCCATAATAATTTGATCAACTGATCCTCAGTAGCAGTGTCTAGCAAGAGCCCTAGCCATGTTTTCCCTACAATGTAGTCTGTTTTTCACTCAGTAACAGACCTCAAAATGTGCCGAAAACCAGCACTCTGTATCAGGATATATTGCACGTAGCAAACATTTTGCTGTACTAACATGAAGTACATCCAGCTAATACAGAGGGGAACCAAGGCAGCAGAGCTATAGCAGTAGTTTCAGTAATACTGTGGTAGAATACCACACAACTTGGTTAATATGTAGCAACTCAAAAGACAGGAAAACAGCAATCATGAAAAAAAGTAGTCACACATTTGCTATGTAGGGAAAGAATAGATATTAAAGAAGTACCATTCAATACCATTGAGGCCTAAATGCTTCCCATGCAGATAGACATAACAAGACACAAAGCTACCAAGAAAAAATAACATACACAATTAAAACTGCTTTTCATACAATACCAAATAATGGCCTATTTAAATGATACTTGACTTTGAAAGATTTAAGCACAGAGTAGGACACACAGCAGAGAGATACCAAGCTCTACCAGACAGAGGACAACCTATGGTTTAAGGATTACAAGGTAGTTGCATCACATGAGGATTTCTATGATTGTGGAGTATCTGGAGTAAATGAAGGAAGAATGACACAGTGACCTTTGGAACAGAGTCTTCTAAATGCTAGAGCACAGACTGGCATTGAGGGAAAAAAAGCTAATTATTATTTTTGTGGTTTGAATGTAAACTAAACTAATCCCCAGTTTTCAAAAAAATAAGGACATTATTGACAGCAGTTTAAGTGTAGACAGCCAAGCTATCCTCCTTCTTACACTGTAGCAGGGTGAAAGAGACAGACTTGATATAAGGGATCTTAGATGTCCATGTAACTTGGTTTCCTTCATTCTCCCTCTGCAGCACATGGCAGTTTAATTGAACTTGAACTTCAGGACTAGTCTGTTCCTCTGTCTCAAAGAGAATATAAAAGAAATAAATGAAGAGAGAAGGCAACAGAGATGATTAAAAGTGTGGAATGGTTTCTATATAGGGATTGATCATGTATGTGAGAACTCTTCAGTCTGGAAATAAGAAATGACTGACAGGTGTAGGGTTTAGTCAAATAAGGACTATGGAAAGGAAGAACAGGGATCAACTATTCATTGTTTCTTCCAACACATGAACTGTGGGGAGCCAGATGAAGCTAACAGGAGACCATCAAACAAACAAAAGGAGGTGATTCGTCACACAGGATGTACCAAAGCTGCAGTGCTAAAAGTTTACATGAGTTCAAGGTTAGACTTAGGAACTCTACAGAGTAAATGTCCACAAAGCTTTATGAAACAGAGAAACCGTACCTGGCTCAGGAAACTCCTCAGCTGTAATTGGATAAATGCCAGAGAATATGTGGGACAAGTATAGTCACACGTGGCTTGTATTTTTCTCTAGGCACCTGCTTTTGGCTGCCATCAGAGACAAGATACTAGGCTAAAAGGACTTTTTGGTCTGACTTGACACTAGAACATAAGAAATAGGAGTGCCTAAACCCAGATCATGTTATTAGACTCAAGAGGCAAAAGTAAGAATAATTTGAGATCAGATGACTTTAGAGTCTGTTAACCTCACATTCTATTAAAATCCATAAATAATTAGATTTTTAAGTAAGAAAATTGTGCTAGCACTTTCTGCCAGTGAAAACACTTACTTCATTTAATGGAGAAGTTACTATTCAGAGCCATTTCTAATATTAAATAAAAATTTTACAGAAGCAATAGATCACATTACAGAATGATAGAAAATTACTCCTGCCTGAAGATTGCATATCTTACACTTTTCCTGTACAATATATTATGTATGTGTTTAGTAAATAGCTGTTACTGTAGCTGTGTGTGGCATCTCAGAATCAGTCCTGACTACTTTTTATTTCAGATTAAGAATGCTTGGACAAGATCATTCTGAAGAGCAGCATGGTACAATGTGCTAGCTTCTCTAGCTATGCAGAACGACATACCAGGTATGCTAATTACTAAGTGACTGAGGGCATAAGTGTTCCTCTACAAGTTTCTTTAGCTAACACACCTATGGTGGCTGCTACAGAACAGGAGAAAATCCTTGTATTCCTCATAAAATTAGTACAATCTTTCTACTTTCAGCACAGTTGACCAGCATCCTGGTGTAAGGCCACAAAACCAAGGCTTCATGTCACACTAGGGCCTGAGCTAGTGGCTCAGTGCTTGTTACTAAAGGAATTAAATAAGACTTGGAAGCTGCTCAAATCTGCTGAGCAGGGCAACATGAGAGATTGCAATTTGATCTGCTTTTCAAAGAGACTACAAGAACACACTAATGGAAACTACACTGATGGAACAATTGTTAATATCATTGCCAAACTTTCCAAACTTTATTACTTCAGAGGCATAGAAGATTAAATCCAATTCCAAGTTATTTTTGTTGTGGAGGGAGCTGCCCTTATTGTATTAGTTACAGCAGAATGTAACATTTGAAATGGACATATATCCAAACAGAACTAAGAGAGCTAGAAATATGAGTATTTAGAAAATAACATGATCTGCAAGACAGAAAAGACATTGTGATTTTCATCTATAAAGTTATCAGTAAATCAGAAACAATACTGACATTTAAGTCACAATCATCTAACCTTCTTACGCAAAAGAATCAATTATATGGATCTCAGCCTTGAAAGCCATGCACCATGTGCAGAGAAAGGCTACGCCTCCATGGCCTGCAGTCTTAGCCAAAAAACCAATATGGATGATTTCCCAGTGCCACCCTGTGCTGAAAATAGATAACTACATGGACAGATCCTTTTATGTTAGAGTATGCTATAGGAAATAGTGTATACCTGGTTTACATGCAAAAAAACAGCTATCATCTGTTGCTGCAGCACATGCACAGCAAAGTATGGCTTTGCTTTTTTTAATCACAGGTCCTTCACTAAGAGATGCGCTGCTAAAGACTTTCTTTCATTACACTGTTGAATAACAAAAAGAGACATTGATCCTATAGTAGTATAATATTTACATGCAATCCCAGCAAACGAGGTAGGAATGGCAGTAGGTTTAGCTAAACAATAAAAAAAAATCTAGTAGCATTTGGCAGCAAATCATCCAAGCAGTATTTGTCATCAGTAATTTATTACTCAAAAGGAAGAGTATGTAAACAATCTATTTGATTTACCCAGTAGCAATTGTGGTGCCAGATATGCTTGTGTAGATAAGGATTTTGGTTAGCAACTGTCTGTGTACATACAAATAGTAGCTTAGTGATAGCTGCTTTAGAACAGGCCAAAGTCTCACCTTAAATTGTAACAAATCTATACATTTACTGTTTGAAAGCTTGTGCTGTGAATAACAGGAAATTAAAACTGTATACATTCATAATAATGTTGAGAAAATATAAGTTTTCCATAATATCTGCATAATTGTTATTCATATTTGTGCTGATAGTCAGAATGATAAAATATAGTTGTCCACTATCTTAATTAGCACCTCTATTCTCATGAACCTGGTACTTATGTCCAAGGAAAATATTTCACCATCTACTTGAATAGTTTCACAACTGCTGGAAATCTGTTCTGATTGTCTGTGATCATTCTGTTAGGGTAAGAAAGGTACCAATATGTAAGCATGTATTGATGCATGTACAACAGGTGCCTTGTAAGCACTCCTCAATTTCCCCTGAACATAACAAACCGGAATTTTTTTCTCTAGTCAGTCATATATAACTATTGTTATTTGCTACTGAGCTGGCTAAGGGATATAATCTTGTAATATTATTAGAAGACCGATTAACAACAATGTACAACAATGTAACAACAATATTTCAAACTTTCTATTTATAGTGCAAGGTACACTTATTACAATCTGGAACTGATCCCAGGGTAGCTCTTCACTAAGTTATTTTCTCTGGTGGTAAAGAAGCACTGAGAGTGTTCTTGTTTGTACTTGCTACCTCATGGGCTGCTGTCACAGTGTTTGCAAGAGCTTAGAAATGTCTGGTACATGTCTTTTCCTACACTGCACTTTCCTTTGCAGTAGTTGCAGAGCAAAGACATTATTAACTGCTGCACACCACCATGAGATCCCACTTTCATAGGAGACCCTCCTGTAATCAAGAAAGCAACATTAGATCAGCTATGAACTAGCCCATAATTCTCTGATCAAGGCAAAGTGTTCCACTTTCACACTGTCATTAATAGCACCATTGAATTGAGTTTGTTTTAAGACAGCTATACCAATCCTGCAAATGCTACCTTGTTTCAATGGCTGAAGAACTAAGGGGTTTAGACTAGTAATTTCCTCCCTGCAGCATTAACTGGCAAACAAGGTTACTAACATCAGTTTCCAGCATCTCAGCAGATACACTGTACTTGGTGATCATTATTCTACAAACACTTACTAGAAAAATGTCCAGGGGATCCTTCTGCAGGCAAAAATTAAAGAGGATTTAGAAAGTATTTTTGGTACAGCTATTCATACAAGTTGTGTGATACAGATTTCCTGTGCATCAGCTACTCTGTAAATTGTTACAGGCATGCACTTACTGCATGGAGGGGTGGATGCACTTTGAGCAGAGGCTGTTAGCCCAAAGACTTTCAGCATCTGGAAGTGAAATTCTGATTCTCAGAATAAATATGCAAAAGGTGGAAATATCAATTATAATTTACATTTAGTGGTCCAAACACAGCTGTCCGAAAATGCTCAGCGGTAGTGTAAATTACAGACCATCCACCAGAGGGAAGCTCATGCACACATAGAAAGAAAAATAAATAATTTGCAGGATGAATTAAACACACCCCTAATATTTAAGCCAAAGCAAATTCTATTCAAAATGTTTCTTAGCAGTAGCATAGACCTTGATCTTGGAAAGTTTTCAGAAGTTATTTGCCAATTTAAAGGTAATAGACTTAACAGAAAGGTTCCCGTGTTAATGACTGAATTGTTGCACTACATATAATATGCATGGATACAAAAAACTTCACAGATTTTCCTTTTTTTTTTTTTTAACACAGAAATGCAACCTAATTTCACTGCTGTTAATAAAATTAGACCAGAGCTTACATGGTCAGAAGTCCAACCACATATTCATACAGTAAAAGCTCCACCCACATTTGGTCACTAGAATGAGTAAGATACTGAGTTGTTTAGCCACTGTTGTGTTTAGCATGTTATTGAACATACTACGCTGGTCCCTTGTTAATGGGAATGTTTTTTAAGTTTCCCATAAAGTTTTTATACTACTAGTGTAAATTTGACACATAACAGGCGCTTTTAGAGAATACTAAAGACAGCTTACAAACAGTTTGAAGTTTTCATAGTGATCCAACAGTCACATAGAGCTCTTCAGAAACATGTTCCTTAGCTAATATTAACTCTAATATCTGTGATATTAAGTCTAATAGCCTGTCTTCAGAGTCTTACTCAAGGAAGTCTTAGCATTTCAACAACTGCCTGGGACCTTTTTTGAAACAGAAATCCCAGGCTGTTGCTGCAATTCTGAGATTCATTTGTTTTCTTGTTTAAATGAAAGATGCAGCCAGAGGCAGAGGCCATCTGGCAAGCAAACTTGTACTGAAGTGGAGAAACATGTTTCTGAAAAATGTTAGGACAGATGCTTCTGAAGTTCAACCAGATCTACACATGACTGGATTACAACTGCACTAATACTGATACCAATATTTGTACAGACAACTGCTCTTTGTCACCAAAAGTGAAGTTTTAAAGAGGAAGATCTTACAGAGGTGTCACCCAATGCTACAGGAACATACAGGTTCTTTTAGGGATTCTTGGTAGAATGAGGACCGGACATGGGGTTGTAGTTACAGTTAGAGCTTTATTATGACAAAAATTTTAATTATCAGCTTAGCTTATTGTTATCTACAATTTGTAGCAGTTAGCATAGCTTACTGATACACAGAATTTTTAGCAATTATCGTAGCCTTCAGTTAAGCAGAATTTCTAGTAATCAATACAGCTTTCTTACTCTCTTGAGTCTTTAGTTACCTAGGCTTTTAGTCACCTGGGCCCTTTGCAGATCAGGTCCAATTCTTATTAATCAGCATGTGATACAATAATCATAATCTAGATTCAGACTTTACCTGAAAGAACCTGCCTGTCCCTGTAGCATCAGGTGACAAGAGGAATTTTTTTTTTTTTTTTTTTCAATAAAAGTCTGCAACTTAGTTCAATCTAGATATGCCACTGGCAATAAATTAATAAAGAGCCCTTCCAAAGTTACTTCTGGAGAAATAATGATGTGTACAAAGGTGATTTCATTAGAAGAAGAGCCATAGCCCAGCACTTCCTTTCATTAGTTGATTTTCACAAGTCGTTTTCAGAAATTCCCTTTAGAATACAAACAACTGGTTTGGGTTTTTCCCCTACCCGATCTGAATTAAATGTCATTAAAAACAAAAGGAATCGGAATCGTGTATCACATTAAATCCAAATTAAAATCTTCATTACACAAATAGTGTTTTGAAGATATAATACTCAACTTTAGTGGAGTTATTCTGGATTTGCTTTTGATCTCATTATATTCTTATGAGATCAAAATCAGCTAAGCTGATTTGGGGGACGTGGTGTTGCAATCCTTTTTCCATGGTCAGAGATACTTTTCAACTTAATATTAAGCACAACATTTGCCAGGTTTGTAAAATTCTACATCAACACTTAGGGAAATGAGCTGTATCACAGTCTTAAATTTAAGAGCAAGCGCTATGCCTAACTCCTTTTTTCTGTGCATCTTTTTAATGGAAAATACCCTTCCAGTTTCACTTCTGTGGCTCTTGAACATTTCTGTTGGTGCTGCTCTTTTAGTTCCTCCTTTAACTTTTTAGAAATGAACTTTCAAAAGAAGATGTTTTGACATCAGGGTCACAAAATATTTTCATATTCTTTGGCCAGACACTGAAGAACTTAGGATTCACACAGGATTTGAATACTACACTGACTACCAAGTTTCCTAGGAGATAAAGTCATAGCCCATTGCTGGCACAGCAGGAAGACAACATAATAATATATAATATATTTTTCTCTCTGACACGGAGCGTTTCCTCCTATAACCCTATATGCAGACTATTCACATGGCTAGTGTTTGGCTAAAGGACTGAAATTTCCCAGAGCATTAGAAATACAACTCCCACCCACTGTATCAGTACAGTCTCACTGTAGGACAAATGTTGATTTCCTTTATGCCAGCATATTTCTAAAGCATGATCAACTGTCTTCTGCTGAATTAAAAAAGATGACATTAAGGCAGCAAGCACAATTTTTTATGCTTTGGAATAGCATAAAGAGGGTTTCTTTCTCCTCATAGCTGTTGATTAGATCAGTAACTCTAACAAAGTAGCAAGCTTCTTTAAATAGGGACACTTTTGAAAGACCACCGACATGCTCTAAAATCTGCTGAAGTATGATGGATGTATAACTAAAAGCCAAGTCAGGTGCTGCACTGGGGTTTTCTTTTTGGGTTTTTTTTTTGCTTTGTATGCAAAAATGCACACTGTCTTCCTAAACAACAGGAACTGTCATATGTGGTCAGACGTTTGTAAGAGTGAGCACTAGGATGTGAGCTCATAAGCCACATTAGTCTACAGAGTGTCAGATGGAGAACTTTCTCTTGAGTAGTTCACTCACGCCTTCAGAATAAAAGCAAAGTGCAAAGCACTGAGGATATTGGCAACCAAGAAGAACTGAAGAATTTCCAGAATGAGTCAAGCTGAGGAAAGCAGTATCCACTCAACGTGGAATATTGTGAGGTCAGTAGTCTGCATAATACTGAGCTTGTCATTTATTATTGGGACCCCTGGAAATTGCATCGTCATCTGGACTGTTTGTACAAAAACGAAGCAAGTATCTCCTTCAGTCCTGCTGATCTTGAACCTGGCCATTGCAGATGTCCTTGTACTGATTACTTTACCAATCTGGATTTATTCCTTTGCTGACTCATGGGTTTTCGGAGTCATCTTCTGCAAAATACTGGTTTTCATTATTTACTGCAGCATGTATGCTAGTATATTTCTAATTACAGCACTGAGCTTGGAGCGGTTAATGGCTGTGTTTTACCCTTTCACAATTCAAAGATACAAAACAAAAGAAAAGATTTCTTTAATCGTGTTCCTCATTTGGTTCCTGTCTATTACTTTTGGCATTTCTGTCATTCCATTTCAAGAGACAGAAGAAATGAATGGTAGACTACTATGCACGTGTCGGAGCTACTCTTCTAATAGACAGAAAGTGTCATATCTTCTGCTAGAGACTCTTGCAGGTTTTGTAATCCCTTTTTTAATTATTTGCACTTGTTACATGTGTGTTGCAAGAAGAATAAGCAGAATGACTTACCAATCTAAGCGGCGATCGGAACGGCTCATTGCCAGCATTGTGGTGGCATTCATTTTATGTTGGTTCCCTCATCATCTCTTTAACATCCTAGATATTATTTCAATTCAGATAGAACATTCTAACCAGGAGTTGTCTTTGGCACTGGATGAAATTGTAGACAGAGGAGTATACATCTCTGGAGCACTTGTATTCATCAGTAGCTGCATTAATCCTCTACTTTACGCTTTTGCTGCACGAAGATTTCGGAATCACCTGAGATTTGCTAAGATATCAAAGCTGTTTGAACAGATGAGTCAGACTGTGACAGAGGAAGACAAGAAGAAAAGTTTGGTTGTAACTAGACAAGAAGATACTTTAGTAAGCACAGAAAATCTCTAACAAGGAACATAGACTTAGTGAATAATGTGATTGTGTCATTCCTTCAGTAGTCCTTTCTCCTCATACTCTCAGTTTCATTTGCTAAGCAGTCCAGGTAAAGCTAGAGACAGGTAAAATTTACTAGGGTTTGTTTTGTGTTATAAAAAAATTGGCATTGACAACTTAGTTCAGTTCCTAAGTTAGTATCCACATCATGAAATTAGCACTATTTCACAGGTGCTGAGAACCTCAGCAAGGTGACTAGAAGCTAAAAGTGTAAGGAATATGCTTTTTTACTTTCCATTGAAATTATTTATGATTTCTAGAAAGTCTGTGTGCAGAAAACAGAAGAGGACTGTATGTGGAAAACAGAAGCCTTGGAAGTTTAAAACTAAGTTTTCCTTCAGAAAAAATTGTTAGATGCTCAAAAAGTCTTATATAATCTAAAATTTTAAGAGAGCATACTTAAATTCTTGATATGGGTAAGAATTATTTTGAAGTATATTAACGACACACAAAACTTGTTTGTGTAGATGGAAAATATAAAGCTGTTTTTATTCATTGCTTTATTTAGGTTTGAAGGTAATAAGGGTTGTTTACACAGTCAAGCTAATTTACTGAATTATCTTGTGTTAGTAGGTTTTAACAAATAAAATGTGGAGTGTGACATGCCTCTTCGGAAAAAAACAGGAGGTATGAGAATTCTGTGTTGTATGGCAAACATAGTTACAGACTTCATGCTATATTTGATGTCAAATACATTGTATACTTCAGTGGCAATTAAACTATTGATATATGAAATATACATACTATGAGTATCCTCAGAAAGTTTGATTCAGTTAGGCTTCCAAGACATCTATTAAATTATGGAGGAATTGGATCAGGCTCTGGTGGGAGCGAAGGAGAGATCCTGGGTACTATTTTTTATGTGTAAGAAAATTATGGTAGCAGTACAAAGTTCTAATATCGTAAGAACTTCACCGTACAAATAAAGGCATGATTTTTTCTTGTCTTGTAGAATAAAGTGGTCTTTGCCATAAGAAACTGATAAATTTAGTGCTTGCAAGGACCTTATTCTAGTTTTGTGAATGTGTGCAAATTGACTGTGGAAAAACTGCATGGAATGAAGTGTTTGCTTTTGAAGTTTTTTTGTTTCAATTGTGCCTAAAATTTTTTATGCTTACTCTTGCTTATTTTTAAGTCAATAATTTGTAGTAAGATCAAGATAAGTATTGATTACTAAGAAACATGTTGTAATTTCCTGTACATTGTTCTGAACAGCTGCTAAATAGCTATGTCGCTCATCTTTACCAAGAAATTACAAATACTAACTAGAACTTAATTTTCAAAATCTGATTATGAAACAACCAAGGATATTTGAGTTGTGTTAATTTAGCTTGTAAATGGAAATAAACACAGGGAAGTAAAATCCTTATATGTTAATGGAAGAATATTTCTCTAAACTTTGCATATGTGCTTGTTATTCCTGCTTGTTATGAAAAAGTAATTTTTACTTCTCAATAGGAGAAAAGTCCACATCACAGAGGACTTTCCATCAATAGGAGTCGTTCACCAAAATTAAAGAAATTTTTAGCAAGACCTTGTTTGCAGCAAAGAGTAAGCAGCAGATGAAATCACTTAGACTTTACCCCATCTACCTACCACTCTTTTTTTACCTCACTAATGGCTCTTTAATTGCTATTAGTATATTCAATATAGCAGTGTGGCATTATCTCACAATAAAAGCAGCAACTTTAGTTATATACTGCATAAAAACGTGAAGCTGTATTGCCCAATATGTTCTTGAGCTAGGAGTCACTCACTATTCAGCACCACCACAGAACGGATGAGGAGATAGTAAGCATGAGTACTGCAACTGAAATAGAGTTCTAGGCCACAAGGAGCCAAGCATTTCACAATTTACAGGTTGGGAAAAGACCCAGACAAACTTTAGTACAAGCTACCCAGCTGGAACTGTCCTTTCTATCAGTCTGTGCCCTATACCTAGCTATTATCAATCTTCTTATTAGGAATGGGGTTAAACCCTAACCATCTCTGTGTGTTTATCATCTATCTCATGAATGAGGCAGCCTTTTTTTGTTCCATTTGCTGTTCAACAAGTCTTTTGGGAGCACTGACTGCTTGTTAAGTGCCTTATGCTCAGCTACGCCTAACCCAGGACAGACTATAAAGCAATCAGTGGCCAGATATATAATGTCTGTGCAATACTGCCTACTGCAGTGGTGTTTGGTTTTTGTTTGGTTGGTTTTTTAAATCAATGGGTAAGGAGTAGTGAGTCAGACCTTTTTTCTTTTCTTTTTATCCTGTCACTTGCAGACAAGTGAACTTTGCTGCTCAGGCTGCATTCTGCCCAGCATCCAGGAGTCTTAAAAAGGGCACTAGTAAGATTCACAGATCAGTAAATGCATTCTAGGGAAGACTGAAAATATTAATTAAGGCAGTTTTGAATTGAAAGCTGTTATTCTGAGGATTCAGAATAATTTACTACCAGCTGCTGCTTTTCCACTGGAATTACAGTACTTAGTATAGAGACCTAAACTAAATTAACTAAACAATGAGAATGTTTCTTACGGTCAACAGATTGAAAAGCAGCACATGAGTTATATTCTACTTCTGTGCTTTGACAGTAGATAGCATGAATTTTCTGCCTCAATATCCAGTTCTCACATTTTCTTCACTGCTTTTTACTCAACTGCAGTACTGAAGTACTTGTAAAACATGCAGTCCATGAAGGAGCTAGAACTGTCCTCTTATATTCATATTAATGGCCTTGGACAGCTGCCTCCAGTCATCTTTAAGAACTATGCTTCTTTTGAAGGCTGTTTGAGGAGTAGTAAAAGATGCTAAAACAAGAACCTTAACTAATTTCACTTTTCTACAGAGCAAGTAGAGTTAATTCTTGCAAACATTGGTATGCGCAGATAAAAACCCACTGGTTTAATATTTTTGGCAACACAGCCATGATGTAACTGGGTCCATAAGAGTCAATGTAGAAGTATAAGCTGATGATGTGGTTGACTGCTTCTTCCTTGAACAGGTATACATCAGGCCCATCAATGTAGCAAGATTTACCACTTCACCTATGCTAATGTGCTCTATCACAAAACTACAGGGATTCCAATAGGCCCTTTCAGGCAATGAGCAGTGGATATTCTCATCTCCTAAAGTACTGAATCCCAGCCAAACCTAAGACCTAATGTAGATTTGGTCCAAAATGCTACATCTTATGACAGTGATACTTCATGCTTCTTCTTGACAACATTACATATACATCTTAAAGATTATATTGGAAGATTGATGGAAAGCAAAGCCTTTCCTTGATTGGTCAAGCTAGTTCAGAGCGGTGACTTGGAGGTGGGAGCAGTCTTACTAGTAACTCTTGAGACACTCAGAGCCTTCTGAGAAAAATAATGTTTCATCTCATTTGAGTTCCTCTTATTTTTCTTACTTCCTAACTCTTCTGTCCTTGTTTATGAAGTCTGTCTCTGTGGTTTCAGCGTCCAGCTATTTCTCATGACACAGCAAGGAAGAAGGCTGAGCTCAGAGAGGGACACTTCAGTCACCTGAGTCAAATCACCTCAGATTACACTGAAGTACAGGGAACATTATGTGGAATCAATGCAACACTGCTTAGAACACTGAGTACTAGGAGGTGACCAGATGGTTTGAATGTCTCATGTTTGCAAAAATTAATAATCTTCTAACATTAAAGGCTTACCCAGCCTGAAACTTGCTGTGAACGTGCATGGGTATGCATCGGGAATTTATCACATTTACTGTAGTAGGATCATGCTGGATAAAATGAATTCATGCTGTATTAACAGGATTGAAGGAGAGCCTGAAGTATTTTTAGTTTATACCTAGCCAATATACAAGAAGGATAAAGAAGAACACAAAGAAAACATATCAATCTTACACTTTTTGTTGCCTGCTGACATCAAAAGTGTTTTGTAAGCATTGTGGTAAAATAGTTATTACAGAGGTCCGCATTAAAACAGTGGAGCTTTATGGCTATTTAGAGGCAACTTGTAATTTAAGAGGTAGCACAAGGGAAATCACAGAGATCCTTATTTGCAAGCAGAAACAGGGCAACTGCATTATGCTAAAGAATTTTTTTTTTTCTTTAACAAAACCAGCAGAACATTGTCTTGGGAGAAGTAGAGCAAAAGTTAAGAGACGTTAAAAAGACAGTTGAGACTACAGTTATGGAACTCTTAGGGTTACTATTAACAGGACTAAAAGAAAGATTTGCATGCAGGACTTGGGTGAAAGGAGTAAAAGAACTGGAAGCTAACACAGAAGATGGCATGGAGACTACATAGGCGTGCAAATTCTTTCACATTCAAGCAAGAGTCTGATCCATAATAAATATTTTAGAGGATGCAGAATTAGCAAATATTAACAATGGGGAAGTTTTTCTCTGGTTTTATATCCTATAACTCTTGTATTACTCCCTTTTCTGCATGTATATTGAAAAGGGAAGAGTAAGGAAAAATTTATGTTTTATTAGGGTGGAAAAGCAAGTGAGAAATAATTCAGTTCAGATTATCAAGAAGAATATAGCCTTAAAATGAAAGTGAGAAGTTCAGCTATAAAAGCTGAGTATACAAAGAAAACAGAGAGAGAAGTGAGAACTATTCTGTTGCAAGGCAGTTTCAGTTTTTTGTAAATGCTTTCTTGTCTGATCAGTTAATCACTAAAACAGTTCTTTATTAGAAAACTGCTCAGTTAGATCTCCACTGGTTATTAGTAGGTTAAAGAAAAAAATCCAGTAAAACCCAGTTTAAAGACATAACCCTGTCCTCGGAGAGGTTGAGTAGCTTATGCAGCTCCTGTTAGCATTAAGAGGTGGGTGTGACCAGGGCTATGATGATGGCCACTAGGATTTCAGAAACTTTACAACATTGTTTACAGTACTGCAAAAATTCTTGCACTGATAGGTGTGGAGATAATAGAATCGTATGCTATTTGATTCCTTCATGTCCTTTTTCCCCCTTAAATCAGTGATTTTAAGTCATGCTGGTGGTTCTTAGTAAAGATTCAACATTTTAAACTAGATTCATTTAAGTTGAAAAAAGGTTCAGATTGGAAGAAAATTGGTTTTATGGAATGTGTGAAGTCAGTGATTTAAGCGATGGAATTAATGGAAAGGATGCTATAAAGTCTTCCAGTACAGGTTGAACAGTCGCAAGTCTTAAGTTAGGAAGATTATACATCTGCTACAACTGCAAAATACTCTTATTCTTAATTTAATAGAAATCAGCTACCTGAACTGCATCTGGATTGCAAAAGTAACTAACTGGCTATACTCCAGTTTTGGCAGCAATTGCTTAAGTACTAACAGTGTGTACAACTAAGTACATTACTATTTCTATTGGCTATTAACTAGAATACAGTGCTAACTGTACTGAGACATCTAGAAAGATAAGTGTATTGTAATTATGAATGTCCATAAAGTGAAGTGTATGCCCAGATGGTCTTAAATCAGAGGATTAGTAGTTTGGACTGCTTTTAGTAGATTTTAAAGTGAAAAATCTGACTCTTCATTTTTGTATAGCAGACCTGTTCATAGTGTAGCACATTACATAAAAAATGAAGAGCTAAATATTTCATTTTCAGAGAATTACGAATTTGAAACACCATTTATGGCCTGTCATTAACCTGGTAGAGTCACCACAAAAGTGAAAATAGCTATGTGAAGATCACCTCTAGTCATTGACACCTCATGCTATGGTAAGATGTGGCATGTAGACAATCTAAAAACCTGTTGCAGATTCCATATCTTAACTGTACTACATAACTTCAACAGTTATTGTAATACTAACATTCACTGTATAATTCCCTATTGAACTTGGTGAGTAGTATCAGAAACTTATAAGTCATGAACATTTTTTTAAACGTTGTAACTAATGAACTATGTTTGTGTCCATTAGAGTTAAAAATATAACCACAAACCTTCAGTTGCACTGTAGAAGGGAGCATTATGTAATTAAAATCTAAGGAAGCATTTAGCAGAGCAGGTTTTTTACATGCTTTGTTCTCTCCTGCCACCATGTGGCTCTTCCATTTAAAAAAGTTAGGTGTCGTGGTTTAACCCCAGCCAGCAACTAAGCACCACGCAGCCGCTCACTCACTTCCCCCCCACCCAGTGGGATG
>JAVJGG010000088.1:23349667-23364156 GCA_035590195.1 Aviceda cuculoides
CATACTGAACTCAAAACACAGCACTGTACCAGCTACTAGGAAGACAATTAACTCTATCCCAGCTGAAACCAGGACATTAGGCCTAATTATAATACTCTTAAAGTCACTGTAACAACTGGTTAGATACTTTGCCCGTTGTTTCAGTTGTGAACCGTATTCTAAGATTCAGGTCATTGAGACAGAAAGGTTCACAAAAAAACGCAACGGTGTATTAAGCATCCAAGTCCTATTCATTTCAGAGTGATCTAGTTGGTTCAGCCTATGCTGAAAACAACTTTTTTTTTTTTTTCTAACAAAGCCATCAATAAGCATGCTGAGCTAGACCCTGACTCTTGAACTTGAGTAGCTCACATCTCATCCCAGGTGGTAGTATTGATTTCTAGGCTCTCGGTAGTTTTGAGGTGCTCTCAAAAAGTTTCAAAAGGTCTTGACTTCATTGTAATAAAATTAGGAATAGTTTTTGCAGTCTTAAAGATGTCCATGATAAGAAAATCACAAAATCTTTGCCTTTTAGAAAAAAGGAGAAATGTTAAGAGTAAAGCAGAAAACAGAATCCAAGAGAATTGATTCCAGATTCCCTTTTTCCCTATTGCAGTGTTTAGTTTCTGTACATAGTGCTTTTAGAGTCTATCCATGAACAAGGCTTGGCTTAATCCTCTTACATTTGTCACCTTGAATAGCATTACAGTAATTGATTAATCCTACTTTTAAAAAGATCAGAATCAGAAGACACTGATTTTGTTGAAGAACTTCTTATAAGCACTTCTGGGAAGAAAGGCTCATGAATTGAAGGGTTCTACACATGTCTTTCCTTAAATATCCATTCTACCCCAAGACTCACATTGTATGTTACACTAAAAACCAGCCATTTTACATTACACACCTTACTTTGTGATGACTAAAGTAACATGAAAATTGAAAATTTTCTTTTTCTGTGGGTTCACTCGGGGCTCCTGTTGTTTGTTGTTATGCAGACAAGGATGGTCCAAGGGTCAAGCCAGGAAATCAATCTGTATGTCGGGGTCAGAATCAAGATCAGGTCCATTGAGAATAACCAGCATCAGACACAGCCCAGTGATCACCAAGCAGGACCACAGTGGTTAGTCAGGGCTGAGGTCAAGCCAGGAAGTCGGTCCATAGGTCAGGGCCTCTATCAACAAGGTACATGGCCAAGCACAAGCATGGCTGTGGTAGAACTCAAAACAGGCACTCCAACAACATAGCTCAGGTATGGACTGAAACGTCCAGGCCTGAGTTTATATGGATTCCAGGACCTATAGGCAGGGTCTGTGGTGCGGAGCTAATCAGGGTCATTAGGGATTGTAAGTACACTCAGGGACCTGATAGATTCTCAGCAGCAACAGAAACACCGAAGAACAAGAAGAGGATAATGTAAATTATTCATGGAATAATGCCCACAAGCCCCAATTGCCATTTTATGTAATGGCTTAAGTTGGGCAACTTTGTATAAAGAGGGGGAGACTCAAAGAAAAAAATATGTTGTTTTTGCTTTTTAACATTTCAAGGTTGCCAGTTTTTCACTCATATTTACTTTCCTTCTAAATTTAGTATTACGTCTGAAGAAGATTTTTAATATAAGACCTTCAGAGTCTTTTTTCTACATCTAACCCTTTTTCTTTCCTTAAGTCTTCAAGTCTTATTACAGTTTCTCTGAGTTTGAAACACTGAAAGATATTTTGCTTCCTCTGAAATATAGAAAATTAAGTCTTAACTTTTCACCATTGGAAATACATGGTAATTCTATGAGTGAAGGAGCTAGGAAAGCATGCACTGATCACAAAGATGTTATCACAAACTGCACTGAGAGTTTCACCTGCTTTGGATCACTGAACTTTGACTGGAGTTAACCAGATGCTTAAATAGCCCAATGTAACTGTTGGATTGGCTATGTGATATGATCCTTCATTTCATTTAGATGAATGCCATTGTTGAATAAAGTTAAATATTTAGTGTCCTGAGCACAATAGCAAAAAAGAAAAAATTCTTGGTATGTGCTTAAAAACATAATAATGCATTTCCCAAGCATCAAATTCATATTGCATTAGCTATATAATACTCATTTCCTTGCTGCTATATAATTTTACATGCATAGGTAGTTTTAGGCACACTGATTGTTTCACAGAGAGGTAGTGGTGTTCTTTTAATGTTTTAAATTGCTGGTGTTCTCCACAAGTATTAAGCTATATCAAAGGGAATGAAACTGTTTAAGAATCCACAGAGGATTTTCCTGCCTTTTTTACCAATAGGTGAGGGAGCTGCAGGAGGTGAGCAGGCCTCTAGCCTGAGTTGACCTGACAGCATAGTCTGTTTTACACTTTCCTCACACACACATTACATTAGGGGAGATAACACTCCTTACCCTTTTCTGTGCTTCATCTGCTATTATAGTTGCTTAGTTCCTAAATGTTTACAACCGCTTGGAAACACCATTTCTGAAGGAGCTGGAACCCTGCTGCCCCAGGCCAGGGAGCTGCCCATGTGGCTTTACCCTGTGACAGACCTCCCAGCTCTGCAGCGGTGAGTTTGATTTCAGGTGTACTCATTTCTATCTCTTTTTCAGCATTTCAGAGTAGCATAGTGAGACAATGGTGAACAGATACACCCCAAATGTCCCACCTTGCCATTATTTTTTGTATGCCCAGGAAATCCCTTCTCGTTTTCTGCATTTATGGGCAAAATTAAATGCACAGAGTGTGGCATTGATGAGCTTGGGAAGTAAAGTTTCATACTTTCAGGCTAAGTGTGAAAATAGGCTTACTTTTAACCTTAGCTGCTTTAGCCAAAACCACTTTCTTTCTTTTCTACTTCTTCCCCTTTCCACATGCAAAGTAGCTCACCATCATTCCTGTTTAAGGAGGAGTACAATGCTGTCTCTGATCCCCAGTAAAGGCTGTAACTGTGATGTGGAAATATGCCTCAGATCAGCATTCTTCTGTGAAGTGGACCACAAAAAAAAAGGGAAACCCAATTTGATTTGTCTGAATCAGAAGACAAAGATTAGCCTCTTAAGCTAGCACCTTCCCTTATTTTGATTAATGTTATAGTTTATTGAATTCTTCAAAGAGCTGTAGTAAAGGCATAGTAATCACTAAAAATTCCGAAGGCAAGAAAACCTAAGGATTTATCTCTTTTTCTGTAACATCATGAACTGCTTTGAATAGTTAATTATCTATCTCTACAATCTGTTTTTTAAACACTAACTCTGGATGTGTAATTGATGTTTAGATGATAGCAAATAAACCAATACAGCACAAAAATATTTTTTCTTTAAGGAAAAAGGATTTTAACCTGTATAAAAAGAGGCTCAGGAAATGGGAAATTGCCTCTCTGCAGTGGTTAACAGAATTGAGGAGACTCCATTCAATCAACAAGAAAACAGGGGGATGCCATAGTAAGAAAGGCAGTGGAAGTAAAGAAATATTTGTCTACTAAGTTTATAACTGGCCTATGGAAACCAGGGCTGCAGGTGTTCATGGAAATAAGTAGTTTTGCAGGAATTTTAAAACGCTTTAATTTTATGACCAGTTATACAAGCTAAGGCAATGATATGAAGTAACCCTATCTACTGCCTCAGGATATAAGCTGGGGGTCAGAAGGGCACTCCTTTTAATGCCCCAACATTACATGTATCTCAGAAGAAGATTTTTGTTTGTGTTTTTTTCTGAGCAGAATTCACATTCCTAGAAACTTCAGATGGTTGATGATTCTGGACAAAGAGTTCAGTTTTGTATTTAATATAAAACATTTCTGTAGAAGTTCTATCATGCCTCACAATGCAAGCCAGAGGTAAGAGTGGATTACAGATGCTGCCTTGATGACCTACATGCAAGCAAAAACCCTCTGCACAACTGACAGGCTGTGCCATTTGTGATACTAGTCTGTGCTATTATTACTCCCAGTTTACACATAGGAAAACAGAAGGTGAAAGGTGGTACCCAAGGCTACACAAGTGTCAGGGTTAGAGTTAGAAAGGTGTAATGATATATTACCATAGTTAAGTGTAGATCTAACAAAATTGTCAACACACAGCACAGGTAGGCAAAATACTTCAAAAACTTTATCATTAAAAGACTTTGCTGGCTTTTTGTAGAATTGGTATTTCAGGAAGGTAGAATTCTTAAACTAGTACAGAATTAAACTTTGTAGGGTTTCGCAAGTGGCTTCCTGCATTGAGAATAACGGAGAAATAATAACAGAGAAAGTTACATTAAAATAATACATTAAAATGTAAAAAGAAGCATTTTCTCAGAGTATAGTTAAAATTAACAAAGAGTTATATATATTAAGTATATAAATAATTGCCTTTATATACAAAGCTTCCCGCATCTTAATTAAATCAGAAGTTTTAGCTTTTGATTGTAAAAAGCTCTAAAGAGGTTTTAAGCAAAAGCAAGGAATACATAGTCAGTCACAAAGCAATCTCAAACAGCATTTTTTATCTGGAAAAATCATTTTGCAGAAACTAAAAAATAAACAGTCTTCAGAGCGAACACTGACTCTTTAGGTATTTGATTTCAACATGTCTCAGAGGTCAGAGTGGAATCCCAGGTTGTTACTTCTTACATTTACAGAGAAGCTCATGCATAAATAGTTGTTTATGTCCATCACATATAATCCCTCCTTTTAGAAATAAGCCCAGAGGCTATGTTAAGATGCCTTAGAAGCCTACAGAACAAAAGGTGTGTTTTTTATTCTAGTTTCAGAATAGAACCAAAAAACCATTGTAGACTCAGACTTGTAACAAATTAGAAATGCACTCTGAAACCTAGCATTTTTCATTGATAATACAAGCTTTAATTTTTGTAATTATTCATATGTTAAAGACCTCTGTTGTATCATCCCTGATTTTTACTTTCTGAAAGTATGTTTTCTGGTATTGTGTGTCATGATTTGTTGTTTTAACATCAGACCTCTAAAATTCTAAAATGTTTCAAAGTGGTTATATATTATCCATTTAGATGTAGTGAGCACAATGGTACAGGACAGATTTTTTGTAGATGAGTTTAATTTGGGGCAACTTACACTTCAGAGAAGCTAAAGAAGATGAAGCCTACATCTCTCATACATCCATCTAAAATGGATTTCCTTCTCAGTCTGCAATGTATTTATCTCGGGTATTACCTTGGTTTCAGGTATTTATCATGGACAGCTTTCTTCAGGAGTTTAAACATTGTCTCCAGGTCGGACTAACCATTATGAGTCATTGTGTTTAGAAAAAACAATCTAATGGGAAGCTAGTTTTGCTGACTTATTATTCATGCCTTCACAGCTCTCCATTTTTCACCCTGTTGCTCAGTATGTTGAACTGGGCAGATGGTGCAGATGACACACAGCTCTTTCACTTAGCTTTCAGTTTTATGTAACACACCTATCTCATTGCCTCTGGCATTTATTTCTTTTATAACCTACAATATTCACATATTCACTAGAATACAGAGAAGATGATACTTAATTAGAAAAGATTTAATGAGCTAATGAGTCGTCATTTTACCTTTTGCTCAATCAACACAAGGAACCAGTCAATATACATTAACAGTTTCTGTTTGTGTGTGCACATGTCTTTATGTATGCACATACACTGTTGTATATAGGGAGAGATTGCATATATAGTGTCATGTTTTTTCACAGGATAAATAAATAGTTTTCACTAAAGTTGTAAGTCAATCATATATATATGTTATAAAAGCAAGGAAAATCCCAAATTGTGCAAGGAGTTTGTTCCTGCATAACTCTTGCGTGCATTATTTACTCTCATTTACTTTAATATGACCACTCCCAAGCTTAAAATTAAGTATGTGCTGAATGATTAGATTTTCAGAAGAACCAGATTATAAAAATCTTCCTAAACAGAAAGTTACTTCCAAGGACTTTTTTTCTTTTGGAAGAATTTCCTAAGATGTATTTTACTCTGCCTGATGATATTTCTGATACCTACAACAGTTTCTTCACATGTGTAGTCTATTGCCATGTGCATATGTGCTTGAAATATGAGATGCATCTACTGTCTAAAGATATCTAAAAGTTGTAATTCCCAGAGGGAAAAAAATTTATATATTAAGAAAGAAGGGCCCAGCATAGTCACCTGGCCTGAATATACATATATAGTACACAAGTTTCTGTTGGCTAAAAAAGTATCATAAAGTTCTCTTTTGTGTAGCAATAGCACATAATAAACTAGAGAAAGAAGAGGTTGCAGACAGCTTCTGCAGAGCGTGTAATGTGTTCACACCCTAGCATGCCCTGTAGTAGCTTGTTTGTACATCTGTACCTATAGGCAGTAGAATCCTTGTTTCACCTTTTGTTCAAACTTCATTTAATAGGTGCAAGCAGCCAGGATAGTATAAACAGAAAAAATTAGTATTGGCTAAATTTAGTCTGAATACCATAAAAAGCCTTCCTGACTAAGGTATATCAAAATATATTATAAGGTACATCAAAGAAGCAGGGAAATTTTTAATATATAACCAAAGTCTCTATAAACAAGAAAACACTGAACACCACTGAGAAATTAAAATTTGAAAATGCGGATTCTGATCTATTTGCATAATTCAAGGTTTTCAGGCTAAAAGTAAAACCCAACAGGCATAAGGAGATTTGCAATAAAAAACACAAGTGTGCAAATCTAATGCTAGCTTCCTCTTGAAAGCATATAATACTTCAAGTAGAGTAATAAAAGAATAGGGCTGTGGAGCAAAATAGGAAAGGAGAGGTTGGCAGTTGAGGATATTACTAATTCTAGTTTAATTAAACTTTTGGGGGCATGATTTGGTTAACATGAATAGAAAAAACATGAGAATCTGAAGATAAAAGTTTGAAGATAGTTTAAGAATACTAATAGCCCCTCCTCTGTGTACATAAATGATGGCAGTTCTCTCCATCTAAAAGTATTTAACTAAGGTCGTTAAGTTACAAGACTGGCTCCCTATGACTTCAGGAGATGTCTTAAATTAAATTAAAAGCTTGATACTGCCAAAAAGGACTTCTCTTTTCCCTCAGCCGTTCTCCTGTAACCCTCTCTGCTCTTGGCTACATGATCCCACTGCTTACCTTGAGCGACCTCTGGAACTCATCTGACTGCATGTTGTTCAACCTTTTAAAACAAAAAAATTACCCTTGCCTACCTTCCAAAGGTATACATTTTTGCCAGGTTAGTGAAATTTGTTGCCTGACCTTGAGATCAGATAAACTCCAGAGGCAACACAAGAAAGATGTGGGAGAAAAGAAAAAGAAGCTGGAAGGGGTGGGGGACAGGACTGAATGCCCTCCCTCCAAGAACTGTTAATTTGGCTCAACCACTTGTCACACTCTGGACTCCCCTGTTTAACCTGTAGAAAGAAGTAAGTTTCTCCTGAAGGAATTTAGAGGAAGATCTTATTCATCTATCAACTATATTAAAAAATAAGGAGATTACCTTCCCAATTTATCTTCTTAAACTGAAGGTTTAACTTTATGTGGTATAAATACCACACCTTCATCTTCCTTATTCCAAATCCAACCTCCAGAGCAAGCTGGAAAATATTCTGTAGCCCTCAATGACTTTTTTCCATTGTTAATCTTTTCTATTTGGCATTTCTCTCATCTTTCTGGTTTTATTTTCTCCTCTCGGTGCTCCTTTTGTTTACATTTCCAGGAGCGGGATGGGTTTTCTTGGTTTTTATTGAACTCATTCACTCAATACTTACTTTGATGTTTTCTCTCAGTGTGCGATTTTGTTTATAATTCTTCCCACTCCATCATTTGTATTAACAATATATCTTTTGTTCTCATTATTACTCCTCTTCTAGCTATATCATTGTGTTTGCATTCTTCTGTAGTTGCTTTGGCTACATCTGTTTGAATTTTCGGCTATAAATGCTGTTTGCTATTGGACAACATAGTTCTCTCTACAATTGCTTACTTTCTGTAGAACATTTAATTTGGGGTATTTTTCCAATTATATGTTTTTTTCTATTTCAGTCTTTTTTTCTCAGAAAAAAACCACAAGGGGTTGTAGCAGAGCAAGACTTCACTAGCAAACAGGAAAAAAGCCTCAGGAAAAGACAACGCTTTTTATCAAGCCAAATTTGTTCACGCATTTGTTTAACCCCTGTCAAATAGGCTGAGTCAGAGATTTGACTTTTTCCTGGTGTTACGTATCTAGCCAAGTATTTGGTTCAGAAGATGCTTCCATCAACCTAGGGATTTTAATTTCTCCAGTTCTGTAGCATCTTACATCTGTAGCTCCGTAAACAGGACACCCCCTCAAATGAACAGCAGCATGTCCTCATGCCATAGATCACATAGCACAGGTGCTCAATTCAGGTGTTGTGGGAAAGTGCTCGGACTGTAGGCTGGAGGGTTTCAGGTTGGGACTGTGACCAAGAGGTATCTGTTTTCCAGTGAGATGAGGGAAGAAAAGGGAAGCTGGAGCACTGTTCAGCAAATGTATGGAGGGCTGGCTGTATGAGAAAATGTGTTTGGAAGCAATTGTGTAAATCTCATTTCCAGTGCATGAAACTTAATAGGCCTGAAGATTACTTGCAGATGTTTCTATTCCTGTATTGTCTATCAGTTAAGCGTTCTTTCTGACTTTACAGACAGAAAATGTAGTAGATTAAGTAACCACTTAAGGTTTTTATTAGAACCATGGTACTTAATTTGGAAATAGAATCAAGACTTTCTGATTCGATGGCAGCTTTTTTCCCATTAGATTGACTTTCTTATGTACATCATGCTACTCCATTGATACTTTTGGTGTACTTGTTCTTTGTGTTCTCTTTGTATATCTCTCCTGACAGTTACAACATACATAATGATTTTTAAACTCTTTTTTCTCCTACATGCATCCTCTTGTTTCCTCTTGCCCTTGTTTCCTTAGCCACATCTTTCAGTTATTCAAGTCCCCCTTTTGAGAAGTTTTACAGCACCTTTGTCATACTGGTGCTAAAAGAAGGAAGCTTACAACATAAAATATTGGAAGAGGGATCAAAATGATAGGTTTGAGCTATTGAATCAGTGAGGCAGTACAAGTCCTGCTAAGCCTGTGTCCTGTAAACTATGCTATGAATTTTCCTTCTTCCAACTTGAATTTGCAAATGAAAGCAAACTCATAGTATTTGACAACAGAGGCTATACTATAACACAGAGCTGATTAATTCTGCTCAGTATTTTGTATGTCTATTTTCTTGCCTTTTGTCCTCATAAATGCATGACATCATGCACAAGTTGAATAGGCTTTCTAACTATAAAATGAATCTGCTTTGTGACTGTCTGTGAACTGTCCTTTAACACTGTGTGAGCTACTGCTGCAATAATAAAGTTTGTTATCTGCAACCTATGTCTCAACCTATTGCTGAGTAGACTGTAACATAAGTGCTTTTGAAAAAGTTATGGAAGCTTTCATGTCTATTGACCCTGTACATCCCTGGCATACTAAGACAGGAATTCTAAAGAATCTCTTAACGAGCTATTTATCAAGGTGTTATTCACATAACAAGCCATAAAGAGTTACCTTCTCTTCTCAGCCAATGTTTTCTCGGCCAGTGTACATAGGTAATGCTTCCATTGTTAATCATTAACATAGTAGTACTAAAAGAATTGTTTTGATCTATTAACATTCAGAAGAGTTTTAATTTGCTAACATGCTAGACTCTGCAGGTGTATAGATTCCCCTGAAAATATGCAAAAATGGCATACATTCACAGGATGAGGAACAGCCCTTTTCCAGTGTGTGCGTGTATGTGTATGCACAGAAAATATATTAGAAATCAGGAATAAACTGAGTTTCTGCTTATAAAATTCTGGGATTGGTGCTTTTCTTTCTTGTACAGTAGTATCAGATTAGTCTATTATGGTGAAGCTTAGTTGATCTGATAGAGTTTGGTCTATTACATTTCCTTTCCTGTTTTACAGACGACTGAATTTTTCCTTTGGGATATGGAGTGAGGATTGAAGTAAGAGCTGGCTTTGGTCCTTCAATTCCTTTTCCAAAGTAAGGCAGATAAAAGTAAAATTCACTATATCTCACTAACAGCTTTAAGGAAAGAAGAACTTTGCTTCTAAATTTAGTTAAATCAGTATGGATATAAAATTTAAAAAAAAAAAAGGTGAATTGTGCACAGTGCTACCATAAGTATAGATGTAAATTAGGCAACTTGGCTCCTGGCACATGGATATTACTTAATACAACCACAGTATCAAACAGAAGAGGTACAGCAATAGCCAGCTTTCTGTCTCATGTTCTTAATACAATACAGAGAGAGATTTATTTAATTTAGTATATTTCGATGGCTGTAGCAAACCAATTTAATGGAATAAATAAGAAAAAACACAGAGCAACAAGTCTAGTTATTTCCATATTTAGTGGACTTCCTGAAGCTGGAATTAAACAGTGTTTATGGTATCAAAATTCCCTGCATGCAATCTTCCTCTCTACTGTTAACTGGCAGTTTACTGTAAGCATCAAAGTAAAAACATGTCTTGAGGTTGGATTTTAAGTTGAATACTAATTAATTTGAACAGGGTTTTCTAGGTTTAAGGGATAGTGTGAAAGGCAGGTTTTGGCATAAATAAATAAACAAGCAGCAAAAAATGGTGTCTAGCTGAAAATATTGGGATGATAGGTGAAAATGACTGTGGAGGACCAACCTGATTGAGGCCTGTAAATGTAAGGCTGAGGTGGGGGCAAAAAAGGATGTGAAGAGAACCTCTGACTGATTTTAACAGCATTTTTGAAAGATTTTAAAACATAATATGTGTATGACTAGCGTATACATTTGTTTTGCACGCATTCTGATTAGTTTTGTAGTGTTCTGGTTATTGCCAAAGCAAGAGCTGATTGTGCAGTCAGTCTGCAGAAATGTTTAAGAAATCAGGAATTTGGACTGTGGGTGCACAGTATTTTCTCTCAGTGCCAAGGTTTACGAAGTTTGCTCACCTTGTACCTCTATCCTCGTGCATGGTCCTTGGTGGTAATAGTACAACTGTTTGTGAGCCTACATGATTAAGCAATCAGGAAAATTATCTGTGTTAAAAATAACCCTTTTTCTTAGGGTTATCTTAACCCTTAACATCCTAAGAAAAAGGGTTATTTTTAATACATATCAGTTTGGGTATATTTCATCATGCAGCCCCGCAAGCAGTTGTATGAACCGTTGTACCAAACCCCAGAATGGGGGCAGGGAACTCTTTAAACAGACTTTGCTACAGAAAACACAGAATATCAGTACAGTCCTTTCCTTCAAGCATTTAAAAAGTAAATTTTTTTTTTTGCATTTTTTTCAGTGTAGAAATGTGCTTTATTGTTTTTATGGAAGCCACTAGAGAGCAGCAAATATTTCAAGAGTGGTCAGTAATAAATGAAACTGGTAAATTGACATCAAGATGATCAGTTAGGTAATTATAGTAAAAGAAGCAGAACTGAGACATTAGTTGCCTGATTTTCTTACAAATACATTCTGTTTGTTTTCTTGGTATAATTGCAAATAGACAGTACACATTTTCAGGTGTGGTTCTACGGGTTATTTCTTTTCAGTGACCTTCAAAGCTGTATCTATTCCATTGACAAGTTTAAGCAAGTGCTTAATCATCACCACAAATAACAGTTCACCAGTTTGAAAGGCAGGAGGCATAAGAACAAATCATTGCTAGTGAGAAAGCTTCTCCAGTTGGAAATTTGTCAGTCAGTCTTAAAACAGGAAGTAAATTACAATCTGGTTTGTGTCGCTAAAAATTTTTCGTAGATATTGCTTATCCTTAAGTGTTCTTGCTGGAGGAAAAAAAATCTGTCTGAACTGTCCCTTTGATTTGAAAACCAGCATCAGCAGAGAGATGCAGCTTAAAAGATGTGGAAGTTAAACCTGGCCTGGACTATTACAGATTATGTTTTATTTCCTCAGAAGACAGATTCAGCCATTAAGAATGTAATTTTATGCCTTTAAAAATAATTTTCTTATTTAAGTCTCCATGGTAGGATCAAAAATATGTATGATAAAGCTAAGTTACATTGTATTCTTTTGATAGTGAAGGCTACATGTATACCCTAACCAAGCTTTGCCATAGCTGGGAGGCAGGATTACTATATTATATTAAGAACAACATTCATGGTTGCAGTCACAGCATGCATTGTCTTATCCTGTTGCTGTACCCTCTCATCTTTATTGGGGAAGAAAGGGAGAAGAATGGAGATGACATGCAGTCTTACTGGGGGTAAATGGCAAATAAGAAAAATATTTTTTAAAGGGAAATTTAACATTGCTAAATAAAAAAAAAGGGTACAAGCTCATTTGTTTGCTGTTCCAGACCACACAGGTCCAGTGGGTGAACTCTTGCATTGCCCAGATGCGAAGGATGCAAAACCTTGGTAACACCACTCTGTAGATAAGACTATTGAACAGTTTTCTGTTCCGTGATCTCATTTGCATCCCACAGTTTCACGAGAGTCCGGATATTTAATAATTTCATTTCCCGGATCTTGGATGGCAGACTTTCCTAGCATTTCCTACCTTGTGAGAATATCCCAGCCTATCAGCCTGGGATATCAAGAAATAAGAAGAACAAAGCAGTGATAACAGAAATATTCTTTAACTCAGCACAGATAATACTTTTGAAGTTAATTATTCTGTATTTATGAGAGATTATTTCAGAACATTATGAAATTATCTAAAAACATGAAGCTTGTGTCACCCAAAAGCAATTTTGGATTTCGAATGAGGCTGAGTTAACAGCCTGAGGCTGCACTGGGTTTCAGAAGTTCAAAAAAGATTGGTTTTTTTTTTTAGGGGTTCCCTGTATCTTTTATAGAAGTGTAAAATCTTGCAAATAATTATTTTCCCGCTTTTAGAGTATCTCTTTGGCCCACTGTTTTGGTCTCCTGAAAGTGTGCCTCAAAGTAATAAGAAACCTTCATCTTTTTGTTAGTGGGATCACAAGCTTTCCAGTGAATGTGACTGAACATACCAAACATACTTGCATGCTGACAGGTGGGGTAGCTATTCTCCCCTTGGGGCAGGGTTGGTGGATCTTAGGTTGTAAGCAAAAACATGTCTGTTGCAGTGAGTAATCGCTGCTGGGAAGAGCTTGCTTCAACAGTAGTTTTAGCCAAGCTAGCAATGAAGCTGGCTCTTCCCTTTGTGTCAATTTAGGATGCAAATTAAGAGAATCAGCTGAAAATTCTTTTGTCAGAATCGGAGGTTTTGAGAGTTTAAAGTTTCAGGTCACCAGAGGAATTGTTAAGTAGATACTTTAAATACAGCTTTCCTTTTTCACTGTGGTGATCACTAGTTTTTACATGTGAATTAGTGCATATGGGCATAAAATGAGAAGAAAATTACCTGGTTCTGTTCTTAGCTTTGCCACAGGACTTGGTTTAATGATCTGGTCCAGCCTAGATTCATCTGGCTCACAAGATCTCTAGACCTGTGTATCTGCTACTGTCTCTACTCAGAGGATGACTGACAGCTCAGATTCACGAGCAGGGACACTTTGCTTTGGATGATTGCAGTTGTTCGCACCCATACTGTCCACCTCGCTGGACTTCAGGGACACTACAGCCATTCACGCATCAGTTACTGACTTTTCGCATATTTTGTGACATATTTTTCTACATTTTACAGCTTGCCATGTTAAAGAACACCAAAATCTATTATATTTATCTTCAGCATGTTGGATTGTAAATTGCGGCGGTACAGCGACTGCTTCACAAGCTGCACAATCAACTGTGCCGAACCTCAACAAAGAACAGAGGCAGGATGCACATCAAGCTTAGCTTCGTTAGTCAGAACTGCAAAGCCACTCTCAGATCATCTCCTAGATTGCAGTTCGTAGGAAGGTGTTCTGAAACTATGGTAGGTCAGGGGCTGATCCATAGGCAGCTGAACCTCTATGCAGCAGAAATGAGGTATATACCTAGGAAAAGTATTTTTATCAGCATCCTAAGCTTGTGCATCCCTCTGACTATTTAGTTGCCTTCTGGTAATTCGGTTAACTTCAGGTGTCTCATCTGTGACATGGGCATAGGAAAGAAACATGCCTAAAGTATTTTCATTAGAAAAGACCAGTTTTGCGTACTCACATTAACAAGTATGTGGGTCCCAATACATTTAATAGCAGGTATAAAGATAGTAACATGAAGACATTTGAATGGTCAGAGCTTATAAGTGATATTATTTTTATCTCAGTTTAGAGAGAAAACTAGACAGATAATCCTGATTCTGTGATGGTGCTGAGTTTCATTCTCTCATTGTCTCACTAATGTAGTACTGGAGTAACACCAATATTAGTGGGATGTTCAAACCAAAGAAAATTCCCAAATAAAAATGCTCTCTACTTACATAACTGATATTTTTTCCTAAGCAAATAATGACATTTTACATAGGGCACTAAAAGACAAAATCCTTATTGTTTCAGCCATACATGGGGATTCATACATCCCTGAGCAATGCAGAATATAGAGCCTGTCCTTGAACCCAAAGCCCTCTGCCAGACTCTTG
>JAVJGG010000088.1:23364166-23386347 GCA_035590195.1 Aviceda cuculoides
TCTTGTTTTCTTGAACTTTAGTGGAAAAAACTGATGCTAAAAGTTGAGTCATATTCATTTATATGAGTCTATCGTCATGAAATAATTAGACAACATGGTTTTGTAAGTTTCAGAAACCAAAATTTCTGTGTAAACCTGAAGTCCTTTATATTAAATTTCCAAGTTAATATAACAAAAAGTTAGAGCACCAAGTTTATGTATGTAAACATAAACAGTGGCAACAATTAAAAGGCCCTTATAATTAATTTTATAATTATATTTTTACATTACTAATATATATTCAATCTTTCATATGTTTAATATCTTTTGTATGTTATTAACTGTGCTGCATAAAGTATATGACTTAGTTTTTTATAAGACACTAATTAAGATCCCTGTCTTCCTGAGGTGATTATTTACCCTGGGTCAGGGTCCAGGTTGCTCAGGTAGCCAGGGCTATCCTCAGTCAGGGTCCAGTCCCACACCAATCAAAGATGAACAGGGTGATCTCAGTCAGCATAGTGGTAGCTCCATCCGTCCCATCCCCTGCCGTACACATCCTCTCCCCATCAACCACAACCTTTCACTACCCGATTTGGGGGTTATATTTTCTCTTATCCGACCCCTTCAGAGTCAACTGAGTCAGATTTTCCCACATCTTTATCATTAACTTGGCCATTCTTGCTGTAAATAGCCAAGTCATCTTCGTAGTTTTCTGGAGAAATGAAAGTTTCAGTCATTCTTATTAAAGCTGTTTAAAGTCATGAAGCAACCTGCTAAGTGGAAAGGGAACTTTCAGGAGCTGTCCAGATGTTGTAGAAAGGGAGGCTCAGGGACCAGTCGGTGGCTCTTTTCTTGTAATATATAAGAAATATATAAATTTCTTCAAGTGTTGACCTCTGTTAAAGCCAATCAATTCTTACAAGTTTTTTAAAAGAATCTTAGCGAAAATTATTTTTTTACTAGAACATTTTTGTAGAAAGAATTGTTCTAAACTACTTTATGTAAAAGCAAAGTAAAATATAAACGATAGAAGGCTTGTGGATTTTTGAACAATGGCTTTGATAGAATTACATAGACTTATTTTTTTCCAATTTGTATTTTAATGCAAAAACCTCAGTTGTTTTGTTTTTCTATTTGCATGTAAATTTTAGTTTGGAGAAGAAAGTCTTTCTGACAATACTGGATCAGTCTTGTAATGAAAGTGGCAGCTGCTTTGGAAAAAGGCAAACTCGAGATTTTTCTTGCCTGCAGTCATCAAAAATCTCTGATTCCCTATGAAAGAAGAATGTCAATCCAGGTGTCATTGCCAAATTCCAGTATGATAATTACATTTCCTACAGAAATTCTCCCCTCTAATTTCAATTAGACAAGATTTTCTCCACTTTCTATGTTGAGATGTCCATGTTACTGGTTCCCTCCCTTCAGGCAGCTGACTTACACTTCAATCGTGACTGCATATCAGCGTGGCACAGGCAAATCCTGTAAGCAGTGTGTGCCTTTTAACTGATTTGTAAAACTTCCTCTGTGTCTGGACTGTAGAAACGAAAAGCAATAGAAAGGTGAGATCATGCTATTATGAACAGACAGTAGCATGGGAGTAGAAGCTAGTAAGACATCATTTCACATGATAATATTCAGTATTCAGTAGTATGATAGTATTCAGTAATCCAAATATGGCAAGGTAACAGAAATACACTGAAAGGCAACAAAAGCCTAATAAAGAACAGCTAATTTGCAGACACCTTAATTTGCAGGAGATTGACCATCAAAACCTAAAAGTCAGTTCCAACAAGTTTTGACTAGTAAACTGTCTGGCTAGCTGGGGAGGAGAAAATAAATAAAATCTAGACAGCTCAATCTTCTCTGTCCCTACCCGAGGGCTTGCCTGCCGATGTGAAACGTCAGCTGTGTTACAAAGCTATTGTGATCCACAATCCTTGGAAAGAATAAAGATCATGGAATATACTAGGTAAAATTAAAGGAGTTTGCTACAGACCCCTTTGATCCACTCTGACTGATGATCAGTGTTTTCTGTCACATGAGGGTCTAATCCAAGTTCAGGCTTTGCCTCTGGATTTTTGTTGAGCTACTCTCTACTTGATCCAGCAAACTATGTAGCTGCTTCCCTGTAATGTGGTGTTCATGAGGAAAGCTGAAGTCCTCGGTGAAGGAAGGAATAGTAAAGAATTATTTTCAATGGCCCTGAATTCATGTTTTCACTTCCTTCATATTCTTGCAGTCTCTAGGAAAAAGCTTTTAATGTCTAGGTAAGTTGGATCTGAGCATTTTCTGATTAGTACATTCCTGACAAGCTTGTCATGGTTGATGCTGTGTCTGTAACTCCTATGACACTGTCAGCATACATATATTATGCTTGCCTTTACTGGCTGAACCAAATCCATGGAGAGTTGTAGGCTAGCTCACATTGTTGCTGCCCAATGAGTACTGCTTTTATGAATAAAAAAATTTTATTATCCTAAGCAGGAATCTTTCAGTAGTAGGAAGTTTTATTTTGATTGTCAGATTCTAATAAAGATTTTTCATTGCTAGAATAATTTCTCTGTTAAAGATGGCTAAAGAACGGCTCTCCATTTTTTTCAATATTCTAGGCAAGATGCCAATTTCAGAGCATTTCTCTGAGCTATTATTCATGCTTACAAAACTGGTGCTAGTGAAAGAAAACAAAACCTGTTTTTCAGATGTCGAAGACTGGGGCACAGATGTTTACTGCTCTACCCAAGATTCCATATAAGAATTAAGTGGCAGAGGAAATGAAACTGAGATTTCTTGACAGGTCTTAAATTTTAATGGTTAAGGGATTTTTCCTATTATATCTTCCTGCTAGTTCATGGCTGATTCTTAAGGGAACATGACCAATAACAGGTTGAATCTCAATTGAGGTTGAATCTCAATTGCTTTATCAGCTTTCCAGAAGATATTGTGGCAGCTGACCTTTCTAGTGGGTTTGAAAAACTCACCAAAGCAAAGGGAGGCAGCTGAGGAAAGACCTGGGTTGAGAGAACACTCCCTGTGTTCCAGGTTTCCAGCCTCACGTATGTTTAAAGGTAAAACTCAATATGTGCAACATAAGGGTATGGAGTGAAAAACAGTCATATAAGAACCTGGGGAGAGTTCCAATGGTGGGAAGAGTCCCTTTTTCATTTTTATTGTTTTCTATGAGTAATAAATTTTCAGCTTTGAATTTTCTGACACTAAGTTTAAAAAAAAAAAAAAAAAAAAGAAAACTAATATTCCTGTCAGAAGCAAAATTTGGAGGACGGCGGTTTTGGGGTGTGATGAACCATTAGTTGGGAGATTAACCAGGAAAAAAGGCAAAATGTACGATAATGCTGAGATAGTAGAATATGGTTTCCAACTTTGTTGAAGTGTGGATGAACATACAGACTGGGTTATGGGGAATTTTGAAAAGCAATCTATATCACACTCAGTTATACTGGATAATACTCTGAGAAGAGTTTCTTTCTTTTTACATCACAGATTTAATATGGAAGAATCTCAGAAGAAGATCAGGACCACATAAATAAATGTAATTCCAATTAACATAACAGAAGGCCTATTTATGTGTACACACAGCTGCTCTATCAGGGTTCCAAACCATCAATGGGAAGGCCACAAGGGTAATTACAAAGTGATTCAGTTCTTACCCATAACAAAAGACCAAATATCCCACTTGATTACACTAATCTTATTATACTCAAAAAGATATATAGATGAGTACTTCAGACTGTGAATCTCTCTGTTCTTCTGTACTTACCAGTGTTGTCCACAGGATCTGAAATCACCTGGAAGCTTTATTCCTATACAGCTCAATTAAAACCTAGAGATTAGCTGAGATGGATGACTGTCAAGCTTGGAGAGTGCTGTTACCAATTCAGTGAGCAGCAGTGCCTTCCTATTGAATTGCCTTGTCTCTGATTACTGCACCATCACCTGTATGGATACCCAGAGGCCTTATTCCCCTACCACCAGTACAGGAAATAGCTCTGTCCTTAGGCCCATGACGGAAAAGGTAAAGGGGTCTTACTTTCCTTTGTAAGAAAAGAGGGAGTAAGACAGGAAGAAAGATAAAAATAGGTATGATGCAGCTCTAGTTTAGGAAGCTCAAAAGCAAATTGAGTGATCCCAGTACCTGGGGTATATGCAGATTGTCTTCTTTGTTTCCTTTCCTAGTCAGATTAGGGGAATTTGTATTAATCCCTTCTGTAATTTCACTGAGCTTCAAGAAAACTTTAGATGAAGACTCTCACATAAAATATATTCCCCCATACAGCTTGCTCAGGATTGCCCAGTGTAAATACAATATAGTAACATGTTTATAGTAGCCATTTTTTTATAGTAGCAAGACGTTTAGAGTGTCTGAGGGTTGCTTTCTATGACATAAAGCGTATTGGTGGTTCATTACATGTTTGACATACAGAAACAAAATAAGAATTTTGCTGGCCTCATCATGAGAACTAACTTTGGGTCTGAAGCAGCTGATATATTTGATGATGTCCCCCTCTTTACCTTCCCAGCCCAAAAATCTGGAGTTTTTTCTTTTGTTTGTATGTTCCAAACATTTATTTATAAAAGGTTTCTCAAAGTAGGGAAGTTACTGACTTTGTGCTTCCAAGGTTGGCCTCAACTACAAGCAAGGTCAGTGGCTGCTTTTGATTCCTTGTATCTTGACGCTTCAGTGACATCTCTAGAAGAGGAAGCCTAAAGTTTAGGAAAGTAAAAGATAGGTTACTCTCATTGAAAGCTCATCCCTATGAAGCCTTCATTTTAACTTTTTTATGGCTTATTTATTTCCATGTTTGAGTGCCTGTGACAGAAGTTCTCCAAGACTTATCCTGAAATTTACCTGGCGCCCTCACAGAAGAGAATACAGTAAAATAATCTGATGTTTTCACCACAAAATGCGGAAGTAGTCTTTAACTTTCCTCAATGAATTTTTTTGTCATATGACAATATGATTGAGTCATTTGAGCCTGCTACAAATAGTCAGATTGATTGTTACCCTTGACCTCTGCAAGCTCCTAAAAATTATCCTGTACCAGTGTACATATGAACTAAAAACAGAAATACTGGGTAAACCAGTTACACGGGTACAACTGGAGCCAGGTGATGAATTCTGGTAATCTCCTACCTAACAAGAGAACAGCACCAATTTTACATCTGAAGATTTTTTTTTCTGCACCTTGTAAGTACAAGTTTGTTTTATTCCTAATCCAGAAGATTTTACTCATAAACTACAGTTCTGTTATATTTTGAAAGAAAAAAATATTTCAGGAAAATAGATATGCATGTTAATGTCTCTTTGAATTAAATGTTAGTTGAGTGGCACTCTTCAGAGATTATTGCATATAATCATTCTTATGGATTTTTCTAATAGAAAAATTATAGAATAGTATAGGTTGGGAGGGACCTCTGGAGGTCTGTGATACAAGCAAGTTACACAGGGCATGTTCAATAAAGATATGAATATCTCCAACATAGAGATTCACCTCTCTGGGTCCGTGTTTGGATATTTGACCACATCATGGTGAAAAATACATCTCCTAATATGTCATCAGAATGTCCTTTTCTGCAGCCTGTGCCTCTGTCCTTTTACTCATCCTCCAAGAAGAGTCTGATTCTGTCTTCTCTATATTTTTTATCCTTTACAGTTTAACTTATTTACAAAAATTCAACATCCTCAGAGCGTGAGATAAGGAATATCTCAGACAAGTTTCATTCAAATGGTGTCTATTTCTGATAATCTGATTTTACCTGTAACCATTAAGATTAATGCACATTGCAAATATTTTCTGTTTTCAACAAGAAGTCAGCGGTAATGTCCAGCATAAGATGATAATTTCTTGCTTTACAAAACTGAAGAGCTTGGTTATTGTAACATTTATTTTTAAAGAAGAAAATTGCCCCCAGGCTGTCACTGCAAATCAGTTAATATTTTTCTATTTTATTTTAAAATACAATATTTAGTGTTACTGGGGAATATATCAACTGCGCAGAATGAAGGTAAGTTATACATGGAACCTATGTCCAGAGTGTTGGAGTAGTGGCTGCACTGATAGGCCTTTATTGCTCTGACAAGCATCACCTGGGGCCTTCACCCACACCCCTTGCCAGTTGGTCCAGGAGCCCTATTTCAGCTCAGGCCTGGGAAGCTGTTCCTGATCTGACCTCTCTGTTAAGGACCAGTAAGAGTGGGGCTGCTCAATGTGTTTGGGAGGGGGTAGCAACCCTGGAGGCATGGGTGACTATTGCACAGACTGCCCCTTTGCTGGGCAAGGGCTAGTCCTGCAATACCTGATGTGCATGTGCAGATGTCATGATCCTTCAACAGCCCCAGATGATGCAAGTTAACAAGCTAGGGTCTGTTCTAGGAGTCCCAGTCAGTAGCAGCAGGAGGAGATGGGGCCAGAGATCACACTGGAGAGCGATAAGCTACTTATGACACAGGTACATGTACAGCATGGCTGAGGGAAGGGCTCAGGGCTGAGCTGAAATGGGCTCTTGGGCCTGTAGGTATGTTATGTGGATGGAAGCTCCAGCTGTGCTCAGTCTGGTCACCAAAGGCTTACTAGTGTACTTGGGACACTGACAGTGAATATAGTGTAGGCAGAAAGCAAAAAGCCTTTCTGAAGTATCTTGCCACAGTTAATCTCCTGAATGGGTAAAATGATAGGTAAATCAAACTGTTTTAACAAAAGTGGAGTCATTATATGAGTCTACAAGAACCAGATTGGTATTGTTATCTGTGAAATCTGTGTACTTGGTTTTGGTCGTCTTTCTGGTACAATGTTCTCTATAGGCCATATATTAAATGAGGAAGGATTACGGTGTGAATAGCTGAAGTGCTGAAGTTTTTGGACTAAGAAACAGCAATAAAAGTTCTGATCTGAAACATAAGGTTTCTTTCACTGGCTGCTTTCCTGCTTGCTGCCTCATCCTGCTCACATACACAATATTCTTCCTTCAGGGAACCATCAGCCACTCCAGTGCAGATGAATATGTAGAAGAATAGCAACAGGACTAATTTACTTACTACCCAGGCTCTGAATGTGGATAGCTGAGAGGTCAGTTACTACCCCTGCAATTTCATTCTCTACTGTTCAACACCTTACCTGGGTCAGATACTGTTTCACTAACTAGTTTTGACACACTATCACATATTAACTCCTAATAGCATGCAATTAGAAGGTAAGCAACTGGGGCTTATCATTCCCAGTAATAAGCTCAGTTTTGATCTTCAAGGCATACCTTAATCCTGCATTTTTTCACCTAATGTCTCCTGAAGATTTCAAAAGGTAGTCTAGCTAGTCTTGTGACTCTGGCATCTCCAATACCTAGCTCTTCTGACTAACATGAAGGAACAGCTAAAAAGACTTGCATAGTGGACTGGTTTTCCTGTGAGCAATTGCTATATTTGCTAGAGTGGTGTTGTATGTTCACAAATTGTAGATTTTTGAAGTTGTGAATGGAACAGGAATTCCTAGAAGACTTTCAGGTTGGAATATGAGGTATCTTGGAAATATTGCATCTGTTTAGTATGGGAAATTTGTAGCATCTTTGAAGAATGAATACATAAGGTCCAAGATAAATATCACTGTCAAATTTATTTTTTTTTAATTCCCCTCACATACTGCACTAGGGACAAATCAAACACCCTGTGGCTATTTCTTCTTCCTTTCCTTTGGTTTTATGCATTTCCTTTAAGCCATTACCAGAATGTAAACGTTTCAGGATCGAATCAACTTTTATGGCACAAAGGTCAACGTTACTGGCTTATTATTTTACTACTGTCTTTCTTCATCCTTGTCGATAGGCCAGCATGTGGTCAAGAGCATCCTGGACAGCATTGTGCAAGGTATGAGCAGGTACCTCCTGCAACTGCAGCACATGGTTATAGCCTAGGGTAGCTCCTATGGTGAACCACTAGAGGCTGCTCAATAAACACAGCCCACAGCCTCACCCCTTGAGGAGGGTGGATGAGATCGTATGTACGACTGAAGAAAAACATTACTAGAGCAGTTGCCTAAAAGACAACATGTTCTCCTTGGTTGGGATAGTGAGGAATTACAAGAATAGAAATAAAAAAAAAAAATCTGAGTAATTTTATTTGCTGGTTATAAACGTTAACAGTTGAAGACAGAATCTTGCTGACTCATGCTATTTCTATTACACATAGTGCTTGATGAAATTGAGGGGAAAACAAAAAAATGTATGTACAGGAACAAGTTATAACTCCAGCAAAAACATCAAGGGATTTCATCCTTGGCCATCCTTCTGAATAACTTCTTGGGGAAAAAAGTGTGTGTATGTGTACTTATATAACATACATTTTAAATACGTGTGTGTGTGTGTATAAATACATATGCATGTTGTTGAGGAAAGGATTCCTAACAAATCCGTTGATCCTTCTGTCCTCGTGTTTGCATCATCCACTGGAATTTCTTCTTAAGCTCAGATGAGAAAGAGAGATTGTTTTCTGTTCACTGGAACTGCTGTTTCTTCAGTGGCTCTACCAACAGAACACTTTACTGATGTTTAATAAGGTCACACAGGGAATCACTGTAGGTATTGCACTACACCCTGAATCCCTGAACTTCAAAAACATTATCTAGGACCTTTCCAGCTAAGAAGAACAAAAACTATATCGATGTCATAAGTTATGATAATCAGAATTAACTACATAATAGAAATTAATTGCATTTACCAGAATCTAGAGACAGATTCAAAGGAAGAAGAGGTAAGAAAGTATCAGAGGCAAATGTGGGCTCTAGAATGACCTCCCAAAATGGAGGTCGTCTAAGCCCTGACACTTTCATCAGTAAATTTAGTATTGTGGAGCTGAAGGGACAGTAGAGTCAGAAGCTTACTAGTAGCTCAGTGCTGATTCATCTGGGTTGTTAAACCTTGCATTAGTTAAGCAACAACAATTGAGAAAAGAGCTGTTTCCTGGAGATTAACAGGTGATGGGGAAGGCTCGATGGCCTCAGGCTGCTTTTGTTATTAAAAGGTGGGATGGGGAGGAAAAAAGCTGGCTGTATGGTGTTTATTCATGAGCAAAGCTGGTTAACAGATAGGGACAGGATGTTTCTAAAATGACTATTCCAATCATCAGATTGGAGCCCCTTCTTGGAAACCGGACTTTGTAGCAGACTGAAATTATACCTAAAGAAAGCAACTGTTCAAAAGGGTATGTCTGTGCATACTGCTGTAGATGCTTGTTCAGAACGACGTAAAGGGAACACTCAAAATACATATGCTTGTGCGTCTGGTATGCTGAAAAGATCTGTCCTTCACACCATCAGGTTTTTATGATATTCTGGGAAACAGACACTGACATTCTTGTCCAAGATCAGTTTCTGTCTCATACATAGGTGATATAAAAAGTTTAAGGATAGTGTCGTACTATTCTTTTTCCTCAGCTGTTATATCTGTGCTTTAGCTATCACTCTAAAAAGATTTGAAAATGTAAAATTGCAAAAGTAATTTGAAAGACCCAGAGGCTGAAATAGTTGCTGTGGATATTTCAAAATACTGCTAAGTAGCTATGAATGTACGACCCATTAACTAATGAAGAGTTTGGCTGCTTACTGTTTAATCTCACTTTATTGCTTTGTCTCCTTCTGTACATGCATCTGAACTAAATAATTGTAGCATCTTTAGATCAGTATGGTCTGTACTAAACTGATTAGGACGTATGCCATAACATTTCAGTTATGGCACCTTAAGGATGTCTATTCTTATGTCACCTCATACTAATGTTATATTTCTTTGAAGGACCCTATGAGGGCATAATATCATGATCATTCTTCTTCACGGCAGTACTTGCTAAATCAGCTTATAGTTAAAACAGCATTTCCAGCCCCAGCCAACCTCCAAAAAGAAAAATGTTGTGAAACTGCAAGTTAATTTAGCTAAAGGATAGTTAGGGAGTCAAGGCTTCTGAAAATTCCCCAAAAAATTTACTTGCCAAAACAAGTTTTAAACTCCTGGTTACAAACACAAAATCAGCTTTTTACAGTGTGTAAGCAGTGAGAGAGAGGTTGCATCACGGCTTTGGCCAGTTTTATGGTTTGCTGAAAGGGGAAGACTCTTTACTGTCACTCCTGACTGTATGCCCCTCTATTTATGTAGGCTCTGGCAGTAACAGACTCTGAGTAGAACAAAGTCAGCCTAGTGACTAAAAGGCGTTTTACTGGTGAATTAACACGTTGCATTGGCTGAGCTAGAGTCTGACCACAACCACAGCAGGTACAAAGAGACGGGATACCTGAAGCTGGGAAAGAGAAGAGTAGGGAAACAAGGACCTCCCACTTCTGGCAGTGGCAAGCTGTCAAACCAGCTTAGCTGTAGTATTTAACTTCAAAAATTGTGTTCAGAAGTTTTGCTTGAAAAGGCAAGTGTCAAATTAAAGATTTTTCTGAACAGAGTTTTAAGTTCAGAATTAAATTCAAATTTGCAGGTGGTCATGTGAGCCTGTCGTCTGATAACTATTCAAACCATTAAAGTTTTAGACTTGAGTATCATCTCTATATTAAAGTTGTAAAAATTTCCCTTGGTAATATGATGCAATGAAACAAAACGTACAGAGGCTTAAATACCCTCAGCCAGTTTTGCAGTAGTCTTACCGTCCCCACTATGATGAAAAGTGTCCAGCATTCTCTTAGCAATGCTGCTGAGACTACTGAATATGCTATCACTCATAACCTGTTTTTTTGTTCCGGTCATCTGGAGCAGTTCTGAGCAGCAGAACTACTGAACATTTCTGCAGCAGAAAGGATCGTATGAATGCTCCCTGGTACTTTATGGGTAAAATAATCCTAAATGTCATTAAAAGTCTTTGCTGGGTGTTTAAACAAGGTCCTTGGTCGGTGTTTAAGCAAGCAGATGATTTTGAAGGAAATTAGAGAGCATATACCTGCCTTTTCTGACAGCAAACCCAAGAAGGCTGCACTTTCTGCTGTAGAAGCTCTGACGAGTAAGTGGAATGTATTATTGTTTTCAGCTGACAGAACTGTTCACAAAGTAAACTGTCTATACCAGATCTGGAAACATTTTACTCATTCTGAGGCTGAATAGATCTTTGAAATGCTTTTGGCAGGCCGACTATTAGTACATACTTCCATGTTAACTAGTTACAATTCACACAAAATATGAAAAATGATTTGCTGTAGGCCACATGAGCTGAATTAAGTTGTGAATTGTGTTTGCCTTCTGGATCATAGCTTGACTACCCTGATCTACGTAGTAGAAAATGTTCAAGCAGAGGATGCCATATTCTGCTGTAAAGGTTAGTGTACTAATGGTGAAAGCTAAACTGAGCAAATAAATGGACATTTACCATTTAACATATGTGATGTAGTGTTTCTATTAACAAACACTGCTACTGCTGAATGTTCCTATGGACTGTAAATTTTTCTTTCCATTTTTTGGAGAGGAAATTCAAGACAAAAGTCTCAGATCTTTTTTCTAACAAGTTGAAATACTCCTTTTCTCCTCCTGCCTCATTGAGACAAACTGTACAGCAGTGCAACTGCAACAGCAGTGTGTTTGTCTGCTTGCCTTGGGTGTATTGTGCAGTCACTGCCTAAGAACATTTTCAAAGGTGACCTAATTCTGGGTGGGCTATAAAGAAAAATGCCAGTTTAAAAAGGGAAAGGGAAAGAATATCCATGGACTTTTCAAGGCTTCTGTCTATCACCTCTACATTATGAAAGTCTCATATCTGATTCCCACATGTCATTATTATATGTATATAAACATACATATTTTATATTTAAAATTGGATGTGTCTATTATCCTGTGGTTTTCTTTGTAGTGCATATGAAGTGTGAGACTTATTACTGTTTGAACATGCCTCGTATTTTTTTTAGATATATCTACTTGTTTTGATAGTCTTCTTCAGGGTAAAAAATTCAAATTGGTCCAGAGAACACACAAACCTGGGGTAAAAGTCTAATCATTGGGTAGAATTTGACTGTTATCTTCCCAAGACATTAAGGAGAATTGTTAGAATTAAATTGAAGGAAGCAAAGAGAAAGAGAAGGCAAAAGATGTTGTGCAACTGTTGAGCAGAGATTTCTCCTATAATGCTTTGTAAAACAAACAAAACCAAGAATCTCTTCATGTAGAGTTAGTCATTTGAGACTGACTTTGCAAATCTGAATGGTGTTTGATCAGCACAGTGGTCCAACCATAAAAGTAATCTAGGGACAGCTTAACATTACATCCTTCTACTATTCCTGAACAACATACAAATTAGTATGGATTATTATTTGAATGAGACCATAGGAGAAAATCCATGATGAGATTTTGGTTCAGCTGATAGCATTTACCATTTGATTTGAAGGTAAGACAGTACCTGCAGAGCACTGGTATGGGATACTGTGCCACTACTATCTTCCAGAGCATTTCTTATAAGGGGTTTATAGTTTCATGGCCAAACACAAATGTGTTATGATATTATGTCTGCTTAAAGGCCTCCCACACTAATTTCAGCTTTTTAAAGCATACTTCACTGCATGCCTAAGCCAGTGTGTGGTCTTGCAGAGATTAAATGACAGTTATGTTCCATTAATATAATTCTACCCTTTAGCCATGGGCAAAGGACACAGTTTTGGAATTCTCAAAATTAAGATGAAGGCAAGTATTATGAATAACCTTAAAACCAGCATTCACTGCATATCTTACCATGTGGAATAAAAGGCATCTAAATAGTGCAAAAGAGTAGGGTACATCAAGCATGACACTAGCAATGCATTTTTTATTCAGAGTGGATCCAGAGCCTAGAAAATATGTCTAACTTATATAAAAATAATGGCAATAAAGCTTTTCCTTTCTTGCTTTAACTTCCAACAGGAATTTACCCATGTATTATTCAGGGCTAGTAAATGAATTTTTACAAGGCCCACTGGAGTCTTTTATCTGCTGAGTTCTATTGAGTCTGCTTAGCAGGAAGCAATAGTTGAACTTGAATGCAACAAGTTAGCTCTGTGCTGAATGCTGCCTTCACAACTGACATCTGTCATGTCACAATGAAACTTCTTGAGAAACTGTGCAAATGGTAAGAAATATGAGATCTTTTGCAGGAATATGGTTTACATCACATTTGGGATCTTTGCATGACCTAGGAAAAATTCGGTCATGATCCAGCTTTGGACTAATGCTTGCCATTGGAGATGACTTGATATACACAGAGGTTTTTTCTACATTCTTAATCAATGGAAGCATATCCTCATCGCCTTCCAAAGGCCCTGTCAAGCAAATGACTTTTGAATTGTGGCTAAAATATAATTTCATGCAATTCCCAAGTAGGAGCAGATTTCCTGAGTTTCTGAATCCTCACAGAGAGTTCTGCCAGTCACGCCTTTTGTTATATCAAGGATATCAAATTGAGGCACATGGACTGCAACTGCGGCCATGTGTTGGCATGTGGGTACACAGAGGAAGGAGTAATGAGGAAGAAAAATAAGAGGTCACACACCCGTTTTATGTAGTACTTGTAGTTCATAACCAACATATAAAAAAAAAAAAAAAGAAATTGCTTCGAGTCAAGCAGTTCAGAAGTAGTCCTTGCTGTACTGACATGAACTTCATTTTATTAGGTTTTTAAGGTGCAGCCTTATGCAGAGTACATGACAACAACATAATCCAAATGGAAAACAATTATTAAGGGCTACACAAGGAGCAACAGTTGCATAGGTATAGTAACTTCAGAGTGAAGCTGCTTAAACATGAAGGCATTGCTGGGAGGGGTGGAGGAAAGGTGTCATGAAGAAGTATTTATATGGAATGAGCGTGTCTCTCCTAGGCAGTCATTCTAAAAAAGGGTCCTATGTACTGCTGCTAGAAAAATGAGAGTCGCATTCAAAACAAATGTAAAAATATTAAGTGTATAATGGCATTATAGCCGGTGTGAATTTCACCCTATTAAGGCAGTTTTCTTTGACGTGTCACTTCCTTTCATTGAGGGGAAGGGGGAGACAGTAATGACTATATGTCGTGAATGACGTGTTGAAAGTATTCAATTTATACTTGTAATACTATTGTAGGAAACTTGTGATCTCTACAGATCATTCTGTGTTGCTATATACTCAGCTAATACTCTGCATTTTCAGATACTTGGGAGAAAGTATAGAAGAATATAAACTAAAGGAAGATTAAGGAAGCCAGAAATACTAAAAGGGAACAGATCAAGTGTCTGCCTTTGGCCCAAATTTGAAAATTCTGAGGGAGCAGAAAGGTGAGGAATGAAAATGAATATATAACAAAGGATCTATGTATATATGCAGATAGATATACATGCATATTTGTCTGTAATATGGGATCATGTATTTTGGTGAGCTTGCTATCCAAACATTAACATTACCTTGGTTGAAATAAGATGTGTTTTGATCTAGGAAATAGATTAGGAAACTGAACTGTTATATTTTGATTCTTTGAAATTTGATGTCGAAGTCATTGAAGTGGTTCAAACAGCATGTAAATTAGCTTTGTATATGTCTTTATCCTCTAAAAGGCTAAAGAAATGAAACAAGTAGATCCCTGAGTTCTGATTTTCCTTCATGCATAAACAGTGCTCTTGAAATTACTGGGTTTTGTCTCACTCAAGGACAGTGGATCAAATAAACTCCTCAATGTTTCACCCCCATACTAATCTTTCTTGATACATACTGAAGTTTTTGTTTCACATTAAAAATGAAGGCAGCAACTGAGGCTTTCCAATACACATCCTTTGCCTCAGTATTCCTCAACCATTGCACACACCATCATGCCCAATGCCAAGCCAAGTTCTCTGTTGAAATGTGACAAATGTTTTTGTCATCTAGCCTTGATTGTGTTGTGGAAAGACAAGTGAAGACTGAAGAGCAAATTTTATATTAAACAGCAGCACTTGACAATGAATATGTGTTGTCCAAGAACCAGGAACTGTGGGTCTGACTTGCCGAACTGTTGGCTTAATTATCCCTTTTTCCTGAAACAGACTTAACACTTTTTGTCAGTGGTCATATGAATTTTTTTTTTCAGCTGGGACTGTATAATCCTGCCTGCTTAACCCAGGTATTACCAGTCCCCTAGGATTCTTCGAAGAAAGGGATGTTTTCTTCTCTACATGAGAGAAAAAACAAGTCTATCTTATGCAGCATATTGTCCATACAACAATGAAGAAGTTACTCTATGACTCTGAGTGTATGTATATAGTGGTTTTGTAAATCCCTTTGAGCCTAGTCTTGAGAAAGGCAACTAATCCCAGTAAAAGGGTATTGCTTCATATAAAATCTTTGCAGAGCTGTGGAGGACATTCCTCCGCCCCAGCTGCTGAGGCTGTTTGCATACTGGGGCTTTGGTTGCTACTATAGATAAACTGCACAAATAAATGAAACTGGCTGTTACGTTACACCCACTAGTTTTGTTTCATTATGTAGATGCTCACAACCTCCTTCTTGCCTGCCACCTCCCAGTGGTATATTGTGACTATTATGGAGACTGCTGTTCCTTTGAAGCAATGAGGATGCATCCTCAAACGCATTGTCTGTCTCTTATTGCTTTTAGGCCTGTGCAACCAAGTTGTAGTTCTTAAAGTATGAATCCTTTCTCATTGCATTTGATCCTACATCATCCTATTGTGTACTGCAGGTTTCATTCTCAGAAAAGCAGAAGTAACAATAAAGTAACTGATTCACAATTTTTAATTTGCTATAGTTGTCTGACTGTAAATATTTTCCTCTTTAAAGAAATCCTGAAGGAAACTTGCACTAAAATGCCGTTGATTTTCTGTCCTTTCTTTCAGTTGTTGTGATTACAAAATACTTTCATGCCCATGAGCTGGAGCATTTTGATTAAGTACCCACAGAATACAATTACTCACACCTACTCGACCTTACAGCTGTGCTAGTAACTGCATCTTATTAATCATCCTTACTATCCACCCAAACCTCAGAAGCTACTATAATTTGTAACATGTCACAAAAACTGTAAGAATACCTAGTGGTAACCTGAAGTCCCATTTGCAGTATGCAGTGGCAATAAAACAAAAGATGATTTTATATCCTGAATCAGAGGGAAGGGTAAAGGGGGAGATCTGTGAAACTACAGGAATGATTCATCAGATAAGAAGGTTTCTAATATGAATGTTTGGGGTGCTTTAGGCATTTTTTAGGCAGCTTAAGTTTCAGCAGAGTTCTGTGCTTTGATTTTTTTTTTTTAATAGTACTGAATGTGTGTTTAAAAATTGTTTCTTTATACTATGGTTAAAAAAAAAAACAAAACAACAAACACGACAGCTTCCTGAGATTCATATAAATGCTGAGCATTGACAGGACTGACAAATATTTTTATATAATAATTTAAGTTACAGATGAACCAGAAAAAGGAGGATGCAAGTGATCTAGCAATTATACCATGATGCTGCCTCAGAGCAGGGTTGTTTACATATAATGAAGCCTTATCCTGTCTGCTGGAACTGACAGTCTACTATTACTCTAATAATACAGCGTATGTATCAGCCCAGAGGGATTTGAGAAGAACCCACCAATTCATTTCTTCTAGTCACAAAGCAGCCACCAATGGAAGAGCTGGATTTAAACTGATGAAAGGGTAGGAAACGTATTATCTGTATCCTCAGAATAAAATACTTTTGAAAAATACATCTCATGGTAAACATTTCCCCAAAACCTTGTGTGAACTGTTTAACAAGAGCACAAAGACAGGTGACATGCACTGGCTTTGCCAGCCAGCCAAGATGTTAAGATGTAGCTGTTTATGCTTTTTTACCTGCAATTATCTCTCTGGAGTATAGGAGACTGCTCTTAAGGCTGCACTGTGCAGGAAGTGCTAAGTATGTTCAAAAAGGTGTGGCTTAGCTCCCTAGCAATTCCATGGTAACAGGGGCGTAGTGAACTAGCCTTAAGTAAAACAAACAGGCTTTGTGGAAATCAAAAGTTGAGAATGCAATCTGTTCACATCTCTCTGATTAAAGCAGCTAATCTTTGATTGAAGGTGGTGGGCTCCACCTTGTTCCCATACACCTAACAGGTTCACAAGGGTTGGATAGATTAAGTCTTGTGCTTTCAATACTAATGCAAAGGAATGTTTTTTAAAGTAATTTTTGCAAGATGTGTTATGAGAAAAAGAGATTAAATTTGCGCATTATTTTATCACAAACATAATGTTAAATAAGAGAAAAGCCCTGTATCATTTATTAAAAATCTCATGACCCTGTACAGAATGGCTCATCTTACACTGAGAGGTACAGAGCAGAACCCATAATGCTGAAAAAAATCTCCACCCTTTGTTATTGAGTCCTTTTGCCTTGTCTTCCCCAAGGGAAATTACATGTTGTTTACCAGAAGTCGACCAGCACAAGTTCAACTCCTATGCAAGGCAAAGCAGGTTGCTGGTACTTTCACCTGGCTAGCAAGAACTTAATTTATAGACAGTGTTCTGTTCTCTAGGAATCTACATGGAGAAAGCACAGGTTTTTTCCTGCTGTAGATACACCCTCAGACAGGGATTCCTGCATAGATAGAAAGTAGTCTAGAGATCTGAAGAGATAAGAAGACCTGATCTTCACAGTCTTACAACTTCTGTCTGTACAAAGTAGGTGTAAAATGCCACCCAACATGACTCACCGTAGCAGTGACAGCCAGCTTGGCTGCCTTTAGTGACAGCTGCAGGTGTTCAGCAGTAACTAGCCATAGAGAAGCTGAATGTGCCCTAAAGCCACAGATTCAGGATACTATAAGGCAGCAGTACTCATCTTGTTTTCCCATTTGTCACTGTCTCGTTTTTGCCAGGATGTTTGTGGGATCAACCTCTGAACCAAGTGTGGGAATGGATCCATCTTAAGGCATACTCTACCAAAATGAGGTGGTGTGGCGCCCTGTTTGGTTTTAACTGAATCAGATCCAGCTTTCTGAAACTGGATCAATATTTCAAAGCTGATTCACAGTGTAGCTCCACAAACAGTAGTGCTGAAGAATCAGAGGGGACAATGAGCCAAAGGTGGGATGAGAATGAATAGCTGAGGCTGGATGAACAAGGTATGGCTGCAGTTTTTATTTATGTCAAACATATTTTATTATGAAACCTACAGCTTAAGGGCACAGTTTGTCATATATGTCAGGCCCAACCAGCTCCTAACTATTCCCATTTCATCAGTGGGGATACGTTTGTTCATAGTGCATACCAGGATTCAATCTATCTGGAAAATAATGAAGGAGTAGATCAGACTCCTCTGCCTCCCTGCTCACACAGAGCAAAGCACTAGAGAATGGAAAGAAGTGGTTGAAAGTTAAAGTTATGTCCCAGACATCTACTTCACCCAGAGTGTTATCAGTATGTTCACTCTGGTCACTGTGTAGCCACTCCCAGGATGTGCCAGTCAACTTTCTCTTGTGTATGCCCCAGGGCTCTTTTCCTTTTCCTCACCACCATATATTTCAGTGTAGAAAAGGCAAAATCTTAATGTGTGTTAACTGTGTCACACTATGATTGAAATAATTACTTGAGAAAACCGAGGAATGACTGAACACAAGGTGACATTTCCTGTCAAACAAGGGTGTGCCACATTAGCAGAGGTTTGTGGAAAGGAGGAGTGGCAGTACTGGCACTTATAAAACAGCTCTGTCATGGTATGTTATCACAACTCCAATTTATTGTGAAGGGAAAGGGTAGAACTCATTGCACCTGCTTGCCATGTGCTTAGTTATTATCTGTGTTTATAAAGCAATTCTGTGGCTAGTAAGTGATAAAATGCACTGAATAGCATCATATGGCATCTTAAATTTAAAATTTCTGCAGTATGCCAAAGGGAAGAATCTAGGTGGAGCTGTCCTTTTTTTTTTTTTCCTATTTTTGTTTTTCACTTGTATACATTTACCGACTGTGCAATATGTTTCTTTGAGAATGTTTCTTCTCAGGAATTCATGTCACTCTGGTATCAGTCAAATGTATCAGTAAGGGTACTTTTATCTTACTTCCACTGCATATTCCACAGCATAGAAAATCCATTATCAGGCCAAAGGAAGAAGGGTATTTGGTCAACCATGCCGAGAGGTTAAAGTGAAGAGAGGATTTGTTGAATAGCAACAAGAAAATTTATTTGAGTGAGAATCTGATGACTTTACTGACATAACTGTAACTATATAATACAGCTCAGTGTAAACTGGAGTCTTCCATGCAAGCAATTGCATCTAGAGGTGCTGTAGAAAAAATGAGATATCTTCGCAAAAACTGTAGTTGGCTTATCAAGTTACAAATGGTAAAGTAGAAAATAAACTCATCTAATCTTCATAGAAATTGACATATTAGTTCTGCTACAGTCTGGTAGTAACGAGGCAGATGACTTTTTAAAGACCATGTACTTTCAAGACAAAGACGGTAAAAACAAAAATACAGAAGTTGTTTCAGAGGCCTAATTCTTTGGGGAAATTGTTCCATCCTTGTAATTAGATAGAATAGGACACAGAGCATGTTTGAAATCATCCTGTGAGATCCTAAGTATATAATCACTGGTGGTAGAAGTGGAGCAAAATAAACATAATCAAGATGAAAGAACAAGAAACCATTGAATGATAGGTCTCCTATCATGTCTATTTTGGATGCACATAATTGCATTCATCAGTTTATTATACAAAATACTTCGATGAAATGTTTTTAAAGCCTAAGTACTTCAACAGGCAGTTAAGTTTTGCTTAAGTTTTGCATTTATATTTTACTTCTATTTATACTGTGGTGAGAAAAAGATCTGTATTAGCATATCTGTATGTGGAATAAGTTTAATTAAATTATAATGAAGAAACAGGTTAAATATCAGAGCAGCTAAATCAAATGAGAGTGAAATATTATAGGAACACACCCTCATTTTTTATCAGGGTTTTTAAGTCAGCTGAGAGCTTGTGGTACAATCTGAATAAAAAGCCAGAGCTTAGTAATTTCTGCCAAGACACTCTCATGAGGCCAGTATCAGCCAGTTGTCAGTAAAGCTTGAGAAAATGTGACTTGCATAAATTATCATTAATTGTGTAATTCATACAGTTGTTTTTCATTGAGCAATTTGGACTTCCAGTATACAGCCTTTTGTGTTCACTTGATGATCAGCTCTTTTATCACTGCTGTATTGCAGAATTAATTATCAACTCTCAGTAAGTGAGAGTAGTGTATAGCATGCAGATCTTTTGATGTAGATAGTGACATTTACATTTCTTATGTTGTCTAATTGTTTTTTATGTTTACTTGCAAGGTGACTGGAGTTTGATATCCAAAGTTCCAGATGGCTTTGGCTGTCTCACTTTGAAACATCAGTGATTTTGTGTTTCAGTGAACTTCTGAGAACTTTCTAGATCTACAGTGTGAATGCATTTATGTGTGGGAATATGGTGGGCTGGATATCATCAATTCATTGAAGGAGTGAATACACTAATTCTTTTGTAAAAAGTTAAAAGACTACTGGGTTTCCTGTCATGCTATTCCTATGACTGGAAGTCTCGGAGTTGGTCCGTTAAATATGAAGTACAAAATGGCCCAAACTAAATGCTTCATGTAGACATCAAGTCATTCTCATTTTCTGTCATGAGGAGTTAACCACTTGATCTTTTCACAAGAGGATATAAGATTTATCCTGTTGAACTTTAAACATGCAAAGTAATTTTTAATTTTATTGTTTATAAATTAATAAGATTATTATATTTAATTGCATTTAAATAGTAGTGAATGAAAGCCAGCATTTTTACTTTTAGCTATTGCAGCGAATTGTGTTATCTACTCTTTTTGCTGAAGTGTGGTAGTGGTGGTAGCAAGGATGGTGGTAATGGGGTTTTCTCCTTTATAGCTGTTGTAACAAACAACACATTATATTAAACCTCATCATTAAAAAGCAGATTTTTACTGTTGGATATGCAGTCACACTGACAGACTTGTAAACTGCTATATCCTTTCAATGGACAAAGAGAGGATGGGTTAGTAACAGAAGTGTTTTAATCTAAGGCTAAACATCAATTTGCTTAAAAACTTGCCACAGAAATAATGTTTTCCATTGAATTTCCATTTTCATATTATACCCGAGACTAGTAAAAAAGTGACCATTGCAATGAAAATGTATTAAGGCAGATTCTAGGGGCAATAAAACTTCACACAAAGTGAATTTTCAATCACGGGTAATGGAGATAGAAAGGTTCAGGAAGTACTTGCATATTCATATCACATGGCTTGTCTAACTTAGCACAGCTTAAAGATCCTGTCTCAACTAGTTGCAGTGAATTATTTAAAAATTTAGCAATGAGATCAGATTGGCCACTAGGAGAAAGTTTCTCATCAGCAGTGTAGTGCAGCATCATTGGAACAGGTCATCCATGGATGTTTTCAAGACACCGCTAAACAAAGCATTGCCTGGTTCAATCTAGTGTTGGCAGTAGTCCAGCTGTGGGCACAGTGTTGGACAAGAGGACTTCCAGAGGTCCCCACCAGCTAGCATTTCAAAGATTATAATTCAAGAAAACAGTTTAGTAAATTATTTGAAGGAAAGCATTATTTCCGATGAGATAAAAATCTAAATTCACTGTGTATTTGTTGTAAAATGTTAACTTTAATGTAAATCTATAATAATATTAATGAAAGGCACTACTATGCATTTATGTTTGATCTGTCCATAAATTTGATAGAAAAGTAAATGCTTAGGTCTTTGAAAGCCTGATACCTGTGATCTGGAGAAATGTGGCTAAACAGCATACACCTATACTCCAATGGGAGCTGAGCATGTATAAAACCTTTGTAGGATTAAGTCACTGGATTGATTGTCATCCCACAAAGGAGAGAAGCTATGTAAAATAATAGGGAAAGTAATTTCATTTTTATTTATCTTCTTAGTCACCAATTTTATGTTTAATTTACCTTTGAGTCAATAGAAGTTAAATTCCAACTGATACAGGATTCTAAGTGAATACTTTCAGTATGTCTTGATGGGGCTAGTATGTGCAGGGTAATGATCCATTGGAAACCACCTTTGTGAAGTACTTTTGCATATTGCTGAGCATTTGTGAATATCCCAATGGAAATTATTTCAAGGCTTCTGCACTGCATTATAATCATGACAGACCTACCTGGCAGACCAAAAAAATCAGATCTCTCCAAACATCTGGAGAGCAATCAAAGAACACTGTTAAGCAGTTGTTCCCATGCCCTTTCCC
>JAVJGG010000088.1:23386357-23472110 GCA_035590195.1 Aviceda cuculoides
ATTTGCTGTTAAAGAAAGAATGCCAGGGAATTCTTTACATATGGGTTTATGTTTCAGGAGCTGCAGTAAGCTCCTCCTTCAGAAAATATTGCTGCAATTGCTTATAATCCCATCCAGGAGCCAAGGACTGAATGGGTATGAAATCTAAATGTCTTTTCACATTTACTCTGCAGATCACTTACAGATCTTTTACTTCCTGTGCCAGTTCAGTTTGGAGATGCCTAGGTACAGAGCGAATTTACTACTATCTCTATTGTGCAGATAAACACTGAGGCTCCATACTTATTTAATTTAGCATCTCTGTTTCTCAGAACCACTGAATAATTTTGGCTAGAAAAGACCTCTGGAGGTCATTTGGTCCAACCTCCCCGCCCCACCAGCATGGCCAATTTTGAAGTTAGACCCAACTTCAAAGTTAGTTCACTTTTCTCAGGGCATCTCAAACCATTTTACAAGGTTAAACATCATCACTGTCTTCCTTTTAACTAATGAGTAAAATATTCATAAGGAAGACAAATTCTCAATATCATACAAGTTTGGAACAGAAGATTGACTTTTAGCTTCCCTGAAAGGTAATTAAAATATTGCTGTAGATCTGAATGTGGCCAGGATATTACTCCAGATCTCACATCTCTAAGTTTCATACTCCTTTTATTAGGCTATAACAAAAGGACTTCAGTGATCAGGAGATTCAGTCCACCAGGGTTTTTAATAATAATGTAGTAAAGTAAAAGGAGTGTGTGTGTTTTCTTTTCTTTCTTTCTTTTTTTTTTTTTTTGTGTGTCTTTGTCTTGATTCATGAAACTGTATAGTGTGTATAGTAGGAATGAAATTGTCACTACAGATTTGTCCATTGCAAGCACAATGCAGTTAATGAGCTTCTTCAGCATTCTCATGTGATCCAACTGTAAAACTGTTCTATTTTCCAGTCCCGTTTGTTTGATTAAAAAGAAACAAACAAAATAGCCACAATACTGAATTTGCATAAACAATTAGTGTCCATCTTTAAAACTTTTATTCTCCACCCAGTTACATTTATGAGACATTAACCTTGTATGGAGCCTACAAACAAGAACCTCTATAAATATGCCTGCCAGGATTAAAGCTAAAGGTGAGCAGTAACTATTTCAGCACGATCTTGGTTACAAATTAACTTTGCTAATGCTCAGTGTACAAGGGCTTGTCCCACATGTTGTTGCAGGAAGTGGATCCTGTTGCTGTTCTGTGGAGACATGCAGTGTCATTCCTTTACATTTTTTAGATCAATAACATTGCAGGGACTGGTATAACTAAGAGTTGCATGCAGAGAGATGGAGGGTTGTTGGCAGAAGGTGAATGGGAAACAAATTGCATAATCTGATACTTGAAAATGTCTGAAATCCCAGGAAGACCAGCATTTAGTTACATTTTTCTTTTGAACATTTTAGAATATGTTTGAAGTTCATTTAGCTAGAATAGTTTAGATAAGTTAGTAACAGTACAATTATATGAGTCAAGATAGTCTAAGAGTAAAAACCAGATGGGTTTTCTGGGAAGAGATACTACATTTTATTAGAGGAGCTCATATAATTGGGAAAAGCATACAAGCTTTTGGACTCACTAGCCTTTGATACCATGCGTAGATTTCAAATAAGTTTTCACAGGTCTTTGGCATTGATATGAGTAGGACTTCTTTAATTTGACATGTTGCTCTAAGTGAATTATGATACTTTTTTCTTTCACATTAGATCTGAAAAGACAATTACATATGTATTGGCATTTTCTGTGCGAATTCATGGAAGCCTGTGAGCATATATATTAAGCCGGCCAACAGTATATCGTGTGTATGATCTTCTGTAGAAATCTGCTAATTATAATCCCATTTTGTATGAAGGCTATTTGGTATGAAGTCTATTAGGGCTATGAAACGGCACCCTCATGAAGGCATCTGAGTTGTAGCAGACTGGTACTTTTTTCTGTGAACATAGCTACAGGTAAAAAGCTGTGTTTATGCGTGCAGACACTGGCTCCCCCAAACGCCCCTATGATATATATGTATTTGGTAGGGAAGGAATAGGTTGGGATAAGAAGAACAATTCTCATACTTGAAGTCAATGTATTTTTATGGTTCTTATTACAGACTTAAGGGGTGAGAATCATCCCATACACAATGAACAGGCTGTTATGCTGCTTCATTACCACTATATCCAGAAGATATAACTAACCAAAAGGAATATGAATGGGGTTTTAGTCTACCAAGGACTTCTAGACATGTATTGACAGAGGAAAATACAGCTGTTGTGTAAATTCAGCAATGCCAGAAAATATACTACTGAAAACATTTTGAATATGTGAATATACATATATGTGTTACAGATTAAAGTTTTCATCTCTGAGTGTTTGGGAATTTGCCCATTCTGTAGCAATGATCTATCTTCAGGACTGCTTTTCAGGCAACTGCACACGCAAGCAGCAGAGACAACAGCTGAGACGCATTTAACAGCTATCTTATAATGTTCAGTGAGATACACCTGTGCACTGCAAAGTTCTCTGCATGGCCTCTGCCAGGTAAATACTTGCAATACATGAATTCTAAGATAATTCATATGAGGCAGCATCCTTGAACTGTAGTTTACTTTCATTGAAAAAAATGGAAATAGTCTTGGTGATGGTGTTAGCATGTGAATCGGTCCTTGCCGAAGGAGGTCCATAATAACTGCTATAATTAACCAATTATAAAATTAGCATGTTAAAAGAAGAGCAAATGTGATGTTAATATTTAAATCCATCAGATATTCACAGTTAAATGTCCATCTCTGTATTTTCCTGTAATAGACATCAGTAGCTAAATAGCAGCACCATTTTTCATTCCGTGAAAACTATATTTCAACACGACACTAATATAAAGTACAAAGTGGAGATTTAATTAAGCAAAAGAAAAATCATGACTAGTCCAACTTGCAACATTTGGCCTTCAAAAATCATTAGTAACTCATCAGTGGTGGCAGTAGGAAAAATAATAACATGGTCAAAACAGTTTAGAGGCTTTTTGATCTTAATTTCTGCTTTAAAATGAATTTGACAATGTCTCAAAAAATTGTCTCAGCCCCCAATGTTACAAATATTACTGCTGCTCCCATCGAGCAGAAATGCTTAGAGGAGTGTTTTTAAGGTAGCTAAACTAGGCAATGTTTTCCCATTGTAGAGTCTCACCTGTGAAACAAAAAAGAAAAGAGGTATAGAGAAAAACTGCCCGTCTTGGACTGCAGTGAATGCCCAGGAGATAGTTCTTTGCTGAGCAGTTTTTAAGGTAGAAAATACAGGGCTTTGTGTCTCTGTTTTGCAAAACTTTCTAGGTCCACCCTTTCTCAAAACAAAAAATTATTTTTCTGGGCCCTACTTTTGCAAACCATATGCAGAATAAGGCCTACAACACAAAGTACTTTCTGCTTGTAATATTCCTTAAAAATTCCTGTATACTACTACACTTTTATTCCACATGAACGCCGGCACGGGTAGCTCAGTACATACACGGCGACGCGCGCGGAAGGCAGTTAATTAGAAGCCGGTGAAAACTTTTGTGCATTTCAAAGCTAAGTCACAGATTGTGTTTTAGCAACTGTACGCCTATATTCTTCGGATTGCCAAGGGGAGCCGCTCGGAGAGCGCGGACCCCCGTCTCCCCCCCCCACCCCGGGCGAGAGGCCGCGGGCGGCCGCGCAGCGGGAGCGCGCATGGTCCGCGCCCAGCGCCGGGCGGGATCCCGCAAAACTGAAAGCAGGTAGAGGCACTTCCTGCAGGCAGAATTAAAGAGAGAGAAAGGGAGTTTTCCTCTCATCTCCCTCAAAAACCAATCAGGCCAGATCAGCCGGGCGTTGATTCTCCCCCTGTCCCTCCTACACCTTTTCCAAAGGCCCAATGGCCTTGTCCCTCTGGGAGATTGACTAGAGTCACATGAGCTGCACTAAGGGCAGGTAACTCAGGAGAGGGGAAGGGGGAAGGAAAAAAAAAAAAAAAAAAAAAAAAAAAGCCCAAGCCCAGGCTGGGCTTCTGCCATGATGTCAGAGGGAAAGAAACCCACAGCTTGCTAATTTCACCTCCCAATCAGCCCCGGGAAGGAGATCACCGGGAACAGGTAGAGATGCGAGCTCTCTCCATTTTTTTTGTCTCAAACACCCTACCCCCTAAATAGCTCTCACTCTCCTCTTGATATTGTGACTCCTCGTTCGCTCCTTTCCTCTTTGATCACTCGGAGGTAGGGGGTGAGCCTTGTGGGATTTTTTTTTGTGTTCTTTTTTTTGTTCGTTTGTGTGTCTTTCTTTTTTTTCTCTCTTTTTTTTTGACCTCTGCTTTTGATTGTAGTTGTTTCCCCCTGTGGTCATGACGGCTTCGCACAGTGACTCTTTGGTGGTGTTGTTTGGGGCAACAGCTGGTGCATATGGGGCTAAACTGGGTTCGGATGAGAGGGAACTAATTCTCTTGGTGTGGCAAGTTGTGGATCTACCCAGCAAGAAGGTATGGCTTCGACACCCGGTCCGAGGGCGCGTTCCCCGGGCGCAGGGCGAGCAGGCTCGCCCGGCCGCTCGCCGCCTCCCCGGAGCCGTTTGTTCATTTCACAAATGCACCGAGGGGGGGGAGCGGGGCCCCCGTGCCCGGGGGTCATTCACTCTTCGGGTTAGGCACTCCAGAAGGTCCTTTTTGGCCCGTTTTAAGGGAAGAAGTTACTTCGAAAGAAAGTTTGGCCGCTTCCACCCCCCTGCCCCGTCCCCCGTAACGCAGCTGTAGCTTCAAATTCGAAGACGGCGATGGGCTTGTGGAGCTGTAAAAGAAAGAGCTGCCCCTCAGTAGGCTCCGAACGTGCCTGCTTTCATGGGAGCTGTCTCAGGGGAACCGCTGGACCCTTTGCGGCCTGCTGCAGGAGCCTTTTTTTTTTTTTTAAAAAAAAAAAAAACAACCCAACGTTTGGATGACCTTTAAAAGAATATCGACTTCCTTTAATTTTTAGGCTAATCTGAAAATATGCTCTATTTTTTTTTTTTTTTCTAAAAGCCCTATTATAAACAAGAACCCCCTAGAGGTGAGGGGCTTTGATGAAACAAACATGACTATCAATTTCATTAATCGATTCAGGAAACTGCCTTAATATTATGCGATCTTCCCTTTGCAATTAATAACTCCCACAAAAATCAGTGCTAACTGCAAAAGGCGTCACATGAAAACCGGCTCCGATTCCCTGAAGCAGAGAGCGTGACTCTCCTGGGTGGGCGGGAAAGAAACCGAGGCAAAAGGTTTCGATTTGTGAAATCGACAAATGCTTTTTCTCATTGCGATTGTTATCGGGAACATGATACTGCACCTTTCTGATTTTTCTGCAGTCTGAACGCATTGTTAAAAAGAGCTAATTTGATCGTTCCTCACTTTTGTCCATAACTTCTTAAATGTTTTTAGGTAGGGACGCTACACAAATCCCTGGTGAAAGCAGACAACTTGGACTTAAGTGACCAGTGTCGTGAAGTGAGTGGCTTAACACCAGAGGGACTGGGCAAAGCTGAACCACTGGACCGGGTTCTTCAACAGGTGAGGTGCTGCTCCTGGGAGCAGGGGCTATTCAGGGTGAAGCCTGGGCACAAGATTCAAATGATTTGATAAAAGAAATAGACTTCAATTTTGTCTTTCACTCTGAAATCACTAGCAAGTTTCTGTGCTTATTTTAAAGCTAACCCAAAAGAGACCTGAACCATTTGAAATGGGAACCCCATAATTGTGAAACAGTTATGTACAATACCAGAGTATTTGAGCTGATGCTCTAGTCCTTGAAAGATCTGGCTTCTGATTATTTTGATGGGTCTACTTTTATTCCAAATACTCTTGCTCAAGCCTTAAAAGACTAGGCTGATAAGAGCACTACTTAATTTAGCAGTGCTAATCAAACTTTAAAAATTCAGGTGGTGTGTTTTAATCTACAGGTTCACTGCTATAATCTGTATTAAAAAGCTTGACCTTTTCTCATTTGTTGTTCTTAAAGTTAGTTGAAATCTTCAAAACTATACTTTCATAAAACATCAGCGGTGCTTGTTGTGTATCACTCTTTTCCAGGTGAACTTAATTTAGTTTAGTGGATTATAAAGTGATTGGTTTTTATTCTACAATTTCTGTATTTCGCTCTTTGGCTCACTTAATATCACACTAAGATAGTGAATCTGTAAAATTGTGTGATCCTTGCAATTCAAGAGGCCCGAAGTTACCTAAAAAAATTTAATGCAAGTAGTGTATACATATGCAGTTTCTGAAAGTTTGCTTGCTTTCATTGTCTTTTCTATACATGAAATGTGCTTGAATGGAAAAATACAATAGTGCATTTTTGTGTAACATATAAAACTGGCTTTCCACACCTTGTCTGAATCATTCGTAGGTGTGTTTCAGCAAGAAACTTGCTTAGGCAGTAGAACAGGTTCGTGTTGCTGTAACTTCTGGTGACACAGATAACTTGGCAGACTAGGTCCTAACCCTCTTTGATACTGAGTGGTTAACACTGCACTCTGGAGTATCTTCGAAAATAGAAATGTGTAACTTTTATGTGCCTTAAAATCTGTCAACATTAGCTGCAGATGGTATTTATTCTACTTGCACTAGTTTTGCTAGAGTCCAAGACCAAGAGGTGATTTTTTTTTTTTAAGCTTCAAAATAATGCCTGAGAAAATGTGCAGCTGCAGGTTTGATCTTGTCCCAGATCTTGCACTAAAGACATCTGGAACAGCTTAGCCTAGTACACTCTGTTTACCTTTATAACAGACACACTTTAATTATACTCAATACTTTATGAGAGATTGTATCTTATTGCCGTAAATTGCACTGTAGGTGGGTCTGTTTTAGCAAATAAAAGGAAGTACTACCTTTGTGTGTAGGTGGGTAGAGACTTGAAAAACAACAATTTTTTTCCTTTTTGTTTGGCACATCTATGCAACTAAATAATGATTTTGCTGTTAATTGTTGGATGCCAGTTCTTCTGGAATAGGTCTTCTGGAACACACTACCTAAGTTCATCTCCCTTGCCCTCCATATGTCCTGACTGTGGGAGTTAGGAAATAATTAGTTCATCCTCTCACTTGCAATGGTGGCAAAAAGCAAAATTCCATATTCTTTAATAGTAGATCCTTTTCTGCATTTTTGAAGATAAGTCCATTAGATATTTTAATTGCATCATGTATTTTAAGGATGAGTCAGGTTATTTGTCAACACGCACAGATTTTTTTTTTTTTTTTTCTCAGTTAAGTATTTTGATTAGCAAAAGCACAGGTTGGTGAAGTGGTTATTTGAAAAGGAGGAGGAAAAGGAAGTAGACTTGTACCTTGATTTGAGATAATGTTATAGAGTATGTGAAATTAGCTTTCCACAGCCTGCTTGGATTGTGGTAGAAAATTCAATGATGCGGCTGAAAATCACTTGCTTTAGCACACATCTCAATCATGTAAATGAAAGTTTTGGTGCCTACTTCTGGCTTTTGCCTTGGGTTCCCAGTCTCTACATGTAAAGGGAAGTGAGAATCACTAAGCACAAATCTATTGTAACTTTTATCCGTGCTTCAAAGGTCTCCGCCAACCTCAACCATTCTGTGATGCTGATTCTGTGTTTTGTAACTGGTAAACAGTAGATCAGCTACTGTAGGTCTGGAGTTTTTCCACTGACCGCAGAAAGCCTCCTCCTATTACTATTCAGTTCACTTTCCAGCAATGATAGGGTCTACCAAAAGCCTATAATCTCTGGTTAAGTCTTTACTCCACTTGTAACAAGGCACTTCAACAAATGGTGCATCATGTCAATTTTACTTCATATTCTTACAGTACTACATCACATGAATTACAACTTGGGTTTGTCTTAAGAAATATTCTAAAATAGGGTTCCCCGACAATATATTTTTGCTGTGTAATCTTACAAAGTGAAGTTCTGAAGCACAGTGCCCCCAAATAACCAAGCTGTTTGCTGCAGCATATGTTCTATACATCTTGCTGCAAGTTTTAAAATATGGTACTTGTCCAGGGTAACAAGCATTTGGTTCCACAGATGCTAGTGCATTTATGGGATCTGGCTATATTTTCTGATAGGTGATGTGCAATGTTTTGATAGCTATGTTTTGGGTGGGGAGGGGAGATCCTGGTAATGTACAAATACTAGGGAAATAGTTACCTGAAATCATAAAATGTGTGCCCTTTGGAAGCAGTCTGCTTGATGTATTTAGCTCAAAGTGTCATTAATAACTTATGTCTGTTGTTGGACCAATAATGGTGAACTTACAACTGCTGACTGAGATGTGGTGTTGTAGCTGCAGAATGCTACCAAGTAGAAAAATGTGAGGATTTTTTTTAACAAGTAAGTAGGAGATCTCTTCTTCAAGTGTGTATCTGGAACTGGCTTCAGCCTGTGATGTAAGCCTCTAAACATGTATTGCCTATACTACTTACTAAAGGGAATAGTGTCCTATGTTTCTTTCTGCATTGCTGGGACATTCCTGCTAGGTTTCATTGTTCATATCCTCAAGTCACAGGACTGGCTTATTTAGCATATTATTTATATTTTTGTAAATAACTGCTGGAGCTTTATGATTTCTCAGTTTCTAAGCTTTTAAGGGAGAAAATTATTTTCAGGTTGCTCTCTGAAACCTTGCAGGAATGGTAGCTTGCTTTTAAACAGCAAAACCAAAATGAACTTTACCTTTCTCTCAGCCCCATTACTCTGTCATCAAAAAGCTGACATCTTCATGTGCTTCTCTGACTCTAGCCATGGGGGTTCTAAGTTAAAGATCGAATACTAAGTTGAAAGTGTTGTGGATTTCTTAATCCTTCCCATACAGAAAACCTGGCTGAATCAGCATGACTTGCCTTAAGACATGTTACGTTCCTTTTGCAAGGCAGTATTTGCATGTCTCCCTGACAAAGGATAAGTCTAAGAAGAGCTAATAATTTTGGAGAGCTGTCTGCAGTATTTAGCTGTAATTACCATCTTACTTTGAATGATATACATAAAAAGGGACAGGTTCTCATGAGAGCTGGGTCTGCTTTTGGACCTATTGAAAGCATCCAAATTTCATCTATGGATTGACATTTAAGTATTAAAAAATTGTTTGGAAGACTGTCTTAGTCTTGCTGATCTTTCATTGCATTGTACATTGGATCCAATCCATTCATGAGAGATTTGATTCATATTCTTAAACATAGAAAGACAAAGCTGGGCCTTTTTTTCCCCTGCTCTCCTAAACTATGCACAGATTGAAAATACTGAGGGGTTTCTACTTCATCAGGTGATAGCAAATTACCAGTTCTCTAAAGTATGTTTGGATGCCAATTGATCATGCAGCTGAGCTACAGGTGCAATTTATTTTCTCACATATCAACAAATTCAGCAAGAAACAAGCTGGTTAGATGAGCATTTGGAAACAAATGGGATGGGGGAAGAGGCGGAAGAACCAGTGAATTCCTCTAACCTGATAAACCGGTTACAGTTTTTTGTTGTTTTTTTTTTTTTAAAGAGAAACTTGTTCTGCAGCCTCCTTTTCACCGAAGTGCTAGCAGAAAGTTTTTTTGGTTCACTTGCCAGCTGTCACACTTTCATTTTGGATAAATGATTTTTTTGAATATTTTTTTAATACACCTCTGAACCTTCAGACTGCAGAAAAAAGCCTGAAAATGCAGGATGACTTTTTTTTTTTTTTTTTTTTTGAGTCTCATGGTTCATCTTCCAACTTCAGATTATTTGGTGGCTGCATCACCTCAGTAAAATTCCTAATAGTGTCTGTATTTTGGACTATTTGCTGGGTCTGAGTTCTGAAGTTTTGGAGCAAGTGTTTGGCAAACCTTTCGCAAGTGTTACTGAGCAGGCTTTTCTCTCCACAGCAAATGCTTAGGGTGTAGTTTCACAAGATTTGGCTCCAGCAGTGAAGCCAGTTTCTCTCTTGCCCCTGCACCATACTTTGCTATCTTTTTGTTGTGTCAGTAAAACTCTTTGTGAAGCTGTGCTGTAAACAGGATCGCTTAAATGAGCAGGTAGGGTGGGAACTTCTAAGCTGCTTTGCTGTCCAAGCTCACGTCCCATGAAACTACACCCTTTGGTTGTATTTCGTGATCCAACATGTTTGATGACAATACCAGCTTAATGTATTTCTGCCCCCGCATCAAGTTCTCAACCTGCAGTTGTACGAAATCTTTTTAGTGGCACCTTTCACTTGGGTAGGTGCTGCTACACGGACCTCCCTCACCTGCCTGCTGCCAATACAAAAGTTTTTGGAGCTGCATATTAAACTGGAGCAGGGCACTGTTCCGAGTTAAAAAACAGTTGTGGTTTGGAGCAGTTCTGTCTGATGTGCAGTGTGGCAGATCAGGTAGTTTTTCTGAGGGCAGCCGTAGCACCAAGGTGTGGACAAGCAGTGTTGGTGAAAGGAGAGAAAGGTTTTAAGACAGGTTAGCCACCAAGCAGTTTGTATTGTGAAACTGTGGCCTTGGTTTGGTATCAGCAGTGAGCAATGAGGGTTTCCTGACAGACATGAGGTGGCCTTCAGGTTGTTAGGGCAGGTAAGTGATAAACTCCTGCTCTTACAGTAGGGCTGAGTGTACTCTGTGCATGTAGACTTATGTGGGGTTCTTGGTATATATTAGCATCTAATAGCTCCCTATTTCCATTCATAAACTTAGATGAGCATTGGTTAAATTATGTTTGATACCTAATACTGGAATATTGTCAGTCTTTATTGTGGGGAAGTGAGGATGTACTAATGCTTCCTGTCGCTGCAGGCTGTTACAGCGTGGAATTTTTTTTCTTTAGCAATGAAAATGGATGGCTAACTCCCGTTTCAGAACCCTAGTTGTAATTCTGTTGTTGATGGTATAGATAAACAATTTTTCCCTTTACAAGTCCCCTGTGCTACCTAGCTCTCACTATATTCTTATTGAAACACTCAAATCTGTTCTCTCAAAAATGGAGAAGAGTTAACAGCAGAAACAAGTCCTCCGTTACGTATATAACATATTCATATACATGAATTTACATATGTAGATCATGTGACTGCATTTGTTATTGGCATTTGTTATTGGCAGCATTTATGTTCTGTTAAGTTTTGTGGAAAAGCAATAACCTTAGCTTCTCTGAAGGCTGCAATACTTTCACCTGAATTCCTCAGGTATTCCCTTAAACCTTGCTTTGTTCCTATATTTAGGTGCATTTCACTTCAGAATGAGCAGAGAATTAGATAAAGGAATTTGTCTAAAGCTGCATATTCTTTTCTCTGCAAGCATAAAAAATGGGGTAGTCTTGGCTAGCTGGGCTATCTTATCTTAAAATTAGAAGTGCCAATATTCATTAGAAGTGAATAATTTGCCCCAGTGGTTTGAGGATGAGCCCGAGTAGACTTTTTATGACAGCGGATGCTGCTGCTTGTTCTGATGAAGTTAAACAGTAACATTAAATCTCTTACCAAGTCTGGGTGGATTAGCATATATAGAAAAATAAACTTTACGCTGACCTGTCCAGAAAAGCTTGAAAAGTCTGTCTTCACACAGCGTGGTGTTGTACAGTGGTTGAAAACTGTGCCTGTCACTAGCACATTTGGATGTTCTCACAGCTATAACATGATATCTGAATACTTGAATTTCTCCTGAAATTGTACTTGCAGCTTTTTTTAAAGTCATTGGAAGACAGTAAAACACAGGGTAGAAGCCTTTTGATACAGATGGCTGGATTACATGATCCTTGAAAGACTTTGAACTTCTTTCCTCTAACTTGCTGTAAGTAGCTACTGAAAAAGTCACTGGAAATGTGTTAATGAACTATTGTCAGGGTTTTCAAAAGTGACTTCAGGAATAATAAATGAGGAATAGGATTTGTATTCTACCATTTTGACAATAAGTATACATGCAGTGCTTCTACCAGTTCTTGCATGTTAACATGGAAGCAGCTTAGAAAACTTTGTGTGGATACTCTGGATTGTCTGCAAAGCTCCACTGTTTCCCTACTCCTCTGGTAGCATTTTATCTGGTTCTTGTCACAGCTTTTGAAATGGTTGCACGGTTCTTGCATCTGTGTGTTGGTTTGCCTGGAATTTTTTTTTTTCCTTTTTAAAAAAAAAAACCCACCCTTAAGTTATATGCAGAAGGTCTTGGGTAGCTAAGTGCTGCCAAATGAGGGCAACAACTCTGTCAACGTGTTGCAGTGCTTCTTTGCTGAACAGTTAGGTTTAAGAGTGATGCATAGATGTTGGAATTGATATTGCTAGCAAAGCAGTGTTGTGGCCAAAACTAAAAATGCTGACTGGAGATTAATTTTTTTTTTTTTTTTTTTTTTTTAGCAAAGTAATGTCAGCCCTGTTCTCTTTTACAGTTTCTGTGGTTAAAATTGGAACTTTTATGTCTCTTAATTAGAAACAGAAATGGTAATTCTCCCTCTTCCTCGCATTCATGTCTTTGCCATCTCCTGTCTGCTCTGGAAAAGCTTTTATTTTCTTTATAATAGTTGCTGCTTTGCATAAAAACTGCAGAGATACCATGTTGTTTACCTTCATGATCAATCTCTGTTAGCTACAACCAGATTTCAAGAAAGGAGGAAAATATTGGTACTCTGAAAGGCAACTTCATGTATGTGTCCTAAGAAGGTACTGAATCAGAAGTCATGTTTGCTCTACAAACCATTTTTTAGTGCTTTGCTCTGATAAATCTGTGTTGATGTTCTTTAAACTGTCCACAACTTACTCCAGTATACTTCTATGCAATAGCCCCTGTTCTTGCTTTGTTTATAAACAGCTGCTTTACTAATCTGTCCCTCATTCATTAAATCTGCATGCTGTTAAGGTAGATGTGAGTTATAAGATAAATATTATGCAAAAGTTATGGGAAACTGAAATTTAAATGCTCACGACTTGTGATGAGTGACAAAACAAAAACCCAAACCCTGCCACTTCTCCCAAACTTCTGTTTAAAAATATTTTAGTTTTTCTTTCCCCCTGCTACCTTTCTGTGTAAAACTGCAGTGGGCAGAGAGGGGCAAAAAGTGTTGAGAAATGCATATTGTGTTAGCAGTAAAATATTGGAAAGAAACTTAAGGTTAAGAAACAGTTGTATTCTCTTTTGCAAAAACTTGGCTCCTGTGATGATTTTGGACACCTGTTAGCTTAAAAGAAAGGGCTCTATTACTCTAGAGCAGTCTCTGAACTGTGTTATCATTCTTACTAAATTGAGATCAAAACTTAATTAGTGGTGTTTCCATTCTCTGGCTCTAGTTTTAGAGAAATTTAAGCATGTGTTTTAACATTATAATGAATTGTGTAGACATTGGCAGTATGTGAAATTAAATGTCTTTACAGAAATTACGGCAGAACTACTTTCCTGATAAGTTATTCTGTTGCAGTGAATTGCACTAAGAGTAAAGTAGAGCTATAGTATGCAACTTGGAAAATAAAAATGCAAAAATCACTGTGGAGGTTTTGCTTTGTAAGTAGATCTTATTGTAGCTGTGTACCTGAAAGCCTGAAAGTTAATTTAGGAGTCCTTTGCACCTGAAGAGAGACACAAAACAGAGTATAACACATCAAACCTCTTGAATCAAATAACTATTGGATTAGAGGGGGATGCATGAGGTTGAGAACTGGAAAATACATAGTAGTCACAAGAATACGACTACGACAGAGTTTTGGGGTTTGCTTGATTGATTACTCAAATGTATTAACCAATGTTATTTCTGACAACAGAATTAAACTGTTACAGGATGAACTTCTGCTTACATAAAGCATGTGAAATGTCACCATGTAAATATGAAGTGCAGGAGAAGAAAACTGCTGCTCTTGTGGTATGCTTAAAGAAACAAAAGAAAACATAAATCAAGCCCCTCTTCCTATACACCTCAGATGCTGAGAATTGATCACAAACTGTGTGACTTGCTCTGTATTCCAGAAAACTCATATAAAGGTTTTCAGTCATAATGAACTCACTTTGGAAACAAGAAACTACCTAAAAGAGAGGATGTAGTTCCATAAGAGGAAGCAAAATCTCAATAATGTCACCATTATAATGTCACCGTTAATGTCCTTGTTCTGTATTGGGAAGGAAGGTCTGAATCCCTTGGAAGGCCAAATGTTAGTTATGAACTACTAAAATCTTAGAGCTAATAATTTCTTACTCTCATTTTTCCTTTTAGCAAACATAATCAATTCCTGATGCATGGGGTGGCTGCCCTAATCTGTGACTTTAAAATTTCAGAGATTAAAGGCAAGCTGACCTCAGGATCTACTTCCACTTCTCCTTTATGTTTTTGTGAAAGCATATTGAACAAGAAAAGGAAACTCCATTTCTGAAGCAGGGTAGAGCCAGTTTACAAAAGTTTGATTCCCCCCCCACCCCCGATATTTGTAAGGGTTTGAGCAAGAATCACTTGGATGCTTATATAAGCAAAGATACTTCATGGGTCTCAAGGCTGTTATTCAGGGAAGTCCATACCTATGGTATTCTTACAGCATAAGTTTAAAGGAAAGGCAGGAGTATGAGAGAATCTGAAGGGAACTGGATTGTGGGTAGTAGGTATGTCTTCTTTTTATGTCTCCTCTTCTTTCTACTTTCCCTGGATATTACTAAAAAAAAACAACCTGAAAAACAACCCAATAGAAAAAAATGCTTTAACTTTACAGATATTGGCTATTCTCCTACAGCTGGTTAAGCTTGCACTACAAACAATGAGGTAGTGTTGAGTAAATAGAGCAGTACCATGCATTACAGTCAATAGAGCCAGTGCTAAAGATCACATTGCTAATGAAAGTTTGTCCTTGAAACAGAGGTAAGTGGGAGTGGGGGAGGTATAGAACACTGAGAGCAAGCTTGTGCTCAAATCAAGACTTTAGGAAATATTGCAGTCATGGCATTAATTAAAACCTAGAGTTTGGGAAGTATGTTCAACCTTGTCTTTCAGGCTGTAATGACTTACTCTGTGAGTTGAGCTGATAGCAAGCAGCCTGTGCAGAGTATGAGGCACCATTGTAATCCTGCTTGAAATGTAGGTAAAAAGTTGATAGGGTATGGATTTTTTTGCATTACTAATATTTGAAGTTTCCTTTTGCTTAAAGACAGACTAATGAATAATTTATGCTGACAAATGCTAAGTTGTTCTGCAAGATATGCATCTCTTTTGCATTATTTTATTGTTTTTACTAGCTAGTGGCCTCTTTCATACAGGTTAATTAAAATGTGAAAACTTATTTTATCTCAGTAAGTGTTTCTTTATCTAGCAGTTTCCTGACACATAATATAGTAGTAAAGTAAGTCCAGAAACTGAAATTCTTATGTTGCTGGACTGGGGTGCTTTATCTTACACAAGACTAACTTCAAGTAGCTTATTTGTGCAGTACTCTGCATATTTCAACACTCTCTTATTAAAACAGATTGTGCTTTTGAAGATAAAAGCTGTGACCTGATTGCTGTGACATTTAGATGGCCTGAAACATGGTCTTGCCTTTTATGCTTAATGCATTACCTGAATTAGATGCTGTAGATACCATAGCTGGAAAGCATGCAAATAAACTGACACTGAAAACTTCCATCTAAGAAATAATTAATCAAAAATGGTCATAAAATGCTCAAGTGGCATGGCTTAGATCTTTGTCTTGCCAGAAGGTTAGATTTTTGCATTTTTTTCCTAGGAAGAATTAAAACTTTGTTAGCTATTGTTTACTTTGTCTCATGAAGACCCAGGCCCAATTAAAATGAGCCAAAGAGAGAAATAATGTGGAAGTTTCACCCTTAAGACCGTTTGTCACATTCCTGAGTCACAACGCTCTGTTTTCTGTGCTCTACAAACTGTCACTGGACAAAGAGCATGACAACTGCTGCTCCATTTCTGTATTTCATATTATTCCTGTTGCTGAACCATGATAAACAAACCTATTTTTATGCAGAAAATTAACTGTAGGCTACCCTCACCTAAGCTTAAAGTTTCCAGTCCCTCTATGTATTTTTGAAGGAGTACGATGAATTTTAAAGTATTTTTCTATGTTTTGTTGAATGGAAGGATGTGACAAGCTTGATGAGTACCTTCCATTTTTCTCCCTTGAACTCTTTCAGTCATTCTAAGAGGTATACGTAGGCTGCGTGCCTTCCTGACCTGGGAACTCTGTGGTGACCTGTGTGATGACAGTGAGGAGGAAGACAGAGTAGTATCACTTCCTGGAACTTCAGCTTCCCAACAAAGTAAAAGATAAAAGTAGATATCTTAAATAGCTTTAAAAATATAATTCTGTATTTTTTTTTAACTACTTCTTTGGAAGAATTGTGATGTTTGGAATTTTATGGCAGAACCCCAAGCATAGGATAGTTGAGGCCTTAACCCTGTTACCTTTGTTATCTCACGCCATGGGTGGAAAAGAGTTTCTTTCTGTGAGAAAGGCAACAATGTGAGTTTATGCCTATACAGACACCCAGTATAGATGAAACTGTTTTGGAACAGCCTCAGAAGCAGCAGGATGTGTGGTACCTGGTTTGCTGTCGTTGGACCTCTAGTCAGGAAAGAATACAAAGTGACAGCAAGATTAGGAGGTAGGAAGAAGCAACATAATGTACTTGAGGAGAAGACAGTCTGCAGGGCTTGAAGCTCAGTGCCACATCCTGCATCTCCTTGAGACTGAGGAGAGCAAACCTGCTCTTACACTTGCAAATTCCAAAATTGGATGGGAAATCTGACTGGTTTTGGGTAATATGTACATATCTATCTCTCCTGACTATGTTTATGGTGGCCATTGTGACTGATTACTCATTCAGTTATTAAATATAGTTTATAGTACCTCAGGAGGCATACAGTGATATGTAACTTGACTGGTCATATTGAGCACAGTTTTGTTCTCTGTGGCATGCTGGAAATGAAAACCATGCTTTTGTCCAGGCTAGTCTTCAGTGTTAGTGTTCAGGGCATTAGTGTTCAGTAGAGAAAAAAATTGCTTTCCTCTTAATAGGAGAAATCAAACTGGCAATATTGTTTTTGAACATGTCTAGTGAGTGGACCTGGGCTGCCGTTGTCATCTTCTGCAAGTTTCCCCTGCAAAGAAATAAAACCAAGGGGCAATTTCTTTTTCATGTTTGAGTCTGAATAGTATCTAAATACAGTATTTTTTCCTATGTTGCTAGAAGGGGGAAAAAAAGCTGCAGCTTGTGGCTGCACTGTGGGTTACTTTTTTTTCCATACAGCAATTTCAGTACAAGGTCACCATGTATCCATTATCAGCCATGTGGAATAGCAGTTAACAGATGAACAAAGGCAAGGGCTTACTATAGGATTCTCTGTTTAAAAAGTTACCTAGCACAATAAAGGGTTATCATACTTGTAAATACTGCTGAAACGCAGTCCATGCACCTCCCAGTAGTATTGACATGCTTTAAATTCCTCCATTGCATGGATAAGGCTGACATTATTACCAAGGTTTGAAGAGAGAAGGAGCAGAAAACTGCCAATGGAGAGTATTGTAAATAAATGTGAAACCCTCATGGGTGTAGGGTCTGAAGCACAAAGTCCAAGTGAAAATATTTCCCGAAGTTGACATGTCATGGTATGTTGTGTGTGTTCAGGCTTCATATATCAAACCCATGGCTTGTTACTCTTGAGATTTCTCATGCTGTATTAGAGCCTTTAATTCTTAAGGGAGACTTCAGGGTTGCTGGATATTTGGGTTTTGGTGATGCTCCAAACTTGCTTATGTTTGGGCGACAGAAGATTTCTGTTAATCAAATTTGGTCGTATCTCATCTCTTGATTTCCTCCCCTTCCCACTCACCCTAGACAACACATCCTTCCCCATACATGTATACACTATGGTGGCATTGATGTAATGAGCTTTAGTGTAGCTGCAAAATAGGCGAAACTTGGTTATTCCAAAACTTTTGGAGAGTCCAAAGAGATCAGAGAATTGCATGATAGCTGAGGTTGGAAGGGTCCTATAGATGTCATCTAGTCCAGCCCCTGAAAGCAGGTTCATCTAGAGCAGGCTGCGAAGGATCCTATCCAGTTGGGTCTTGAATATCACCAAGGATGGAGACTCTTCAACTTCTTTGGGCAGCTTGTCTCGGTGTTCAGCCACTGGAGATCTCCTTTCAGGAGCTGCACCTGCAACTATATAACTGGGTTTGGGTGTCCTCTGGCAATAAATTTTAGAGGACTTTCCATAAAATTGGGCTTTGAGGCAAGAACTGCAATATCTTTGCCTGTTGAAGAAGAACTTGAAGTAGAGACTCTTCAGAGACACCTTTTTGGAGATTGTCATTTGTTTTCCGTGCTTCTCTTACCTGAAAGACAGATCATTGTTATATGCTCTATGCTACAGGCAGAGAATGACCCACACCAAAGGCCTAAAAGACACCCTAAAGCTCTAATGTAGTGAATTACAGTAATATCTAATAAGTAATGATGATTATTTTTTTTTAACACAAGTAAGACTGGGTATCATACATGTTTATAAACAGTATGGCTTTAGTCTAAGCACATGTGGTGTTTGTTGCAAAGTGGTAGTATACATGATGTTAATATGTGAAGTATGTGGTCTTTTTGCCAGGAGAGCTGCAATTAGAAAAGTTTAACATCTCTCAATTGACAATTCACATATGGTGAAGTGTGAGAGCATGCATGAGAGTGAACTCTGGTATTTCTGTATTGAAATAGTGCTTTATGTGGTTGCTACTTACTTTTTTTCTATGATATAAAACACCACTATATATGCGTGAAGTCTGTATAAATCTTACAGTATTATTGATTTATTTTGGTAAATTGTATTTGATAATCTGTCTGATAGACTATAAGCTGTAGTTCTCAAACTTCATTATGCTAATAAAATGTAACAAATTTCAGGATTTAAAGAAAATGTTGAGAAATATAGTGAATTGAAATTTAGAAGTAATTTTATAAATTTAGTCTGAATTGTTAGGCATGTAAACATGAAAGTTCAGCTGATCTGATGAGATTTTTAGAACAATAATTTGTGTCACTATGTATAATTCTATACATAAACATATGCATGTTTACGTATAGAGATACATATCTGTATATTAGAGCTGCCTGCCTGCAATGGTTCTATGCTGCCCTCCACCTTTTTTCTAATAATTCATTACTGGAGGAAATCTCTTACGTAGGTAGAATAATTTGCAAGAGATATCTAAAATAGATCTCTAGCTTCTGCTTTGCATGGAGATGTGTGCTGGTCATAGTGGAAATTTATTCTTGATTTTTTAAAAATGAATATGGGAAAAAAACCATGTGTAGCTAACTTTCCAGTTTTGAGCAAAAGAGATGTAAGCAGTTCACGTTTATGTGCCTCAGATAAAACTTTTTTTGTCTCTTACAGATCTGTAGAGTATATTTTCACTTTCTCTAGGACAGTTACATAGTAGTAATATGAGTTCTTTAAGCTCAAGGAAATATATTGGAATATATAAGCCTAGGTGAGCCGAAATATCTTTTCTTCTAAGTTATTCCTGAAAGTTTGCCTTTTAATAATGACCAAAAGATGTCACTCCTGAATAAGTTTTGGGGTTTGTGGTGTGGGGGTTTTTTTGTTGTTGTTGTTTTGTTTTGTTTTTTTTCAAAAGACTGATCTAGAATGCTGAGCCCATTTAAATTCTTTTGACAGGCTTTATCCCAAATGAATTATCATCTGTCCATCTCGTATCTTAATTTTTGGCTGGACGAGGTGTGATTTGTCCTCCTGCCTAAGTCTGAAGAAGGCACAGAAGTCAAAATGAGCACTTTTTGATATGCTAATTTGGCAGAAACTATCATGTATTCACCATGTGTAATCAACAAATTGTTATCTCTGGGCAATTTAGTAACACACCTGTCGATACCACTGATTTGAAACCACATCCCCACACCGTGAGGACCATCCTTTGTGCAAAGGATATTGATAAATCTAATAACTCATCTTTCTACTTGGGAATAGATGTATGTCTAGTTTAAGCATGGACTACAAGCTAAGCTTCTTTCTGGATTTTTATGTTATGCTTTAGCATAACATTCCAGACCTAGTTAATTGCAAGGATGCCTTTAATTCTGAAGCTTTGTGAATATTTCTGTGTCTTGTTTGGTGCTGTTAGCTATGGTGGGTCAGTGGGGCTAAAAGAAGCAAAACAGAGAAACTTTGTGCATTGTTGAAGGAATGGATCCCATTTTGAAGACGTGCTAGGAGCTGCAGGAGGTCTGATGAGTAAGAGGCAGCCAAATTTTCTGCTATTTCCCAGAGATGAATTAAAAAGAGAATCCCCCAGAGTATCTTGGTGTTTTAGAAATGGTTCAGCTGACAGCATGGATGCATCCTGCAACTGAATTATCTCAGTATTTCATTACCATGCCAGGCACAGATACAGCGCAGATGCAGTGGCCTTTCTCAAGGATGAGAGCTATTTTTAGTTAGGGAGATGGGAATATCCAAATAGCCAGAGGTTTATTTTAGTGCTTCATGCATCATAACTGTAGAAAGAGCTTAATGACGAATCTTCTTTTTTCTGTAAGATCCACAGCTTTGTTCAGTTATAGTTAAGGCAACATGAAGGGGGCTGTGTCGTTTCAGCCACTTGGGATTCATTTGCAGAAAACATAGCAGCTTGTGCTGGCTTTCATCCAGCTTTGCTGCTGGCGAAACATGTCTCTTCGCTCTCTTTGTCCTCTCAGCTACATGACCAAAATCCTGTTTAGCCAGTTTTTCAAACTGGTGCTCAAACTCTGTCCTTCCCTCTTACCACCTTTTTCTCCAAGAACTGTTTCAGGTTTCTTGGAGGTAAATGTACAGAGCAGCTTGTTTGGTTCTTCCTCTTCTCTCTGTTCGGTTTTTAATCTCGGTATTGAATTATTGAACGTATTCCTTTAAATACAGAATGATTCATCAGAGTTCTACTAGAGAGTCTGGTCTGGTGGAATAAGCAATGAAGGGTGGAGGGTGATGCCAATACACTGTGGTTCTTGCAGTTGAAATGCAGGCTGGTTGCAAGATGCAAACAGTGGTGATTAACACTCTGTATAACTCTGTTGCTATGAAATGAGTAGATTAACGGGGGAGACACAGGGTGTGTAAGCTTGGTGGAGGAAGTCTTCAGGTGGGGCAGCTTTCCATGCTGAAGTAAGGGAGTGCTATGGAGGACAGAATGAAAATGAATAACAGGAGGTAAATAGTTGAGATGGTTTTTATTAGTGGAGTGAGGGATATGTGGATGGAATTTATGAAATGACAGAGTTGTGGACAGGTTGTTCAACATGTGAGACAGAAAAATGTAATGTAAATTTGGCACTGGTCTTAACTTGTCCTTAGCTTGCTGCATTTAGGTGTATGCTGGTTCAAGGTTGTTTTTTGAGATGCTCCTGAAATTCATAGTGTTAAAAAGGAGGCTGAAGATGGCTATTCTGCAGGAATGCTGAATTGTTTAACTTATATTTCAATGTGACTTTATAAACCCATCTGCACTGGTTGCTTTAACTCCTTTTGATACATGTGATAGGCTTGTATCTATTGCCTGAAAGACTTGAGGGTCCAGTGTAATCTCTAGTAATGAGAGCTGGTACAGAGCTATGCTTTTCATATTTAGCCTTTCCAGAATTTGGACACATCTCATGTAGATGAAAGAAGCCTGTTCAGGCTAATCTCAAATATCTGTCGCTCCTCTGCGGCAGTGTTATGCTTGCTATTTTGCCCCATGGTCTTCTCCTAGGTGAATCTTCCCATTCATACTCTGCTGCCCCATTCCTCTCCTCAGTTAACCCATGCAATAGCTAAGCTGTTTTGGATAGGAAGGATTGCTTATGTCTCCTGACTATTCTTCCCACGCTCATTTTGCCCTCTTCTGGAGCAGCACACCACAAAGTTTGAAAAAGGCTGTTTTTAAAACAGAAGTTTCTAAATGAGCACTCAGCAAGGCCTGCCAACCTTGTGGCATTTTATCTAAGGCTCTTTTAGTTGCTAGCCTCTAGTAAGAAAAGTAGAGAATTGTTTTGATATGTTGATTGTCCCATTGGAAAGGAGTTTGCAATGTTGCATGTTATCACTGACATTTAATAAACGTGCAGTGCAAATACTTGGGCTCAGTTAAAAATAAAAACAAATGCTGCCTCTCATGGCTTCTTTAAACCTTAGTACACTTGGAGTATCGGTCTTATCAGTGTCCTTATGCAATATTTCACTCTTCTTGATGTCTTCTCGCCAGGGGCTTCTGAAAATAGCTGTCGTGTATCTGTCTTTTCAGCTGTATGTTGTGTGGGAAACGCCATCTGAAAAAAAAAAAGTGAATATTTCAGTGCAACAGTCTTGATTTTTACCAACTTGACTTATACTATTTGGCCTGAGCCTTTCCTCCCTCATCCAAACATTTTTCTCCTTTTGTTTTCTAACTTGGTGAAGTCTTTTTGAACTACAATTCTTGTGTTTTATTTGTAGGGCAGGAGGCTGCATACATTTGCTGCTTCTCTCAAGTTGTGCATGTTGGATTTCTTCTTGTATCTGATCGAAATAGCCCCCTAACTGCACTCTTTATATATGGGCTCTTGTGTGTCTTCAGAAGCACAGGGTACAAAGTTGAAGGTTTGGGGAGTGTTTTATTACCGTTCATCAGTAAGACTGCTTCCTTTTGGCAAGAATCCCTGTATAGCTTCTGGAGGCTAATTCCTATCACGATTTCCAATCCCTTTTTACAAATATTTGCTTTTTACTGTGCCTAGAAGTTAAAACAAAAGTAATAAGGTGCTACATTTAGTAAGAAGGCAATTCTCCTTATGTCTGTCGTAGTGAGAATATTTGTTGTTGGTCTGTGACTGTGGCAGTCCCCAGAACTGCATTTCTGAAGTGGTTCCTTTTGAGTCCTCTGGAATTTCCTTCTTTTTCTGGTGTTTACACATCAGCTGAGGTATTTTGAGCACTCTCGGATCTCAATTTTCTGACTTCAAATCATCTTTAAACAATTACTTGCTTTATAGCCTTGGGTCCTTCAAGACTTCAACTTGTGGTAGGAACACAACCTGGACTAGCAATCAGGACACTGGCTTTCTGAATCCGCAAGGGTTTGGATTGTTTGTTTGATTTTTTTGGTGGTTGTTGTTTGTTTGTTTGTTTTGGGGGGGAGGGGGGCGGGCGGTGGGGGGAGTGTGTGAGGTGTGTGTGTTCTGGTAGTGTGCAAAGAATTGCACTGTAAAGGTTTTTTTTGAGGGGGGATATTTCACCTTTCTTAAAGTTTCAAATATTTTCTGTTTGATATTAAAGAACTTCTTTTTATAGATATATTTACATCTATATCTGCAAATTAAGCAACTTGCACGAGATGCTGATGTAAGTGCTTCTCCTTACCCAGCTCTGTCCCTCAGTTATCTGTCTTGCTGTAGTAGTGGCTACTACATATCATTTCTGAACTCAAAGTGGTAGTGGAATGCTGGTTTGCTGTCCAGGCCTAGAAAAGGGCCTGAATTGGATTTGAGCAGTTATTTTGAAACAAAGCCTGGGTGATCATGTCTCTGCCCCTACTAAATCATGTTCAATACATGATTTCTGCCTGGTGGAGCCTTACCTTTGGGATGCAGATGCTGCAACATTTGTTCACACAGTGAATACTGTGTAGCCGTGGGATCAGATCATTAAGACATCATCTTTCCTGAGCAGAGACTGTAACTATGTAAACTCTCGCGTGTGTTGATAAAACAAACCAACCATCTTTTCTCCCCATACACAGGTTAAAAGACAGCATAAAGATACTGTCTGAGTTTCAAGTCAGCTTGTAATTTGCTTTTGGGGGTGGTTGTTTTGGAGTTGTAAGCTACTGCTGAGAGTAGTGGGTGGCTACTGCATCACGATGTTAATTATTGCTTTGTTTGTGAGGCAATGCTTTCCTGGGAGGGAGTAGCATCAAGAGGGAAGCTTAGAATAATTATATTTGTCCCCTTGAAAGTTAGCTAACCAGCTACTATTTACTGATTTGATACAACTAGATACTATAATACGTTAGTTGACTATTATGAGCAAGGAGTTTAACAGTGATATGGAGTAATAAAAGGCTAGAAACTATTGGATAAGTATGGAAAATAACATTGAACAAGACAGATGTAGCCCTTTCCTCTTGAGAATTAACCTATTGGGGATTATCCATCCTACAGGTAGGGAGTAACTTTATCTAATGTTTGTAACATTGTATCTCTACAAAGAACTTCCATTGGCTTGGATCTGACTTGATTATAATTTCACTTTTGAAGGTAGTAGACCACAATTTGTTCGGCTTTTCTTAGCATATAACTTTAGAAACATTAGTAAATCCTGATGGGTAGCTGTTTTCTTTTTGAAGTTCAAATTAAAAAAAAAAAAAAGAATTATTATGGACATAACTGAAGTCAAAGGTGCCTTAGGTGAAGAAAGGCTATGGCAAAATCAGTATCGTGATTGATCTGTAAAGGTTTTTTCTTTCAAATATTTCATAGCTTTTATTATAGTTAGTTCAGATTTTGAACATTACCCTTATAATACCATGACCTTTCATATGAACTCATAATTATGCCATATTGTCCTAATTGTTCTTTTTACCATACTGTTGGTGTTCTTATTTTCTATTCCACAAACGCACATTGTTTGTTTACTTTTATCAGGAGCCCATGTCTGTTCTCCATCATGTTTTTTCAAAAGCTATTACGAAGTGCTGAATTATTTTATCTTCTTAAAAAAAAAAAGAAAGTGTTGTAATAATGGTAAGTGCTTGTTTTATGAATTATCTCTATTAGTCAGAACAATGAAATTTATCACTTCATTTTTCAGTTTAGTCAGCTGGTATCCAGTGATTTGAAAGTACTTGGAAGGAGCTCTTACACACTCTGCAGTGATGGCCAGTTACTCATTCGCCAAGTTCTCCACCCAGAAACATCTAAGAAGGTATGAGATCAGAACTGATGCAGAAGAGCAGTACCGTGTTTTAAGGACATCAAAGAAAATAGCTTTTGTGAGTCTGAGATGAGCAACACAATTCAACCATGGGAACTATAGTGTTCCAAGAATATTTAAGGTGATCCCCTCCCTGTCTCAGCACTGAGTAGCAGAGAAGTAGTTCTTGGCACTTGCTTTTGGAAGTCAGCTACAGTATTTGAGGACTCCTAGATGAGCGTAATGAAGAGGACAATTAGGGAAGACAGGATAGAGACAGGAACAATACAAGTACTTTGAATTCTGTGTCTCAGGAAATGGAAGCAAAGGTGCAGGTCTAACCTCAGCAGAGGTGATGGAGAACTGTTGCTTTGTTTAAGCTTGAGTTAAACCACAGGTTCTGTGTGGAGCCATGGGTTTCTGCCAAGATCTGAAATTGGTAAGAGCCATGTGTCAATGTCCTGTAGAGGGTAAACACACAAGCAGTGACTTGCCCTGGAGGATGACACTGGTTCCCCATCTGCATTTATTCAGTGGGAAGTAGTGCTACAGCTTATTTGCTACTCCCACATGAAGCATCAGTTTCCACTCCAAGTTCCTGCAAGGGCTTAGAGCAGGCTGTCTTGCACAGGGCTAAGAATCTTGCCTTTGTGCAGAGTGGTGGCTCCTGAGTTAGCCTGCTTGGCAGGGTCTGCAGGAACCCTGCAGGAATGGGAGCTGCGGACGTGTAAGGAGTTGACTGATGTACTTTTTTTTCTTTTTTTTTCTTTCTCTATATAAGGGTATTGGCTCACGCTGAGTTTCTACAAATATTTGGTTGGCATTTGTATTATATTAAGACATAACACTGTGACTTTTTATGAAAAGCGCGTGTTTATGTAGGGATGAAGCAAGTAAGAAAACAGGAATATTATTTAACACTCGAACATGATAGTACTTTTTTTTCTTTTTTTTTTGTGGGTAACTCTTTGTACTTCTCTCTTGAAAAAAATGGACTAAATCAAAACAAATACTGTAATGTTGTGGAAGAAATAATTGTCCATACCAAATCAAGGAATGGATCTGATCAAGTGTTGAGTCTCGTAATACTGCATTTCTTTATCTTTTTTTCTTTTTTTCCTCCTTCAATACTTTTTTGTTTGAGAAAGTTTATTTCTCCCTGCATGTTAAATGTCAGTAACCCTTGGACAATTCTAAGAAGCATTACCTTGTGACTTTACTTAACTCTTTATTTACAAAGGTGGGTGCTGTTTTGCTAGACCAAAGTCAAAATTTTATACAGTAAAACAGTTCAAGAGTGCAAGAGAGAAAGTAGTGAAATAGACCAGATTTATTTGGTTTATTCCTTGAAAAAAATAGGCTAATGTCTGAGTGAAGGGCTGCTTAAATGTTTGTTTAATAATGTACACTGTAACAATATTTATTTAAACTCTGTTATCATGTTTTGGTACAATATTGCTTTTCAGTGTAGCCGCAAAAGAGAAAATACAGTATCCTAAATGGGAGAATGGGAGTATTTATAAAACAGAAAAACCTAGAACTTTTTTCCCACCCCCACCCCCCCATCCATCTTCTCTAGCTGTTTTGCACAGGTCTGCCTCTCAGAAGCTATTTGGGTTTGCTCATCTAGAGATCTAATTCTGTAAGGCTATGGAGTTTGAACTGTGTTACAAAGGAACTAAACTGGTCTATTATAGACAAGCTGATGACATGCAACTATGTGATTTTTTTTTTTTTGAGATTGCCTCATTCAGTCCAAGAATATTAATCGGAGTTTAAAGGAATGGTGTGTACAAAACAAACTTTTTGCCTTCCTTGTAGAACTTCCTGCTATCAGACTGCTTCTATTCCTTTTATGATCTGCGCAAAGAATTTCATACTTGTTACCCTAGTTCAGCCGCCGTAAAAGATCAGACTATCAAGACCATGGCAGAATGTATCCTTTTGCTGCAGCTCTTACACCAGCATCAATGATGCTTCCTTAATCAATGATGATCTCTGTGATCTTTATTCTTCTAAACTAAGATGTGGATTTTAAAAACTCACAGGTAAAATGGAAGGAATGTTTGCTTAAGTGTGTGTTGGGTGGAGTGGCTCTGCTTGTAATTTTTTTTTTTTCTTCAATTTGAGTCTAACGCTGAGTTCTAAACCATATTTAGTAAATCCACTCAAGAAAAACATCACTTGCATTGATACTTGATCTTAAAGCAAAGGCTTAGCTATCAGTGGGCCTTTTTAGCACCAGCTGGCCTGCAAGCTGCTACTGTTTGTAGATAGTAATAGTTCTGTTGTGTGATCCTGACTGAACTGAGTTTAAAACAAACAAACCAACCAAACAAACAAAAAAACCCTAAGCTCCTACATTTAAATTTTAGGAGGATTGTTGTGGCTTGGCTGAATGTGCTTAAACTTCAGTTATGTTTGAAGTGATAGGAACTTATTCAGCTGCTTTTTTTTTTTTTTTTTTTTTAATTAACTGTTAACAATGAAATAATGTAAGCTATAAATAGTCTTCAGACTGTTGACCGTTAAAGTGAATATTAACCAGTTTATGAGCAGTTGTCTAATGGTTGTGTGTTCCCACTAAGACCAGTAAATTTGATTACCATTTCTGTGTTAATGTCAGGAAAGCCTGATGACTTTTTTACAAATAGTTGTGCAAATCTGTTATTTTCTGTAATCACCTGTTTAGATCTAGGCTTAGGGACAGATGAAACGGAAGAGGACTTTGGCGTGTGGCAAGTGAAAACCATGGTGGCTATCATTTTCAGCATGCTCTCTGAAAGTGGTGGTAAGTGAACTAATTATACAGAACGCTGAAATCTTTCTTTTCTCTAAGAATTGGCAATGGTACTGTCATTCTTAAGTAATCACTGACCCTGGTTATATTTAAACTTTCTGTTTTGTTGCAGATCATGTATTTACTGAGCCTGAAACTGTGAAATACAAGTACGAAACGGGTCCTTGGTAAGTGCCCTTGTCACGGTTGTTTACAACTAAAGATGTCTTGTCTACAGGAAGGAAAGCTTGTGAATATTTCCCCATGGTCACTGGGAAAGTAGGTTGGTTCCTGAGAAGAGGAATAGTATATTCAGTAGTCTAGTGTAGGCAGACTGTAGCTGGTATGTTGAATGCTATACTTCAGTCCGCCTCTTTAAAGTCACTGCAAGTTAAATGCTCTTTGTTCTCTAGCTTCTGTTTTGCGTGGCAGTGAGGCTGACTTATCTTACCCAGTGGTGAAGAAATATTTGTGAACTTTCCCTAAGTCAACAGGGGTAATGGCTAGTGCGCCCTATATGCAACTGACCTACGTGGTGCTTCTGAAGAGTGGTCTAATATGCTGTATTGCATATTGGGTTTAGGGAGAGAAGAAACAGAACAGTTCTTTGTGTTCAAAGGCATTGCAGTAACTGAAGAATGAAACATCTTAAGCATCAGTAATATGTATTCATATTTAGCACTGCCTCGTAATCATCTATGTTGGATTGTTAGATCTTTCAAATAAAATTAATCTAGTTCCTTAGTATTTGACTTTGAGACCATTTTCCTATTTTTTTTCTTTTTAAGGAACTGCAATGTGGTGACAACATAGTGCATCTTAAGCGTTGTACACGCAAAAGGATTATCCCAGTTATCTTTCCTTTCTTTATTGAAAGGGGTAACGGAATTAGAAGAGTGTTAACAGCAAATATACTCCTGATTTACAATTTAAATTAGTTGCAAACTGATATTTGGTAAGATAATGGAAAACCTAGATTAAATCTTACTTTGGCTTCTTTTTCTTTCTGTGCAGTAGTAAATCTGAAACAGTAGACAGTGAGACAGTAATACGTGCCAGAGGTTTGCCATGGCAGTCATCAGACCAGGATATTGCTCGATTTTTCAAAGGACTTAACATTGCCAAGTAAGATAATAAGAATTTGTTTTGCCTTATCACTTTTTACTTTAATAGCAAGTTCTGTTAATATTTGTTTAACACACATCTCCCCCCACCCCCCACTAGAGTCCTCACTTCTTCTGTCTTTCCCCACCCAGGCCCCTTCCCACCCAGATCATGATGCCTGAACAGGTTTACCAGCCTTAGGTGTGCAAGAAAGAGTTTTGAAGTGTGTGAAGAAGTAAAGAGGTTTATCAGTTGAAAACCAACATATGTTCATTTATTGCTAGTACCTAAAGGGAGAAACTCCTACTGCAAGATATAATAGAAGCTTTAATTTTGTGCCAACCCTTCAGTATTCTGCTATACCTCCAAAACAGGCCAGATTCAGAAACCTCCAAATGCTGTTTGGAAGAAACTTTCATATGGCTGATATGTGTACACCTCTGTATATATATATTTAGCGTACCTGTCACTTAATATTTATTCCAGATTCTGAACACTGAGATGATAGGAAAGGCTTGCAAATTTACATCTGCCTGGAAGTTGAGAAAGTGGTGAACAGCATGAGATCCAAGATCTCACTGAAGTGGATTCTGCACTACAATTGTGTTACATTAAAAATGAAATTAAATTGTGGATAGTAGCAATTTCTTTTTCAATCTGTAAACTCCATGTTAGTCTAACTTCTCTACTATTCTTACAAAATTATATATTAAATGTATCAGAGATTTAAACTAAGTTTATTTTTGTTGGCTTTGCCTTCCAGAGGTGGTGTGGCTCTTTGTCTGAACGCTCAAGGAAGAAGAAATGGGGAGGCATTAGTTCGGTTTGTCAATTCGGAACAGAGAGATCTTGCACTGGAAAGACATAAGCATCACATGGGTAGCAGATACATTGAGGTAAAAAAGAGTGGCTTGAAACAAATCTTTGGAGAGCAACCTGAATATTTTAGACTACAGTTTTAAATGAGAACAAACCACACTTCCGTTTTTCTCAAAGTACCAAAATACAGTTGTCTCGCATGTGGAAGAGTGAGTGTGTTTTAGAGCTGAATGTTGTAATTTTCACATGTGTTTTTTTTTTTTTTTTTTTTCCCTCTTTAAGGTTTACAAAGCAACTGGGGAAGAATTCTTAAAAATCGCAGGAGGTAAGTGAAGCTGGAGTTCAGTGTGATTACTTAAGTTCATAGCAGTCCTGTTTTAGATCCCCCCCCCCCCCGCCCGACTGAGGACACAAATAGATAATGAAGTAGCTTTTCTTGTTTTGCCTTCCAAGAATACTTGACCCTGTCAAGTTCTGGTTTCATGTGGTTGAATTTGAGCTGTGAGCATTTGGGCTGTGATGTTCACAGACAGGTCTTGCTGTTTGGGAGGAAGATGAGCCTTTGCAGTAGAAGGATCTATGTATGTTGTATAAGTTCACGCTAATCTCATCTTTGTTCCGATTTCATTAAAATATGAAACATTTTCAGGGTAAGGGATTTTCACTTCAAAATAGATTACTAGTAGTGTCTCAGGTCTTCTGTGGGTTTGTTACTAGCTACTTACCTCCTATATTTCTCCTTAATGCTTTGCCACTCCTGTGTCCTATCGAATTGACTGACCAGCATGACTATATGTTGTTGGCTGACCATATGCTGTCGTCTTTCTACCAGGCACCTCCAATGAAGTGGCCCAGTTCTTATCTAAGGAGAATCAAGTTATCATCCGGATGAGAGGCCTTCCGTTCACTGCTACTCAGGAGGATGTCTTGGGGTTCCTGGGGCCAGAGTGCCCAGTTACAGGAGGGAAAGAGGGACTTCTCTTTGTCAAGTACCCAGATGGCAGGCCCACAGGAGATGCATTTGTGTTATTTTCCTGTGAAGAATATGCACAGAATGCACTTAAAAAGCACAAAGAAATACTTGGAAAACGTTACATTGAACTCTTCAGGAGCACAGCAGCAGAAGTCCAACAGGTTGTAACTATTGGCTGTGAGACTCAAAACTTAACAGTTAAAATGTTTCTTCTAACACTTGCACACAAATACATTGTAGACAACCATGAAAGTCTATTATATTAAAGATGTCCACTTCTAGAAGAACAATATGTACTTACTGATTGGCATGGAAAATTGTGCAGCATTGTTTTGGTTTTTTTTTTTTTATTGCCACTGTTTGTTTTTCTTTTTTAACATCCCTCAGATTGTAAAGTAAAAATCACTGGATAATTTTCTTCTACTTCTTAAAGGATTGACTGAAATCACAAAAATAATTCTAAAAATATACTACATTGATAATATTGTAGTAACGTTTCTTGAAATCTACAATATTGTCTTTAAATTCTGGTCTCCATGTACAGAATTTCTAACATTAAATCCAAATCTGGATGCATTAAATTAGCTTTTCCTACAACTGCTTTGTTGGAAACTTAGGAATTACCAGGATGTATCTGACTTTTGGTAAAAGGAAGTGAAATATTTGTTGTCCTAAGATATTTCACTTTTTTCCATATGTTTCACCATTTCCTATAATCATCTTCTTAAACTGGTAAACTGATTTTATTTTGGCACCAGCAACTCGAGCCTGTGGAAAAAATCACATATTGCATTTTTCTGCCTGACACAGAGTGTTTCTAGACTGATAATGCCAAAGGTAACCATTATGAGATTTGATCTGGTCTTTGCATAACCACTGGCTATAAAAACTCAACAGTTTCAACCTACATGACATGAGAAGTCTTTTCAATAGAAGGGATGGGGCAATTGTAGACCTGCAATTTACCCTTAGTACTGTGATTAGAGAGAGAACAGCCAAGAATCTGATATGTGTATTGTAAAAGACTAAGTGAAATAGCATAGTGAGATTTCCACCCTCACCCCCCACCCCCACCCACCGCCACGAGAGAACGAGGCTGAACCCTCTAAGGAACAAAAACACTCTGTCACAGTGACCAAGTTTTTGCTCTCACTTTTGTTAGGGAGACCTGGATAAAACTTGTATTCTACCAATATGTCATTGCTTCTTCCTCTGACAGCTGTCTAGGGTGACACCCTAATTTTTTTGCTGCTTGAGCAAGAGATTATTTTTTTTTTTTTTTTTTTTTAGGGAATTACAAGCTGCTTGTTTGAGTAATTACAATTACAAGAGGTAAAGCCAGCTCTCATCTACTTAGTGTTAATACAAAGTAATTGCAATATTCCGTACACAACTGAGGGAGAAGATTTCTGGCCTGAAATATGCTACAAGTAGTTTCTTGAAAAAAGTCTTCTGTTGAGACAAACTCCCTAAGCTGAATTATTATGGAGAAAACTAAAGCTTTGTAACCTCCTTTTTTGGTACCTCTTTTGGTAGAATATGTTTGTTTATTTCTGATAAGCATCACTAAATATGTTTTTCAGCAGTAGGCCCCAACAGCAAGTTATGTTCCCTTTGTCATTTGGGAATGAGTCAAGAGAAAATAAAATGTTGAGATCAAGGTCACCTATAATTCTTATACGTTTGGGTTTTTTGTCTTTTTTCCTTTTTTTTTTTTTTTTTGGGGGGGGGGCGGGGCGGGATTGAAACTTTACTGCCTCTGCTGCTACAGTTTTATCCTGTTTTCTGAAATGTTCAATGGAAATTTGGAATTTGGATAGTATTTCAAGCTAAAAAGTGTCACAGAAGGGAAATCAACATCAGGATCAGGATCTACTAGAACAAGAGGCCATTAAATCATGAAGATGCCAGGAATACAGTAGCATGGACACCTTTGAGCAGAGCATGCAGTTACCCTTTCACTGCTGCTGTATTACACAAGTCCTTCTACTGTGTGAAATCTGCCAAGAGGTCAGAAGTGAAGGAAGCAGCTTCCTCAGCTCTCCCTGTCTGTCTGCACAGCTATGCAGGATTGAGCACAACCTTGCCTACTTCCATTGCATACCGCCAATTATTATTTGCTAGAAAAAAATAAAATAAGGAAATGCAATCCTCTGTCTATACACTTCTTAGACATCTATTCACCCACATGTGCATCCAAAGCACAGAGGTAAAATTCCCACAGAGCATCTGTGTTTAGCTCAAGGCTGCAAGATCTGAGTTGTCTCTCATGCAAATGCTACCTCAAAGCACATGCTGGTGATGTACTGTTCAACTTGGTGAGAACTTTGTGCAGCAGCAGTTGACAGAAATAAATGTCCTCTCTTAAGAAGGCAAGCTCTAATTTTTAAAACATTCTTTAAAACTGGGCAGATTTTATACTTCAGACTTTCTCAGAAAAGCACTATTATGGATGCTAAGAAAGTTTTTACAGTTAAGGCATATAAAACTCAGCAGACATGAGGGAAATTCCAGCAAGTCATAACAAAACTGGCAGTCTTTAGAAGTTAGGGAGTATACATTTGAACTTCTTTCACATAGTGACTGCTCCTATTCTGCAAATTGAAAGAAGAATAAATGAGACAGTAGTTTTACAACACCTGTTTCTAACAAGAGTTCTGATCTTTAATTATTTACCCCCAGGTAATTTAAAAATGAGTAATTATTACCATTTCTATCTAATTTTCCATCTAAGGGAAGGGGTTACTGTTGCATGGAAGGCAAACAATGGCATGCTTGTAAAAGAGGATTGTCCACAAGAAAAATAAATTGAATTACAGGTAGCTAAACTTTTCACATTCCAGGCCCAGATCATGAAGAGTGAATAGTTCATATACTTTTACTTACTGTCTTTCTCTAAAAGGGAAATTAAATTAGTAAAGATTTAGAATTATTCTTAACAAAGCAGAAGGGAAAAAAAAGAGAAAATGCTAACATTGATATATGAGGATTTGTTAGCTGAGCACCACACATCAACTTGATGGTTACTCTGGGTGATATCAAATGATATTAACAGTGACTAATCACCTTGATTACTATCTTCTATTAATAGCTGCTATCGGTCAGTAAACCTTATCTACTAGCACAGATATTTATAAATATTTTCTGGATTAATATTTATTGCCAAATAAGGGATGAATAAGAATGAACTTCTGAAAGTAAAGATAGACATTACAGCTGAAGAAGAAAACCAAAAAAACTTCAGAACCCCCTCGTCTTACAGCAGGCACTGGAAGTTCAGCGATTCAGCACTAGAGGCCACTGTAAGCCAAGCAACGTCGGGGAAATAATTTACACACTATGAAAATGTCCCAAGAAATCTATTAATGCAATTGCCAAACACTATTTTCAGTGATTTCTGGCAAAGAACAAAATTAAATGGTAAATATGAAGGAGATTATATTCTTAAGGTCCTAAAAAAGTCTTCAGTACTGGTTTTTCTTATTCTTCTTTGCCTTGTCTTTCCTTTTTAGGTCTACTTGTAAGTAATAGCTGTTTACACAAAACCCAGACTTTTGTTTAAATTAAAACAGGAAAGTAACGGAGGTGCATCGCATGCACCCATGAAGTATTGCTGTTACAACTACAATGAAAAGCTATTGAATCTTTTACAAACTAATGGCATGAATCCTAAGAAATATCTCAGATTGTCTATGCCAGTATATTCATTTTATCAGATTTTGTTTCAATATCTTTTAACCACTTACCTATGAGAGAAAGGGAGAAGGAGAAAGAAATGTGTAAAATATTAGAGAATACTTTTTGCAATCTCAGACTTTTTGTACTGTTCTTAAGGTTTCATTAGATTTAGTTGTAACATTGTCTTATCTGTTAACTCACTCTATTCCTATAAAATAAATGACTGAATATCTTCCACTAAAGAACAAAGGGGAAGTTATCAGTAAAGCACATCCTGATTTTCTGACCTGTAGAGTGCGTTGCTTGGAAGCCTTTTCTTTGAACTGATGCATCAGAAATGAAGCGGAGAAACATTTTGTTTCCAGTAGCAATAAGAGGATCTGGTATCTTATTGCCACACAAGCGTCCCAGAATTGGTGATTTTTCACTTTCACCATCAAACACTTCCAAGTGGTCATAAGCACATTCTTGATGTTGTTCGATCTCAAATTCATTAAAGGTCTGGGATGGGGGAAAAAAAAAAAAAAAAGCTAAGTGACTCAATGTAGTACTGTGTTTACTGTATTTACATGGTACATATGTACTGTTAGTATGTTTCAGAATACAAAGTAGATGTAGTTAAGATGACAGATTTAACATTACTGCCCCTACAAGCCTGTAGCTTTGAATAACATACTGATTTTGAGAAAGTGGAATAACAAGACAGTGAACTTTAAGAGGGCATCACCCTTCATATAGAAAGGGATCATAATTTTTATAGCCAAAGAATATCCATAAAAGAATATTAAATCTAGAATACTGGCCTTTCTGTTGAATTTGACAGTTTGTAGGATTATTCCAAATTTCACGGAACATTCAAACCAGAAAAAAGTTAGAAATTATTGGTTCCTCAGATAGTTGAGGATTGATTGAAACATCTGTGAAACATAATGCACTCCCCCTTTTTTTTTTTTAAACTTATCTCACACAGCAACTAAAGCCTTTGAGAATGACCTTTCCACATGAATGGTTATGCATGAAAGTTATATTTTCTAATCTATTGTTTAGAGATCTATTTTTTATTATTACAATGCTATTTGAGGCTGCACCCTTCATGCTGAGATGACACTTTTGCTAGTGAAATCATTGTGAAAAATAACAAAATTATGTTGATTGTTTATTAAAAAAACTTCAGCTGATTCTTTTGCTGTCCTCAGCTCTCTCATGAAAATTCAAATTGCTGCCATAGCTTAAACACAAACTGGGGCTCACAAATTTTATTTCATTTTACATCTGTGATGTTTCTTCTACACTTCAAAGCATTTATCTTAGTTTCTGAGCTCCTAGGGATTCTCAGTCTCAGTGCTCATGGCAGTTTGTAAGGACAAATTCAGGTCTATTAAAAATTGTAAACTGCAAGTCCTTTGGAGCAGAGCCCAGCCAACTCACTTTTAAAAGCTTTTTGGAATTTAGATTTCTCAGATTGTCCAACCAAAGGCATTTCTGAAAGGTGTATGCCATACCCTACAGAAAATGTTAAAACACACACAACTAATACCTGCTTTTCAAATATGGAAGAGTAAAGCTTAATATCTGGCAATTTCCTCTCATGTAAACATGAGAGAAGGTAATATACGAATACATCTTTGAATTTTCAGAAATAACCTGCAATTTAAGGTGAAATTAAAAATCTGTTTTGTTCAACAAAATAGCATAAAAACACTAAGTATAAATGCTCCCATGAGTAGTCATACATCTGACTGTTCATGAAAAAAAAAACCAAACCAAAACAAAACAAAGCCACACTAAAGGATTAAGAAGCAATAATTCAAAGGAATTATACTGAACTGTCAAATACTGAGCAAATATCATAATTATGCATTCTGTCTGGCACACCAAAGCAAATCTGACCCAATGAATCCCTTGTGGAATCCAGCCAGTGTGAAATGTGATGGCAATTTATATTACCAGCTGATCTAAAGGAAATATAAAGAGCTAACACAAAGTCTTTTGCCCAAAGAAACGGAATATTCAGAACAACACTTTTGTTTTGTGAAAAGTGAAGAGTTGCATGATGCAGTGGATGTAGGTTCAATTCCACAGGAAAGTTTGGGGGTTTATATGAAGGGATTGAAACTGCAGAGGCAGTGAAAACAGCTGTACATCAGTCCCTCCTGCTGCTATTAAATTGTAGTCAGCCCTCCTACTTTTATGATGCCAAGTATGTGTTGTCATTTATATCCAAATACAATCTGATGGATTTAAAAAAAAAAAAAAAAAAAAAAAAGAGAGAAAGAAAAAGCAGAAAGCTGAGAGACTAACTGTAAGGGAGTTAGTTAAATATAGGATTGAGTCAAGTCAACTTGGAATCAACGGGAGCAATAGATGTGATCCAAGAGCAGCCTGCAGAACTTCATTTTTTCTTTTAGAGGAAAATTATATCAGTTTTGTTCACTTCTCATCAGTACCAAAAAAACCCCACTCTCTAGGAAGCATTTCTTACCATGAACTGTAAGACACACCTGTTATTTTTAATATTTGACTTATCACTGGGATTCCTAAGCCTGCAGGGGGACAGTACATGTATATTGGGTCCCACAAAGAAGAACAGAAAAAAGTCCTAAATCTGTTGTGAGTCTAGGAATTGATTCTAGCAATTACAAAGAGAATGAAAGGAATTTGTTTTTTAAAGGAAAAGTAGATCGTAATATTAAGTGTTTAAAAGCTCAAAAGGCCTGATATTTCAAAACACCCACAGACAATCTCCATTTTTTAAAAAAAGCAATCCATTCCCAGCAGTGGACTAAGAGCAGGCTTGAAAGAGGAGAACTGACACAAACTTTCCTTAAAGTTGAATGTAACTGAATAGTTGCTGCCAACAGAGTTCACAATTTCATAAAGTTGGCAGGATAATTAAATCACACTCTGTCTTCCTGGGACAAATACTTTTGAATACCTACCACATCATGACTACAGTCCCCATTTTGATTGTCTCGTTAGTGGGAATGGTATTCAGAAACATTACATACAGCTTCTGAACATCCAGCCCTTTCTATCTATAGCACTCAACTGAGTAGATACGTTGGTGGCACTCATGGATAGCTGCCTGAATGGGACACTTAAGTCTGTCTCTTATAAACATCCGGCTGATTAGCTTATGAAAATTGTGCTCTCTGCTACATACATTTTCAAAGCCATCTTTATCTACACATTTCATTTAAAAATTCTGAAGTACATACCATTGTTTTCGTAGGCTTCTTAATTACACCAAATGCTTAACTACCGTTTTCAGCAAGAGACTTTTCAATGATTATCAGAGTGAGAGCAATCACAACAAAAGATTAGTTTCTGTACATACACCCCTCAAAAAATGAGGGCCTCAATTCATGTGTTTTATTGCCATGAAGAAATCAATTTTCTCCTTGTTCAATTTGACGAAGTAAAATGTGAGGAGTAAACTTAAATATGGTGTGAAAGTCCAAGAAAAAAATATTTGTCTGTAGTGCAAGCATGGTATTAATATTATTGATATGGCATCTTGCTGTACTAGACAGACCTTAAAGATATTATACATGCAGAATTTAGTAGATCGACCCTGCTGGCTTGCACAGAAAAGTGAATTTCAGACTCTAAATCATGGAGGTATTTTTGAAAAGACTATCTAGCAAAATTCTGTCTAATTTTTCCAATTTTATTGGCAAAAGCCAATATAAAACCCTTTTCTTAAAACAGATGATGTGATATTTCACTAAAGAAATCTGAATGCTGGAATTTTGCCTGCTGAGGTTAAAAGTACAGAAAAAGCTTTTACAGTAATATGCCCATGCCTGGCTGGCTTCGGTTTATTCAGCCAGGATGAAGAATGCTTGCTCAGAAGTGGCAGTAGGAAGGCCGCCTGAATCAAACCCCTGGTTTTTCACCCTTTGAATGTACAGAGCATGCACAACACAGTCATTTTCCACCCCCACCCCAAAACAAACAAACAAACAAACAGTTTAACCATTTTACTTCTGGTGAACAGGGATCAATACACAATCCCACATCAGCACCAGTAACAGGGGTTATGGTTTTGGCTGAGGTCAGCAGTTATGAGACAACAATACTTGTTTCATCCCTGCATCAATATTGGCTATTTCTTCTACCTCTCTGAAGCAGAGACATCTCTCTTAAGTTTATTTGCTCCAAAACATTTGTTTTGGCTGAAGGAACACTGGGGCTGAGCTCAAAGCTGAAAAGCCCCCGGGGTAGGTCTGTGCCTTTGGCTTTGTACAGAGGCTACGTAACCTCAGTAGGTCTGCAAAGCTCCCTAAGCTCTGCTGGCCTGTCTTCAGCCACCAGCACTGTCCTCAGCCAGCTGGACACAAAGGTCACTTAAGTCTACTTAGGCCACTCTTCTACTTATGTTAAAATTTGGAGCCACTTTTAAATGATAAGTCCTTTTTTTGTATCTTCTCCTCGAAAACTACAGAACAAAAATGAAAAAGGTGTGTGGAGAGGACTGTTCATAACTTCTAATTTTGCTTATTCTATATGTTGGAGTTTATGTAAATGGCTTCTGCCATATTTGTCAAAACTTTGTGCAAATTTTATTAATTGCAAAAATTATATAGTAAAGTCTGACAGGAGGAAAGCATCCCTCCTGCCCTTTGCTGTCCAGAGTATTTACAATCACCACAAACTTAAATTCACAGTTCTATGATAATTGAGTAGCTCCAGTTGGTCAGGAATGGACAGGAGTCAGCAGGTTTTTAAAACAGTTTACCTCTGGGCTGCGAAATGATAGTAAAGTTTAGTAACAGTTTCGCATCATTGAGTAGTCATTTGAGAAGCAGGTTTGGTGGAAGAAAAGAGAAAAAGGACAGGTGGGCAGAAACTCACCAGTTTGACCCTCTGCCCAGGGGTAGCACTGATTTCCCATGTGCACTCCTTTCTGCTGGGATACTTGTCAGGCCAGTTGGGACTTGTGATGATGCCATTGGGACTGTGGATCTTCTGTTCACACTCAGCTGTGCCAACAGTGATAGCATCAGTTAGTCTGGGGGTCTGCATTCAGAGGTAGCCAGAAAAGTACTCTTTTTTGTCAGGGGACCCGCTGAATGAAAAGGATCTTTAGGGAGACAGCTAAGCACACCCTTCAGCATGCACGATCGTGTTCTTCCCCTTTGGCACACAATTCATGGCAATTAACCCAGCGTGCTTGTTTATTGATTATTGTGAAACATACACAGTTGTTTACAATGGATCGCCTTTTTTTTTGAAAAAATATTATAAAGAAATATACATAAGTATTAAAATTTAATCAAATATTTTGCTATTCTCCCCATTCTACATACAAGTAAGTATGAAAATCCATATGAGAAATGTTGCTACTCCAACTTCAAATTATATTTCTTGAACAACTTATTTTTCTCTCTTCTTGCTAATTTTCTTACTGCAGCCACATAGCAATCATTTTGGTTTCTAAACCACAGTATCTAGGGACATATATACAACTAGAGAACAGCTAAGACTAAACTGTGAGTATGTACCAAGAACAGCTTAGTCATTCACATCATAACTGAATCACTAGAAATGCATCTCTGAATAAATACAAAGAACTAAAAATTAAAGAAGGCAAAAAAGAAACTAGTTTCAGTTTTGTATTTAGTTTTTTAACAATCTCAAATTGCTTTATAAATATCAGAGAATTATTCAACAAGAATCTTTTAGAGCAGGCAAGTATCATTCCAACACCAGTGAAAACATAAGTGATTCACAAAGGGCACACCCTTAGTCAAAAATTAAATCCATGCTAGAATACAGCCTTGAGAAATTACAGTAGCTCACATGATACTGCACATTTGAGGTTCATTTGCAGATAATCTAAATTCTACTTAAGCCCCAAAGCCTACTCTTTTCTTGAAGGCAGCCACACCTTGAGACAGCAAATAAGAAAGACTTGACTGGAATTTAGATTGTCTGAATATGTCCCCTAAAATAGACCCAGAAAGGGCAGATACAGTTTCAACCTGACTGCGAGGAAACTGCTACTGTTAGGAGCAAATGACAACTTTACCAGGCTTCTCTCCAGAAACTCTATCCCTGTGTTTAATACAGCGTTAGATAAATACTCTATCACAGCTTTAAATGTTCTACACTTCACAGAACTATTAAAAGTAGCATTCCCTGCCAATGATCCCAATTTTCCAAACTGCATTCCTGTGGACCTCAAACTCAGCCACACACATGCTGGGGATGGAGAGGATGGGAAAAAGAGGGTGGGGGAATGTTTAAGCCCAAATGTCTAAGCACCCATTACTGAGATCTTTCTTTTCTTTTCTTTAGAAGGAGAGCTGCAGAGAGCTTTCTGCAAGACACTTGTATAATCAACCATTCGAATACCTCACTACTTACCCTCCTTGCAGTCATGTTTGTTTTCGTGTAGCACAAATCCATTTCGGCACTGGCAAACGTAGCTTCCTACCGTGTTGATGCACTCATGCTGGCAGCCACCGTTGTCCTTCGAACACTCATCCTTGTCTAAGAAATACACAACAAGGTCGGGTGAGCACAGCTAGCAGTAGTCCTTGTTACCAAAAAGAAAAAGGTTTAGCATAGCGTTTGAGTCCAGAAGAGGATAAACTAAGGCACAGTCACTCTTCTCAGCACGGCAGTTTCGCTAGAACCTTAGTTCTAGCCACTCATTGCTCAGCCTGTAACCTTGCACCATGGCACAAATAGTTTGTCTCATCTTTCTAGGAAGTGAGAGGTAGTTCCTAGGGGAGAGGAACACTACTAAAACAAACAAGCTAAATCCAAGTAGATAAGACAGTTGCCGGCATTTACTCTTTCAAGTGGTCTAGCTGGTAAAAATTTCACAAATATCTTATCCAAAGCTTTATTTCAGTAAACAACAGGAGCATAATATATGGACAACACAAAGTATTCCAGCTTTATGCAAATTCCACAATTTAATGGTGTTATGTTGAAAGGAACATGTAGGCCAAACAAGGTTCCAAGCTCTGCAGGCTAAACATGTGAGAAAAGAAGGATTTAACAAACTTTTTTAGTAAGTTAATTTTTTTTTTCCCCTGCAGAGTGACAGTGTGCTTTACTTTTAACAAATCTGGACATTACAGAACATCACAAAAAGAAAAACATTTCATTGAAAAACACAAAAGAAATTGGCATTAGTTACTTCAAGGAGATCTATAATATAGCATGCAGTTCTGTTTATTAACATATAATCCTTTAAAAGAGCTTTTAGTGTGTTAGGAGTAACGCAGAGAGTAGGGGACAAAATATGACCTGCATTAAACAGCTACAAATTCATTGCATGGACAAAAGCCAAACTAGATTAACAGGCTGTCATTCTAGCAAGAGGCCTCAGCTGCCACCCTTCTATGTCATTCAGCTGTTGTCATTTTAGGTGAGGCTGGTCCATTTAAAAGAGGCAGACTGCTCCTGACATATACATATATACACACATAATGTATATACCTATATATATATGTGTAGACACATATATATAAATCCAGAGATATAAAAATATATGCCTATATAAATAAATATATATAAACACACACACATATTAAGAAACTATATCTTACAAAATGTGTCATTACAACATGCAAAAGAGAAGCGCAAAAAGAGCAACAAAACTGTGGTCATCCTAGAGGTCCAGTTGTTGCAGGGCTGGAATGCAGAGCATTTACCCCCTTCAGCCACATGTACCTTGGAAAGCAGCAGGGAGCATTACCTCCAAACAAGGTAACATGCAATGTTTCAGACTTTAGTAGGCACAGAAAGAATTTCTATAGATTACAAGCCACTACGGATAATTTAGGTCTCCTGTTGTTGTCTTACTCATCCATTTTTTCCCTGCCTTTACTGATGCTCATATACAGTAACACAACAAAGGAAGTTTGCATTATAATTGCATACACATCAGCTTTATCTGCCAAAACGTATGCAACACTTGACCCATTGACTTGCAGGTCTTTTGATAAAAATCAGCTTCTACTTATAATACATGATAATAATGTAGATTTAAATTCTGCAAGTCAAACCCAAGCATCCACTGCATTTTGTCCTGTAAATCTCAAATCTCTTTGCACTGAAAGTTTTTGGAAGCTTTCTGCACATGCTTATACTAGTTGTCATTCTCATGATGAAAGAAGCATAAAAGCTCCACAATACACTGTTCATGCACCTTGCAATGCAAGTCCCAAAATGAGGTAGTAAATCTATTTAATTTCAAACAAAAATTGTAATCTTTCATCTTTGCAAAAGCAAGCACTATCATAAATCAATTCCATGTTGCAAGTGAAGAACAGTAACAAGCAAATGAGAAATTAGATGTAAGATGAACAAAACTCTTCAATATTTCCCCTCCTAAGCATTAGCTTGTAGTTTTCTACCAAAATAACAAAACAAATGGAAGGCAAGCTCAAAATGCATTCAAGTTAGGCTTTTGAGTACTGAGTAGGTACACAAATTCTAAATAAAAGTCCTGTCTATTTTCATCTTCCACCAAACTGTGTGAAAACACTGAAAAGTATTTTAATATTAACTAAGCTTATATTCTGTAAAATAATCTCTTTAGAGACAAGTGCATAAGCAAACAGTCCTGTGTTGGACCTCCTCAGAGATAAAACAATAGACAGAAGGTAGAAAGGAGAAGCTTTGGAACACTTTTGAACTACAGTAATTATTCGTACATGGTTAATCAAGGATGCAACTGTTGAACAAGCCTTCCTCACACTTCGCAATTTGGAACAGACTTTCTGTCAAATTGATTGCCCAGTTTCAAAATTCATGAAAAAAAAATTAGTCTGTATTAGTTATAGGAACAAATGTTTTGCCACATAAAAACAAAGCCATTTGTTATACCGACAGATGGAAATGAGTCTCCCGGTTTTGAATGGATACTTTCTTTCTTTTCTCATTTCAGTACTCAGAACAGGGAAAGATCCATTCGCAACAAAATGTTAGATCGAATCATTCAGAGGACAAATGGTCGTACCTCTGAGACCCCCAGAGGCCACCAGTCTGTGAATAATACGTACTCGGCCTGAAGGGACCTGTATCAAGTCCTTGCAAGATGCAAAAACAAAAATTTTCTCTTTGCAGGCAGCTTTCTTGTCTGTGGAAAAAAATGTACCAGGATGGCACCAGAGATGAGTTTGTGCTCCAAAACAAATTTGCTCAGGGCTAGAAACATTCTAGCTTTTTCTTTTTAACTGCTCAATGAATCGTCACCCAAGAAAAAATGTCCCCACAAACCTCATTTCTATATTACATCAAACACCATGTATGTTTTGAATGGTCATGCAAAGAATCATGTTTATTTAAAACACGGAAGTAACTCTAAATCCTATGATAAGTGGAAGCAGTTTAGTGACATAGTATCACTGGGTATTAATCATACCACTACACAAGGACTTATTTAAAGAAATCCTTAGGCTATCTTCTCAGAAACATCACAGAATTACTTTTTTTAATATATATTATTGTTATATTTTTTCCTCCCTAGAGTAAATTCATGAAGTTATTTTACACTCCTCTAGTCTTATGGGCTCAGCAGACTGCAATAGGCACTGTCTTGTAACAAAAGCAGAAGAGAGAGGAGGACAGAAGAAAGAGAGGGAGAAAGAATAAAAACCTAATTACTGAAAGCTTTTAGTTTAGAAGCCAAATATCCAATTCCAAAAAGTTTTTAATGAAAGTTTTAAAAAAAATTAATATATCATGACTCCCTAGTTTCTCCTCTTTATAAACTTGATTATAAATATACACAAGTGTCTCTAGAGCTTAGTTAGATCCCTGCAACGGCTCCCAACTGAGCTTTCTTCAGAACTGTCCCATCAAATGTAAATTTTACAGAATGTTGAAAAAAAAGGTTTTCTCACTTTCCAGTAGCACCTGTCTCGCTGTTAACACCATTTTACAGCCAAAAATGTAATTACATGTTGTCTTACATCAACATAAATACCTTCCTAACACAGGTCATCTGTTGCCCTATGTCACTGTTTGCTTTCACAGTTTATCACAGTGGGTTCCAACCACCCAAAAACTGCTTTCTGTCATTTGAGCTGGAGTTGGGCCATGCTTTCTCAACTGTAGCTGTGGCTGCAGAATTCACCACCAAAAGAGTTGGGGGAAAAAAAAAAAAAAAAAAAAAAAAAAAAACAAAAACGGTGCTTTGGCTGGGGTTGGGGGGCACATTACAGTTCCTAATCTTCAAACTAATCTGATTTACCCACCTGTCTCTTTTGCTGAGCATTGCATGTGCCCTTTACTGGTGAATAGACTGCAAGATGCAGTGTTTTACTCATTACTGATTTTTTTTTCCATGATCTATGTCTTTATAACGAAATGCTTACACATTCTATTGTGATTTAATTAATTAAAGTGTTAAATGCCTTCCAGCAAGTATCTTAGATGCTAACATTAAGTATTTCTTCACAGATATAATTCTGAAAGTATTGTATTCTGTACACAAGTATATAAATAGGAAAAAAAACCCCAAACACAAACCCACTACATCAGCTGAACAGTGATCAGCTATCAACTCCCAGAAGTCAAAATACTTGAAGTCTCAAGTTCGTTCTTCATTGACAGACCAATAGCATATTATGTCCATGTTAAGGAATTCAAGGGTAAGACAGTAACAGTGTTTTCTGACAGCCATGAGAGTTTTGTCTGATGAATTATTCAGGGATGACAACCTCTTTTTAGATACTTTAAGTTCAGAAGTTTGATTTGTCTCAAGCATTACAAAGTTTCTGTTTTGATCAGGAAATATTGTCAAAAGGGTAAAGCCAGATAACATAGAATAATAGAATCTGCTAGAAATGGTAACAGCTGAAAGAGAATTGAGAAAGAATAAAAATAAAATACAAATTATCCAAACTTGTATGAAATGAGAGAAGAGATTATGGCAGAAATGTGTTATGAAACATTCACTAAATTTATGTACTTACAGACTTAAAGACTATTTCCAAACTATCTTTCTTTGAAAGGGATTAGATAGATTCTATATCCAGGACACACAATGCATTTCTATTCATTAAAAAAACACATTAGCTCAGATTTATCCCTAGCTAATGAACTTATTCTGGTGATCAATGGAGTAATTTGAAACTTATCTTTTTTTAAATTACCAGGAAAAAGCTGTTTTTACCTGGGAGGGGACACATTTCATTCAGAAGTGAAAAACACAAGGGAAATAATGATTCCAAATGATTACAACCTCCATAACTCCATGAATTATAGCCCAGTCTTTCCCCAATATACAGCATTGGCCTGATTTCTTCCTAAATCCCACTCAGAATGTTAATAGATTACTTAATCGCTTAAATAAATAAACAAATCTGTGAAAATTGACTATCACTTTAAAGAAAACCAAAATTTAACTGGCTATAAGCATATAAATGTTCAGCACGTCCACAAAACAGAACTTCTGACTTGCAGAGCTTACAAATTGCAGAACTATCATTGCCTATCTTATCTGACATAGCTTTATAGATCCTGAAAATCTGTAAAAAATTTAATTTGCAGAGCATTCTTAGAACTGGAACATGTCAATACTTACTCTTGAAAAAAGTCAAAATATGTGACAATTCCTGCCGGCACTATTAGGCCAACATGAAATGACTAGTTGTGTAAGTGTTTCTTGGAGGAAGCTCTGTTATGTGCATATAGGTATTTACTACAAATACTGAGTAAACTTTGAAAGCTTCTTGCTAATGTAAAATATAAATTTAAAGGTAAAAAGTGCTACTATATGTAAAGACGAATGTGAAAGACTATGACCACAGAAATGTGATTACTAGAAAAAATAATATGTTTTGGAGGAGGTAAAATGTTTGTTAATTTCCCTGTATGAGGTGAAAAATTTCTTTTTCATCTTTCGTAGTTGCTTAAGAAAAACATCAAAGCAGTCATAATGAGAAAACATTGAAAGTCTAAACTGTTTGTCTTGACAATTTCCAAACCACATCAATTATACAATATACCAATTCTTATTACTTGGTCATAGTTATCAGTTACTAAAGCTAACCAACGAAACACCATTTCATTTCAACCTTGATAAAAAATTTTAGCAAATGAATGTTAATAACAGTGTCTGGTAATGCATTTTGCTACATGCTAAACATAATCAGGATTCTCCAGCCTCATATTTTTAACTGCTGTCAAAAAACTTGGGGCAGAATTTGAATTCCAAATGCTTCTGGATGACTTCCAGCTTGGGAAGGTGGGTGGAGGGGCCTGTTTTGTTGTTTTGTTTTACATGAGATAAAATACCTATGCATATGTGTGTGTGTGTAAACACACAAGAAAAACACTAAGCAAAATTCCACTACTAACACCAGGTGGTATCCTGCCACAGCCAGATTATTATAATCTAGTCTCAATGGTTAATTGCAGCGACCACTCTTGTGCAAATATTTCCTCACATCTTCAGCTTCACTCATGTCTAACTTTATTCAACAATACATGTTCCCAGATGATATAAATTTCCATCTCTCTAATCTGCCTCAGTGCAATTACGCTCATAACATTTTTGCAAAAGCAAGTTCTTAAACTCTGTTCTTCTGCAAAACATTAAGAAGTGCAAAATTTGGCAAGAAAGTACCCATAATGTTAAACAAATGTTGTAGCACAAAGTGGTAATATCATAACTAATGCAATATATTAAGAAACCTGAGTGAAAAAAATACAAGTGTACACAGTATGTAATTCATGTCACAGTACAACTGGTATTTGAAAAAATAGAGACAAAACTTAGGATAAAGGAAATCTAATCAAAATTTAGGAACACTTAGTAAATTTGCTTTTTCATCAATATCTCTAAGTTTATATGCCTCTGCTGTTATTTAAATATATATGTATATGCATTCCATATATTTTCTACAGACATTAGAATTCAGAACCGTATTTTAAGACAGGAGAGTGGTTTATGCTTGTATAAATAAAACAAATTCAAAGCTACCAGGAAAACTATAACAGAAAAGGCCATTCACTTTCATACCAAAAATATAGTATTCACTCCACCTAGTCAGTGTATGCTCAGAGGCACTCACAGGTACACAAGAGCAATTTTCTATACCTGAGAAGAAGTGTGCCTTGAAGCCTTTTTTTGACACAGTGTTGTCAGATCTGAACTCAATTCGCATGTTGTTGTACTGAGAGGTGATAACTTCAGGCACTTCTGTACCACAGAATTTACCATGTAGTTTAGAATCAGAAGAAAGGCCACTACGAATCTCCACATAATCATATTTGCAAACCTGAGAAAAGAAAGAAAAATATTTTTTTTGGCCAGTCAAGAGAAAAGCATGAAGTTGTTTACAAATACAAGAACACTAATTGGTATTGCTGCTTAATAATAGATTAATGATTTCTTTTTTCACTTTTCCCTGACTCTGAAAACATTTGTAAATGCTTACAAATTTTCACTGATTTTGTGTAAGAATATTTTAAGGTCATTGAGGCATAGCTATACTATGCATTACATTCAAAACTATATTTTGATAGATACTAATCTGTGTTTAGTATCTAAATTTCAAGATGCTTAGTAGCGCTTCCATTTAATCTAAAAAGTAAAAATTCCAGTGACATTAGACTAAGCTCTAGAAATATTTACCCTAAAAAATTATACCTGTCTTTGTGCTATAAACCACATACCCAGAACCTACAAACCTACTGCTTGCATTTCATAGATTTTTAAAAATTATTGATTTTCACTTAGAAACTTACAAGATAAGTTTTTACCATATTGTATTTAAGATATATTCATTTATTTACAAGTATATAAATCTGTACTATTTAAACCATACAGCTTTCTTTAACAGTAGCATAGCTATAATTTGGAAGGCTGATGCACTCATTTTCATTAAATGGTTAAAAATAAAGTAAAATAATGTGATAAAAAAGCCTTATGCAAGGCCTACTACTCATGATAATACTTTCGATGCATAATCCCTTGGTCAACCTAAAGCTTTCCACCCAAAAACTTCTAAGCTTCTTAGGCTCAACTATCAATCATTTAATCAAAAATGTCCCAGTTGTCTGCAATTAATAGCTTAAGAGAAAACAGTGGCCAGAAGGATTCATGCAGAGCTTAGATTGTCCATTAAATCCAAGTTGTATTTGATAAATCATAATTTTGAGTCAAAAAAGAAATGTCAGGGGGGCTGGAGCCGAACTACAGAAAAGGAAGTTTTGGCCTTGTTGCTCCCTCTCCCTATGAAATATTAAATTACTGTCAACATTTCCAGTTGCTTTTAATATAATACATACTAGATGTAGATTAAATTTTCATTGTTATTGGAACAATTTTCATATGTTGCAGAGTTATAAAGTCACTAATTCAGTTGAAACTACTTTTATACAATATAAAGAACACAAAGATTCATAAAACTTGAGTTACTGCCACATGCTGACTTATATTAATTGTAAGATAAATTCATATTTATGTATGTGATTTTCAAATATAGCTCACAATGTTAAGTCCCTGCAATTTCAGCAATAAATTGGTGAGTTTTGATGGTTTCATAGCTTTAGATTAGAAATGAAATGTAATTTCAGATAGGTCTATCTTTCTTCATACTAGACTATATTTTAAAAAACGTTACAAGTTAAATGTAAAATTAAATTTGTAAAATGCAATTGTCAAATATTAAAATTGTAATATTTTACAATTAGAAAAGACATATTAAACTTGGTCCTAAATGGAGCTCCTATAACAATAACAAAAAAATGTAGAACATTTGCTAAATGTATACAGTTTATGTCTGCACTCAGAAAATACATTATAATGTTTCAGATATTATATATTTCTTCTGATTTTCACAGGTACCGTTCTTAGAACTATTTAATAGCATAAAACTGAGATTTAGTAGCACAGGAGAGGATCAAGCCAAAGTTCTAAATGTTGAAAAACTTTATGCATGTATTTTTCATATCTGCTTAAGTTATGTGTCTTGTATGACCCTAGAAAACTGTTTTAACTTCATTACACCCCAGATGTCTTCCTTGCAAATCTGGCTTAAGTACAAGAAAGTGCAGGAAAAATGTTTTATGATTTGTTCAAGTGGTAATTAAATTTAAATCTTTGGGATTTGTAAGTTTTTATTACGCTTTTTTGCAGTTCTTGTAATAGTGATAACAGGACATGAGTGTAACACATAAATCACTAAAAGCTGGAATTTCATGGACTTTAGAACCCACCCCAAATTATTTAAAAAAAAAAAAAAAAATCTCACATTGCTTCCTCTGCAAAGAATTTTGAGATATTTTGGAGAAACTGTCTGGCTTGTTTCTTAGTTGTAAATTAAACTCCAGCCTTTGCTACTTCAGATGTCATACCCAAAACATGGCCCATCCACATAGCAAATATGTTGCTACAAATTTGTTTAGTCAGAAATAATATCCTGGGATTTGGGTTCTTAACGGCGTGTGAAGAATATCCAGATAAACTTGATGGCTACAGCACATTATGTCTAGAGCATGGCAAGGGAACTCAATGATATGTCAGAGAAGTGCCCAGGAAGCAGAATGGAGGCTGAAAAGTTGATGTTGAAACCCATATTTTACTGATTTGCACCCAAAAAACACTGTAAGCCCCACCTCTTTGTTTAAAGCTATAGGGAGCAGCCCTTACCACATGGAGAGCTCTGCCCTGCCCCTCTCCCCAACCTGGGGATGAGATCCCCCATGCCTCCAAGGGCTGCCCAGCTCAAACACTGCTGTTCTGTTGTGCCTTATTTCTGGTACTGCTCCTTTTAAAATATCCCCCCCATGAGATGCTTGTAAATGATTTAAATGCTCCCTCTTTCCATCACTAACCGCAGCTTATGTGTATTCTTTGTAGTCATAGCCTGTAAAGATGATTTGGTTTCTCCAGATTTTCTTCTCTTGAATTCTTTCCAATACGCCTCAGCCATTTGCTCTGTTTTACTTTGTTGATAAAAAAAAGTCAGCTGAGACTCAACAGAGAACATTTCTTTTAAATTTCTCGTAATACACATACATTTAGATAATATGTAAAAGAGAGCTATTCTCTCCATGTTTGTTTTGAAAGAATCCAGAAATGGTCCCAAAATGAAAACAAGAATATCTATGGTTCTTGTCAGCGTATGAAAGGTCAGCAAGGGTTTTATAAGACAATATCTATTTTTGAACGCTCATGAAACTGTTTAGCATGTAACAGATCATGCAGCTTTGTTCACGGTTACTTACTTCATTCCCTTCCAACTCAAAAAACTCAAACTTCATTGAGATTCGGTATTGCGTCGGGGCAACCACCTGCCACACACAGTTTTTGTTTGGAGGATACTCTTTGGGCCACCCTGGTGTGGTTATAGTCCCATTTAGCTTTGTCAGGAGTCCTCCGCAAGCAGCTGTAAAATTAAAAGGGAGAGCATAGTTTCTTGACTGAAACTGTGTTTTAATATAAACAGAAGCACACTGAGAAGATTCAGTCCTTTCATTACTTATACTGCTGTAATGCCCAGACAGACTAATCAGAATCTTGTTTTATCATGCTTGGTGCAAACAAAGAGAAAGAGACAGCCCCTATCATGAACAGCTTGCAGGTTTGCGGACAGAGATAAGTTTCAGGACTACACAAGGCGTTATCATATTCATTCTTTTCCCTTCCCTCCAGAGACTCTGGTTATTCTCTCGCAGCCTTTCCCATGCAAGTCCTCTGACCTCACCACCCTCCCCAGGACCTTGACCACCTCTCTTCTGACAGACAGACTACTTAAGATGCGCCTTGCATTCCCCCAGCTTCTCTCCTTAATTATTGATCTAGAATCAGCCCTACCTGACTCAGCTCATATAGCTGTATATGCCTCCCACAACCTACTAGATAGGGTCACTTCTTTGGAATAGCAGTCACGTACTCTTCAGTCACAATTACTTTTGCTGAAGTATGGATGTTCAAGTAACAGAGAAAAAACCTATTATTTCCAAATATATGCTGAATAGTCACCTCCATACAACAGAATAATACTGTACTATGTTTGTGGATGCAGTTCAGATAGCAAAGGATAAACACATTAATCTTTTCCTTCTGTGGAAAAAATTTATTTTTTTTTTTAAAGGAAAGTAACGGGATTTGCAGGGGTTCTCAATCACGCTCTGTAGCACTGATACCATTACAGCACTGTGGCAGCACTGGAAATCACCCACAAATCTGTCTCTAAAGAGCTGGTTGGGGAAAGCTCCACCTTCTTCCAACTGTTCTGTGCTAACGCTGAATACTTTAAAAACTGGCTACTCGTGTCTAGCTGATGGTCTCACACACTACCTCTCCTTCATCTAACACACCTGGGAGAACTCTCCACTTTCTGTATCAGGGCTCATTTGGCCAACTCAGACGCATACCAGTCTTCCTCCTGGCGCCAGGCTTTCCATGCTGAAGACTTCTTGATACACATGTAAAGGTGATCTGACTGGGGTGGGGGGACTAACACCCTGGGTCACACCCCAGTGTGTAAAAGAAAACCAGGCACAGGTTTAGAGACTGCACTCAGATGACACAAGCTGTACCCCCGAAATGATCTAGTCTGGGTCAGGACAACTACTGCTAGTTTTCAAATTCTGCTTTTCTACATCACTCCATTGTTCCTTGAGGCAATGTTAGGAAATGTGGAAATACCAGGAAAAAAAACCCAAAAACAACAACCTTAAAGCTTTCTAATATGCTGCCAGTGCAGGAGATTTGAATTGGATGACTACGAACCAATTTTCTGTGCATGTCAACACTGCAGTGAAGCATTGGGCAGAGTTTCTGAGAGGCTTCTGCTCTGGCATCATGTGTGAATTAATACAGCTAGATCACGTCTCAAATTCCCAAACTGTACCTAGGATGTAATGCTCACTGTGACTACACAGAGATTTTAGTTCAGCAGTCCCAAGCAGTATCTACATACAGTGAGTGCTATGCCATGTGAAACAAATGCATATATACTTTTAGGGATAGCCCAGGGTTTTTGCTCCATGCTGCGCTGCACTACTTCGAGTGATTGCTCCTTTTACCAGAGTTGCTTTTCTGTTTGGGTGCTGGGGAGGTATTCCTTCTTTATTTTTCAGAGGCAGTGGGAAGAGTTTTCTGAAAGCCTGGTAATCTTCCCTAATATTCTGACTCAGGTCAGCAGGCAGACTAAACCAAATTCCCTACATAAATTTGGGCTTATGATTAAATGCCCAGAGATCAAACCTCTGTCTTCATGGCCCCCCTTAGATTAACCTTACTTTCTGCATACTGCCTAATATGCAGACATCTAAATAAATTGTTTTTCCAATGTGCTTACTATTAAAGTTGGGGGCAGGGAGGGGTACAACAACTGAAAAACCAACCAGCTTGATAAAAGCCACAATCTCGCACGCCTGCAGTCTAAGACTGTCACCACCTCACACAAACACACACCCCCCCCCAAACAAACAAACAAAACCAGCCCCATAGAACCAAAAGCAAGAGAACTAAGCAGAATGACCTCAAAGTGTGACAAATCATGAATTAAAGCCAGGAAATTGGAAAAAAGAGAGAGCAGTGAATCACATCAGAAGAAAACTGTAACTCTGAGCACTCCAGTTTTCAAACTCCATTCACTACTCAAACAAACAGATGGACTGAGATAAGAATAATTTGTGCTATCCCTGAATTCATTGGTGTTTATGAATAAAATCCCAAACAATAATTGGTGGGTAATGATCAAAAGCTTTTGCTTCTTTCCTTTGATATGAAATATGTATAGAATGCAAAAGCTTTTCTCACTCCAATCCTATGTTTACAAAGGCTTCCACTTATCAGGTTTTTATTTCTCCAAATGATTATTTGAACATGCTTTTCTCACCCTGAAAAGCAGAATTTGTTTCCAGCAAGAAAAGTCCACAATCAGACTGGGAGTGGGGAGGATTTCTCTGAGCTTTAAGGTAGAATAAAGGATCCTGCTCTTCAAATCTGCCAGCTTCCCAGGCACACCCCAGACAGAGATGGTCAGAGTTAAATACTCCAATTCTGAGACAGTGGCACATTACGCTGCTGATAATTGTCTCCTTATGCATGGTGGGAGACTTTGTTTTAATGAGTATGAATAATGTAAGAAGTGGTTTGGGAAGGTATGAAGTCCTGCTTTGCATCATTCCCAATCGACTAACAGCAAAACCTGTAAAGCTAAATTAGTGACAGACATCAGATGAACATGACTGCTGTGGACAGACATTACTCTGGCACCACTACTTAAAAGGGAGCACTGGTTTTCCAGGTTGGGTTCCACAGATCTCACACTGCTAGGACAGAGCATATGAAAGGTGTAGCATTTCATTCAAGCAATGGCACTCTGTGAGCTTTAAGAGCCCATAACACAGCAACGCACTGTACCTTCACAACTCTTTTTGTCAGGACCAAGTTCATAGCCAGGATCACAGGCGCACTGGTAACTGCCCAGAGTATTTACACAGCGCTGCTCACAGCCACCATTGTCAGGTTTGGCACATTCATCTTCCTCTGCCAAGACAGGGAAGAATGCAAAAATGTGTTAAATAATTACCTTCCTCAGCTGTAATTGCTGGATCGATATTAACCCAGAAAGCTGTATGCATGCCATTATAAGGTGCACTACATAATACACTGTGGCTGCTGACTAGAGGATTTTCAAATGCTAAGGAGACCTGCAATGGAGAAAATAAAAATTTGTCCTTTGTGGGGTTTGGGTGGGGTTTTTTACAACAATACCCACTGACAGCTGCAGACCTAATTTATAAGCACTTTGTGGGAAGCATACAATAATTCAGGCAGCTGTAATCTAAAGGTTGTATAAAGTATTGAAAGAAACATTGAAAATCCACAGCAGGGTCACTTGAAGGGCACTCTATCTCCCACGGAATCAATTTGTGCATTATCCCAAATTCATACTCAAAAACAGATTAACAGAATCCTCAAATCCCAGGTTTTCGTTCTACTGATATTAAAGGGAACAAGATGCATCAGGGATGGGGGAGGGAAAGGAATAGTGTGTTATCTCTACCAGCTCTGAAGTATACCCATGAGATTCATTGTTAAAATATTCGTCAGATGCTGAAATTTTGTTTCCTTACAAGAGGACAAGTAATTTCTTAGGAATAAACCAGCTCCCACTCTTATGTCTACAGCCTTCAAGGTTTTGATTGTCTACAGTGAAAACTAACAGAGTAAGAAAAGCCCCAGCTTCTGGCTTTTCAAAAGAGCAAAAAGGTTCTCTTGGTAGCCTGACCTGTATTTCAGGTGTCATCATGGCCACACCATTGCTAGTGGCTTCCACTGTGCCATGGGCAGCACAGGGTAGGAATTACACACTGCCCATGCACCAAATGCTGCAGGTGTAGCTGCAGTTGTATCACACACACACACACACACACCCTAAAACTGGAGGAAGACTGTGAAAGACTGTGAGGCCATTGGTCACTATGATTTCTCAGATGGTTTGTTTTTTTTCCTTGCTCACAGAAAGTAATAAAATTGATAAAGCAGCCTAATGCAACAAATGGATTAAAAAACCCCACAACATTTAGACAAAAGAAAAACACCTTAACAGAAAAGACCTATTTGTGACTATAATATTTAACTTTATATTTGTTAACACAATGTCCAGAAAGCCATTTTTTTACAAGATTAGATATGTTTCAAAGATGTTTCAGAACTAAGCTGGTTATTTGAACCTGAAGAGAGTAGGAAGTTGCACTTAATATGCTCCTTCATTCTTTGGACGTACTTTATAAGGACATTCAAATACCTCTACTGTTTTGTTTTGATAAAGTTGTATGCCAAGGTAAAAAATATGCTAGAGACAGTACAGAACTGATACTAGTAAGAATAGGTTGAGAAATATGTTTAATATTCTGTCATAATTTTTCTAGTACAAAACCAAGTGATAAGCAGTTCACAGCTCCCAAAATATGCTTTAACATTTACCTTTAAAAAAGTTAGCTGCAAACCCTGCTTTGTTAACGGTTCCATCAGAAACAAACTTCATCCACAGGGTATTAGAGGTAGATCTAATGTCTTCTGGCTTGTCATAGCCACAAAAGTGACCAATTAAAGGACTGTTCTCATTTGTTCCATCTCGAATTTCCAAGTAGTCATATGCACAGTTATCATGCCTTTCAATCTGTAAAAAATTATTTTTCAAGTGACCTATTTGAACTTCACCATAAATATCAAATATCGATCAGATAATAAACACAATAGAAATTTTTCAAAGTTAAGGTTAGGGTTCTCTGTTTAGGGTTCAAACATCAGGAAGATGAACAAGCATCACTAGGCTGTTTTTAACTATACTTGTTTTCTACAAGAAAAAATTGTTAAGGTGTTACGTAGGACACAACAGTCTAACTGGAAAAAAGTAACTAAAAAGACACGCTCACCTCTAAGCTTCCTAATGTTCTTTCAAATTCTTCCTCTGAGCTCAAGTATAGTCCTCTTTTCTCATGTACATTTAAGTATACAAGATTAATGGTTCAACAACTAAACAGGTCAGAAATATTAGTTGGTTTTGAAATATTAAAAAGATCAGTTTTGATTAACATGAATAAGTTTTTTTAGACACTATCAACCCATGCTATTTCAGGTGGTGATCAATATATTATCTTCTTCCTTTATCCTCAATGCAGTGCAAAATTTTATCTTTGTCACTACCCATTGATGTTGCAGGGTAACTGTAAAAAATTACAGTGCATTAAGAGTTTGGGGCATCTGTAGGATTAGATCCAAACACACTTCTAAAATTATCAGCTTTTAAGTAGCCAATAGAACAGATGACAAAAAAAAAAAATCATCATTATTTTTCTGCAGCTGAAGTGCCTGGCTTCTGTTGCACAGTTCCTAATTTCAGCTGTCTTCTTTTGACTTTATGGATCAATAAGTGAATATTTGCTGTACTGATGGAGAAACCTACTGAAACCAAAACTGAAAATGTCCCTCTCATTTAAATGTCTGGCTCGATGACATCCATAGACTAATATGTGAGAGGACATGTGTGCCTTTCTACTTGGGTAGCAAGCCTTGTGCTCTTTACATAATAGTATTTGCAGAGTCGGAGTGGGAATTGCACGGAAGAAGAAAGCAGTAGCAGCCCAAATATGATCCTATCCTGAGCCTAGATAATTTATGATGCCTGTCTTTATTGAGAGAGTATCTTTCCTAACAGAATTAAAAGCCCTCTTATCTGGGTCATTTTACTGCAGGATTACTTCACGTTACTCAAGCAATATAGCATCTTAGTTACAAAAGAATTAACTAAATCCAAGCATTCAAAAATAATTCCTCTAAGAAAGCTGTTGTTCAACTAAGTGTCTGAACCGTGAGATAGGTTTAGGGATGGGGTTGGGACCACAGTCAGAGTGAAGGGGTTGGAGAAGCCTCAAATTTAATTCAGCACATCCAAATTCTGTTAAAATGACAAGTCAAAGCCAAAGCAAACCCAGAAAAATCCACATCTTATCTCCAGGCAGAGTTTTTCTTGCCCATAAGCTGCACAGTTAACACACGTGGCTGCTGGCACTCTGCTCTAATTGTGCATTATGACCAACACTAAGCTCAGTAACCACCACAGACTAAGGAGCTTTCATTTAGCACATTAGGATTTCTGCTTCTTTTATGTAAGAGGAAAAATTGGGGGAAGGGACTGTTTGATTTTATTTCATTTTAATGGCATCAAAATATGTCACAGACAAAATTTGTCTGTCTTCTTTCCAACTTTCCAATTCTTCAAGCATTGATGTACGTAATTTTCTCCCACTCACTTCTCTGGCACAATCCATATTGCCATTTACTGTAATTTCTTAGCTGTTTGCTCAGGAATTGCTTTGGGCCAGAGTTTGGGAAATGAGTGAGAAAAGTCATGAAGATCTGGGATGCAACCACCTATTGTTGACTTCAATACCAAGTGTATGCAATAGCAAGTGTAATGTGGTCAGGCATGTGTCTACCTGAGCAGTGATAAATTTTTGACACTGTATTAATGATTCCAAATTTTCATTAATCTAAATAATAAAGTTTAAACACATGACATCATATTCCAATCTGAAACAGTCTGCCTTGTTATCTCAGTAAAAATCATATTGCACTCTGATGTAGAAAAAAGTGACCTGGTCCAAAGCCTACTAATACCAATGAAGAAATTATGTATTTTCCCCATACGTGTCTGTGGTCATTTCACTACTCAAGACTTTTAATTAAAATCTGTTTTTTCCATGTTTCCATGTTCTATGGGGCAATATGGAAATTATGATTTTTCACAGGCCAAGTGCAGCTCTGAGTTACACATACCAAATTCCCTTTGAGGTGAATTGTTAGTTTCTTTTCTGAGAATCACTCTAGTTTGGGCAGAAGACAACAGCTAAAAATACATTTTGTATAGCAGTAAGTTGCTAAACTTCCTAAGACTGTAAAAACTAACCAACTTACAAAGTGCTATTGATTTTCAATAAAACAATCTGAAAGGTGGTCATTCTACCATATTAATTTATTTTTAGTGTACTACTACCGCGAGTGATGCTATTATTATTATGAATATTATTATATTAAGTGATTAAATTGTTACACCTATATATAAACTAACAGATAAATATTGTGTTTTTGAGAAGTGGTAACCGGTGTTAAGGTGTTTGGTAACCAATGAAAAACAACTAGTATAAAATGTGCTTTGCTTATCTGTACCTCAGGTTTTAAGAAGTTGTGGTACTGTCATCTAGGAACACTGCCATACAAAGATCTGTTACACTTGCAATAGTTCTTATTCTTCCTACTACAAGGGTAGAAAATCTCCTCAAGTTAATGAAAGGACTTCCAGTGAGTTTAGTTGTAACTGGGCTGATCCTGCAAACCTTGTTTACTGGAGCATTAAAATTTCACAAGATTGATATTAAATGTGGATGAGGAAAAATATGCAAAATGTTAGCAAATGTAAAAAAGCATAAATAAATAGGTTTTACGGTAAAATGCATTGCTTATAGGAGAGTGAAGATACTATCAGCTCCTGAAGGCCTTGGAGCAAATGCAGAATTTGAGTGGCATTAGAGAACTAAGTTGAGAAAATGCCAGAAAAATTCCTAAGACAGGCACATAAGGACAGGAAAAAACGAAGAAATCTCCTAGTGAAATGGAAAGCCAGAGGCGTTCTCAACATCCATTCTCAAAAGAAGATTCCTTGTACATTGTTTCAGTATTGAAAAGAACAATGACTTTAGACTAAAATATGTTTGGTTAAAAACTCCAGACTACCTTTGTTTTGTAGCACTCCCCTACAGAAAAAATATATTAAAAAAAAAAAAGAAAGAGAAGAGGATTTGAAGAGCAAATCTGGGAGTGATCATATTTCAGGAGAAAGCTCCCAATTACTTCTTGTCATTGTTAATTTATTTGTTGATGGAGTCAAATTCCAGTACAGGTAAACATATCTGACTCGGGTCATAGACTTCAGCCATAAAAGGTGGGATATATGCCTAGTGGAATTAGAAGATCAGATAAATTTTATTCCCTGACTTAAATAAAAATAATTTAAATGAACACTATCTGCATGATTAAGAGGGCCACTCAAATGAGGAAGATTAATATGGCTCAGCTGTACAAACTCTCTGGATTGCCTCAGCTGGTGAGACCGCGTGCCGACAGAAGTTCTTTAAAAAAGAATAAATACAAGGACTGCTAATTTTCAAAGAACAATATAATAAAGGTGGTTATAACAACGAAGCAAAAAGGTGGAGTTACCAGTCCCAACATCTCTGCTGTCTTCTAGATACTGGAAATTGTGGCTGTCCATCAGGCAGCCAAATAAGAAAGGGTAATCCCACACTCAGTGGAAAATGCACTGCCCACAGAAGGCAAAACAAGATGACTCATTGATACAGTTTGAAATTCTCAGCTTCCCTAGTGCTTTCATTTCAGAGTGAAGGTTATTTATACAGTTATTTTTTCTAGCATTACATATGGATAATGAGAATTCCTCTTACTTAACTGTACCTTTCAAACGACAGAGAAGTAATTTTCTCACAAACATGCTGCAATAACTCTTTGGCCTGACATTTACTTTTTTTGATCTCAGCTGGCAAGAAGAACTATGATTCTTAAACAACTTTTTGTTTTACTGGGCATCGCACCAAGGATTCAGTCCAGAGAGGGACTTCATACCAAAAAACAGAACACCTACGTTCAGGCACTTGGACCTGAAATGGAAATCAGACCCAATGGTGAATGTCTAGGCGAGGCACTTGAGAGCAGTTTCCAAAGCAACTCACTCTCAACGGGGAGCCCTGTGGACAAGCCAGTAAGAAACGCTGCGAAGACAGATATAACAGAAGTTTTGTGCCTTTCTGGGGCACCTCATTTGGTCCTCAAGGGCATCTTGCCACTCTGGAATCACAGCTCAGGCTCTCCCTGGCAAAGTATGTACCTTTCAAGTCCCTACTACTGGAATTTTTTTTTTTTTCTTTAAAAACACATCTAGCAGAGGCACTAATTTGAGACTAGCAGTCAACTATGCTTCTGCTCAATTTCCTCTTTCTTCTTACGAGGTGTCAGTCCGCATGTTTCACCTCTAGAGAGTGCCATAATACTAAATAGTCTGGGTGGAAAAAATGGACATTTCTTCTTACAGCCTTAACCCCTACCCTACTAAATTGTGCTCTCATTTGCTGCTCCTTTGCTTCTAATTGTTTTCTATATGGTGAGGCACAAACATGCCATCTTCACGCTTGCAAATAGTCCATAATTTGGTGATTAGAAAAAGGTCCTAGAAGACAAGAAGAGATGGAAGTTTGATTCTCCCAGAGGTGATATTGAACTGGGGTCAGTTCAAGCAATAATGTACCATGTGTCTAAACCAATGCTGAGCATCTGCATGGAGATTAAACACTGTGGCAACTCTTTTATGCAGCGGCATAGTGCCATTTCTCTAAGGATCACACTAAAAATACCAAGCACCAATGGCAGACTAGAAAAGCTCCATATCTAGTCAGTAAATTATATAAAGTTCCTGAGAACATTGTTCATTTTCAACAGTGCTTTAAAAGAGAGACTGACATACTCAGTTAAGTGGTCTTGAGCCAGGCCATGCAGAGTTTGAATAGTATTTGGAAAACAATTTGGACAGGGAGAGCTGATCTTGTCTGCACTAGACCCAACATTAATTCAGGGTACGAAAAAGGGAAAATGCAGTAGAATCTGTGAAATTATTAAAGCTCCATTGTTTATATTAATAATTGCTGATAAAGTCCCAAGCCCTTGTTATCTCATACTCAGACCTTTCATCAGTCATAGCAAAAATGTGCCATACCCATGAAGTCTGTCATTAAGACTAAAATTATAGGTTGAAAGTTATATCTGTATTTACTATACCTGTGTTTATATTTATGTGCACCATAAAGCCAAAAAGTTTAGATTTTAAAAAAGTGTTCATGTCATTACTGCTGAAGCATATTCAAATAAAACAAGTGAACTCAAGTATGTTACTAAATTTATCTACAAGCTTCAAGCCAGTGTATCATGTGTGCATAAAAAGATATATGAAATACTATTTTTCTTTGTTACACAATAGTTTACTGCTGTTTAGCAAAGTTATACACAAAGTGATGTACACTAAACACATGTAAGTATGACTCACCATGGCTTTTTTCTTCCCTCTCTAAATACAGGTTTCTCTCTCTAAATAAAGGTTTGTAAACTGAAATTAAGTAGGCTTTTTTCTTTTTTTTTTCCTTTCTTCTCAAAACAGAAGCCAAAACCCACAGTGGTTTCTTTCCAGATAGACATTCCTTTTTAACAAAAAGATTTAGCAAAGATAAAAAATCCCAATTATTTAACAGAATATTAAAGCAGCCTTGCTGAACTGGATTATGTATTTGCTAAACCTGTGACTATTGTCGGGTACATTAAATGTTCTACTTCATATAGCATAAAAAGACATGAAAAATCTTTAATCTTCTTGAAAATATCTGCAGAAAGGAAGGTTTCATGGAGAGTAGAATTGGATTCTGGAGTATATTTTTCATAGAGAATTATTAAATTCATGCACAGGTTTAATGAGGATTCCTTTAAATGTCATTGTCACTTATCCACTAGATGCTTTTCTGAGATCAGTTAAAAGGCTTTACCTCAAATGCTTGAAAGGTTAATCCTACATTGTAGTTTTCTGACACTGTTATTTTCCACACACATTCCTTCATTGGTCTGTAGTCATCAGGATAATTGGGAGACTGGATCTGGCCTTCATTTTTATGGATTTCACCTCCACAGATAGCTGATAAAAGCATAAAATTCTTATTGTCAGTAATGACATTTTCTATTCCCCATGCCCAAACTGACTTTTTAAAACTAATGATAAGATTATTCTGGAGAAGACTTAAAAAGTCTACCAAAGACAAATTATTGAAAACACAATCCATTTAAACCACTACACGTATTTCAGTTAGAGAATATAATTCAGCATGTTTAGAGCTGCTAAAAAAGTCTAAAATGTTCAGCAAGACTTTGGAATCATGGATAATCTGAATCTAGACATTTCACAGAATATATTTAAAAGGTCAAAATAATTAAATTTTACTTTTTTTCACCTTTGAAATATATTTAATAAACATTCTGCATTAATATTTACTAACCTTTAGAAAGACACAAATGAGAGAGAAAAATCTCATATTTTATAATGCACTGTGCATTTTAATCTACCATTTATCACTTCAAGCTTACACTGAATTTGAAGAAACAGCTAATATAAATTGAAAATATTTTCATTAAAAGTAAATGCACTTTTCACAGTCCATACTGGTAATCACGTAAAGATCTGTGAATATCAACTATATCATACAGTTTACTACCGTAGATTCAATATTTAAGAAAAGAGTCTCTATTTTAAACAGGTGAATGTTGACTTGCTAATATACCCAGTGTGTGGGAGTGTCTCTGTTAAGTAATCCCAGAGCATATGGAAAACCTTAGTCAGATTTTTCTGAAGAATAAACAGAAAGTACTCAAAAAAAAAATAAAAAAAATCTTTCCACACACTAAGCACAAGAACATGCACATTTGGTTAATTAAGCGACTGGTAAAAAATGCTTATGAATATTATCAGTGGTATCCCTGGAAAAGAGGTCATCTGAAATCTGACCACGGGAAGAGTTTAAAAATGTCCTGTCTAGTCAGTTAACACCTACTGTCTCTTTCAGTAGTAAAATACCGATTTCATATCAGGTTATTTCTGACTTTTTTTTTTTTTTTTTAAATAGCAGATAGCAGAAGGTATCCGGTTAATATTTTTCCTCCATAATCAAGACATTTTTAATGCTATAAGAGGCTTACCTTCATAAATTGCTGCAAAACCTTTCCCAACCCAGTTGCTGCTGCTGCGGAACTCAATCCACATCCTGCTGTCAGAGGATGCGAGGACTTCTGGCAGTTTGTCACCACAAAACCTGCCTAAAAACATGCAACCAGTAACTGCATTTTCTGCCGTCTCTGAAGCCAAACGCTGCAAACATTTATACAAGTGTTTAACATTATAAACAGGAGTAGCATAACCAACTCAGTGGAACTATTCACATGCTTATGGTTAAGCACATGTGTTTCTGCAGATCAGGACCTAATACACAAAGATTTTATTACAAAGCTTTCAGTACTTCTTTTCATGGCAGTCAGGCTCACAAGTCTAAGTATAAAACCTTAGGGGAATCAATTAAAAAAAATTATTGTTATAGATTGTTTCTATACATACAAACCCAGGCATTTTGGAAGGGGAAAGCGAGTACTAATCTTAAGAGAGGAACATAGTCTAGGCCACAGTAATACTGCTCATTGTATCTAAGGACCAAAGAGATTTAAAAACTAACATCCAAATGACCCTGGACTATATTATCCTCTTGAATTCAGCCTACATAGGTGAAATTTCTGTTTGTCTAGGTGATAGAGAAGGGAGCAGGAGGAAAGGATAATTACTGTTTGGTTTTAGTTGTTTCTTCTTTCTGTTCTTTGTAAGGCCAAGAAATAGGCACTACTGTTAAAAAGCTGTCCTCTGTATCTGCTTCCTTTCCTTCCTGTTTTGCTGGTTTTAAATTGTGGATGTTAGGACACTAACAAATAGTTTTAGTCTTCATTCTAAAAACAACAACAAAACTGACCCAAGAAGTTGGAGGTGTTCATGTTTCCTATGCTCTGAAATCTCCAGTTTCAATCAGAGAAGATCATTATGGGGTGTGAAATCTCCCCACCAACCCTCTGATTTAAGAAAAGGATGGCTGCAGCTTCCTGAGTATTAGTTGCAACTCTAAGACTTAGTTCATTATTGCTTTGCATGTCTTTTCTCTGCAAGGGCAGGGAAGGACATGCAAAGAAGAAATAGAAGTAATCTTTTGTTCATGATTTTAAAAGTACAGGAACATAGCTCATAAGCACAACTCTACAGTGGGTGCTCTCAACCACAGTGCATGTGCTTATCACGTGCTCTATGATTTCCCATCACATGCTCTACAGATTTGTCTGTATACTATTTCCCCATTCATGTGAACAAAACTGTGGCAACTTCATATTTCAATACACATAAGCAAAGCAAAAAGTTGCATATTTTGTAGTTTTCATCTTTCCACACATGCAGCTGAATAACAGCTAGCTGCTATGAAAGGAAAGCTTGAGCCTTGAAGTCAAACAAACAACTTATTTGAGGCCATTTAGAATTTTTTCCCACCCCCAAGTTTAGATACATTCTAGGCACCTAAAAACCAAGAGGTTTGTTGTGGGTTCAATGTCAAGCAAGTCCACTGAACCCAATGAGTATGGTAACTATGGACAGAGCAGCATTCAACAGTTGCATACCAAGCAGAGGCGATTTTCTCCAGTAGCCATCTCTTACTTCAATATAGTCGTACCAACAGAGACTGCTCTTGTAAAGGTCCATGGTGGTGAAGTTCAAAACAATCTGCAGAGGATAACACCTAATTAAATCACATGTGGTTAATACTAGAAAATCATCACAACAACATTCTGCAGAACTGAAGCCAGAGTTGCCACCTGTAACAGGATTCCAACTACTTAGACATTTAATTAACCTCTCCTCAATTATTTCTTAGAGTAAGTAAAAGTTGTTTGGGAACATTAAAGTTTTTCTATTTAATCTTACATATTTGAGCAGATTCAAGACAGTCTACTGACATTTAATTGCTTACAGGGAGCTTTTCACTAAGAAATAAAAATTTGAGACTGCTAATAAGGTAAAATAATGTGCTAATATAATTTTGTTATTTGAGAATTCTCCTGCCAATTCCTCTTCCATTCCATTCTGACTATAATCAGCACTGATAGCTGTAAAAAAAAAAAAAAAAAAAAAGTGTTGTTTTATTTTGGTTTGTGTCTCCTGCGACTCTTTTTACAAGACAATTTACTTTCAGACAAGTTAAATATTGACAATGGTAGACAGTAATGCTGAAAACAATATCGCTAAAACAAGTGGTACACAGTCCCTTAATGACTCTTAATGAAACTATAATAGAGCTTTTTATACAGAAATCTGAGTTCCGTGCATTTCTGGAATTTTTGAACTTGGACTCCTAATTTTACTGAGCATACCTAGAAATAGGCATATTTTCAAATACTTAATATCAGGACTACCCTAGGCCACTACATTATCCCATTTTGGTTTAAAAATATTAATTCTAAACTGCCATAAACTTACACTTTCAACACAGACATAGGATTCATCCTCGATTACAGGATGACACAATAGCTACAGTTTGGACCCCGACTGACTGGGACCATCTTAGCATCCTGTCCTGCAATTTCAGGGATAAGTCCAAACAAGAAGACTAAAAATTATTCATATTTTATATTATAAAATCATATTTATCTTATAAATAATTTCCAATTCATAGCCTTTCATTGGATTTAGGTGTATTTGGAAAAAGAATTCATCTTCTTCCAAACCAGTTCCTCAGTGTAGATTAATAAATATTTCAACCTAACTGAAAATCTTCTTTATTCACATATGAGCATAGAAGTGGTTTTATTTTTAGCTTTGACTCTAGGAACTCACAATCAAAACCTGCTATTGTAAAGCAAACAGGAATTGCTGCACGGTAGCAAATACCTCACGCTGCAAAAAGTATATCTCCATGGCAGCCTATGAAGCAGCTGTGAGTGTCAGTTGAAAGGAGAGGAATTTACCCTTAGTCCAGCTGCAAGGAGGAAATAGAACTCCATAACTGGAACAAGGGGCCCGGATGGTCAGACGGGATGGGTTTACTTCCATCTCCTCTGAAGGCACCATGTGTCTCTCCAACAACAATATAGTACAATATTAAACCAGAAAGGTGGAACTTTTTCAGACTGCTTGATTTTAAGAAGATAAAACTATTAGCTATTGGGGGAAGCTGATTTAAAGATAACATAAAGCTCAGCGGTTTGGGTGTGTAGGTGGTAGAGTGTCACGGTAAGACTTCTCCAAACAATGCAAAAGGGAGACAATCTTTCAGAGCAAAACACTGTGTGTCTTAATATTAGGCTAGCAGGGGTTTTGCTTTCACTTACTTTCCACAAAAAATAACTAAGTACATCCATACGAGCAACTACATTCTCAAAAATCTCTTTTGTTTTCAGTGGAGAATGGGAAACTTTCTGATTTAATCTTAAAAGCTGTTTATTCCCCTATACCCTAGTGCTGACACTACTGATCACTTGGGTTCTAGACCAAGCTCACAGGTGATTCTATTCAGCTTTCACCTTTACTACCGTGATGCCATGGGAAACAAAAAACATCTATAAGGCTACACATAAACCCCAACAGCCAGAAGTCGTGTACAGTGAGGCACATTATGCCAGCAGCCACAGCCTTGTGGGATGAAGGTATGGGACATGAAGCATGCCAAGGACCATCAGGACAGCACTGAATAAATGAATACCTGCTCTGATGGTTGAGTACGGCCAAGCATTTATATCCACAAGCTGCTACTGCATCCACAAAACCTGCAAAAGCATTGCTTAAACAGCAGTCTGCCTCTAGCTCTGTGTTCTCTCATGAGCATCCTGCAAGCACCTTTGGTATGTTTTTAGTGGAGCAGACACAACAAATATAGCCTACCCTGTCTCTCTTGGCCTCTCCTTTCTGTCATTTTAGGGCCACAGAGGGAAGCAATAATTTAATCTCAGATCTACATGCAAAGAATATCTGCTTCAATGTTAGTTTGATACTTTGGAAATATATTTAGGTAATATTAACTCATGTCCAGGCTGCCATTGGCACTTTGAATCATAAAGACCTATAACAATGAATAGTCATCAAATTATATTGTAGGCTTCCTTCCTGAGCTCAGAGATGAAAATGGACTGATCTGAAATCAGACACAACTGCTGTGCAATCCCTTCTTTTTGTTGCAACAGAAATTACAGTAGAAATGAATATAATTAAGGAAAATGTGTTCCTTATACTGAAAGGTTTGCAGTAATAGATATTCTAATATCTTGAACTATTTTTCAATGTAGATACCCTTTCCCTGAACTTTGAAAAAAAGCAGCTAATAAAGCCCCGATGAGAAAAACAGTTTCAATTAATACCTTGTATTATGTAGACAGGGGAAGTGTTCACAAGCATGGAATTTAAAAAGATAATGAAATGCTCACCCATTTAATCATTCAGAAAATTAGAACAATGAAGTTTTTATATGGAAAATCAGTGTTTTTACAGATAAGGCAGGTAGGGAATTGGGGTGGGGGAAGGAGGGAGTGTTGCTTGTGTCTTTTGGGAGGTTTTTGTTGGGTTGGTTTGGTTTTTTGGGGGGGGGGGGGGGTTGTTTGTTTGTTTTTGTAAAAGCCAGTAAGCAAATCATCCAGACAGTCCACTGTTGAACTCCAAGGATTTGAACTTCCAACTCCAAGACATCCAAGATTTGATTCTAGATCCCCTATACCTCTGCAAGTTCTGTAAGCTAGACTTTAAAACTCCTTTCCCATTTCAGATGTGGCTAGTCAGATTAAATAGAACAAATTTAAACAGCAGAGGGACAACTAGAATGATTCAGGTAAGCACAGCACACAATTTGGATGCAATCTCAGCAGAGCAAGCACTTCAATCTGGGTTTCTAACAACCTCTATCTTCAATCCAACTATTAAGATACATCTCTCTTCAGATGGCTCTCATTTCTCCCTTGCCAGTTTTTCGCCAGGGCCTTGGTGGAGAATGATTTTCTTTTTTTTTAATTTTGCAAAACAGGAAGAATGTTTTCTTTCCAGTGTTACTGAGAAAATCGACGAAAAACCTTCAATGCCATACTACTCGGTTTCCAGACTATTAAACTGTTTATCTAAAAATGGCATGCAACAAAGCATTAGTTGATCCTCTCAGCTGGCATTCACTAGGTTACTGTGGTTGTGTCCACCTGCATGCTCTCATGCTTCTTTTAGTCTAACTGCAGCACCTTCTGTTTTGACTTCTCTGTCTTATTTCCTGGATGCAGACTTCCTGTGACATTCCTTCCCAGAAAGGGAACCTCACAACTCACCTCTTTGCCTTTGCCTACTGCTACACCTCTCAAACTTCTTCTACCCTATGTGCACCCTTTCCCACATGTTTTAAACCACAGGGCATTTGCCCTTTACTATTCAGGCACTCCTTCAGGAACATGTACTGAAGAAATAAATGCACAAATATTATCAGAATTCCAAACCCACCTACTTACCATGTTATTCTCCATGAGAAATATGCAGATCTGGCTAAAAGTACAATTATTCATACGCTTTCCCCTGCTTCAGTTTTTTATTACATTTCCAAGTGCAGTTTGAATCTATCACTCAGGATGGCAGAGACGTCCTGTATATTCTGTCATTCACACCGCAATTCTGTCTGTCCTTTGCAGGCTGTTTCTTCAACTTGTCCTTCAAATAAAGAGGCCTCACGAACTAAAAATTTTTGTTGTTCTCCTCTGCTCACCCACTTTGCAGTTAAGATTCCTTCTAAACTCTTACCATCTTTTTTTTTTCCTGAGATTATCAGACCATACGTTGGTATTTCTGTTTGTATCTAGCCATAATACCTGAAAACCCTACTGCCCTCAGCAGTCTCCTTTTCCACCCATGCCCACCTCATCCCAGCTGTGTAGGCAGAGGGGCTCAAAAGGGGAAGCCTTCTTCTCTGCCCAGATGAGATGCAGACAGCTCAATTAAGGTCAGGCTACCTTCCACAGCTGCTTAAGCTAAACCCAGCTGTCTCTGTTGGAAGCAAGTTATGGAAGCCACAACCTATACCTCCTCCATTGGCTCAGCTATGTAGAGCCTGGAGGCCTCTCACCAGTCTAGCCACAAGTTTTCCATTTTCCATGACACAGCTGAAACATCAGATTTCTGTTTTCTGTTTGGAAATTTGCCTTTTTCCAAACCTTAGTTGTGAGGATAGAGTTGGGAAAAGGATGGTTTTACTCAGGTGTTGTCATGTCATTGTCTCAAAGTGCTGCTATCTAGATGGAAACTATTAAAATTTAATGAACCTTCTCAATGGCTCCCGCCTTTGAAACTATATGAAATAACCTTCACAGACTTTTCTCACTCTGACATGCGAAGGTATTTGATGATACAGCAGTTCCTTAACATTGACCAGAATTCATTAGCTGTACATAGGCAGAACCCCCAATCTGTCACAGCATGATTTCTGGTCGGGAACCAAACAAGTATAAGTATATTTAAGATTCTGATTTGCAATTCTGCAAAGTATTAAATAGAGCTACAGACAAGGCAGAGCTTGTTCAAGGGGACAGGATGGCTGAAAGTCTTCATAGGAAAAACAGTCAATGGGTATTTGTCAGCACAGTTAAGGAATTATTGATTACACAGCAGATTCAGTTGTGCTACTGCAGCTTCAGGGACAATATGTCATACCTCCTACTGCTTGGGATAAGAAAGCACAAAACATATAACAATTCCAGGTAGTAGTAACTAAGTTTTCACAGATGGCATTTTTTCCCATATCAACCAAGGGTTTATCTGTCCTATTTTATCATTCATGTAAAACATTAAAGAAAATTGAAAAGTAAGGTAACCTATTCAAAAAGGTGAATTAAAAAAAAACCCACTGGCATAGTTGCAACTACCTATGCCAACAAAACTTCTACACACCAGAAGGCAGGATTTGCCCTGGCAGAGAGCATACAGTATTACTAACAGCATCCTCCCCCAGAGATTTTTCTGTGCATAGATATACTGTGTACAGCTGTTTACCATATAGTCTTAAATCTTGAGAGAAAGTGAGAGGTGAATGAACTGCCTTGTTTTAGTAAGGCACGCACACATTTTAGGTTGGGCTGGCAATTTATGATGCCTATCAATAAAAGGAATGCTGCAGCTAGTGCGTACCACTGCAGTCCTGTCCTCCATTGAATTTCCTGCCATCAAAGATCGGAAGTGTCTGTACCTGCAGAAAACAGCATGGATAGAAGTCTTCTAAACTGTGCTCAAACAGCACAATGTTAAATCTCAATAAAAAAGAGACAAGAGCTAGACAATCTGGACTGGTGCTTTTTCAGTTTATTTTTAGATGACTAAAGTGCTCACCAACGTTTCAGAACATGATGCGATGTACTTATTAACACTCTAACCTCCACACAATATTCCTGAAATCTATCAGGGTCAAAGCGGCAAACAAAGGAATAAAGCTTTAAATATATTTTTATTTTCCCTTCATAATGTGAATATGTTATCATCATTTACTGAGAAAATTTGGGATCAAGCATAATGTGTGTCCAAGATACCATGATACTTGCATTAGTTAAGATTTAGACCTCATTTCTGCTATCTGATATTCACATCAAGTACTTGCTACAAATAGGGTCCTTTATCTCAAGACAGACAATATCCTATGAGAACAGCACTGGCAAAACAGACTTTTTGACAGTAGCACAAATATAATTTACTTTGTTCTTAATGAACCGTATGCAGACTACAAGAGCTGGAGGTCAGAACATTGTCCTACAGACAGGACTTGTCACGTCAAATTTCGATTAGAAAATTCTGTTTAGTCTTTTTCCCCATTTGGAGTGGGAGGTAAGACAGGAAGGGAGCCAGTCTTCTTACAATGCTGACTTCAGGACAGGGGCTTTCCCCCATTATGCTTTCGTACAGTATAATACAGCTCCAGCGGTGGTTACAATCTCAAGACATAATGGTATTACAAATATCTTACAGTTACACTAACGTCCACAGATAGGCTTGCATGAAGTTGGGGTATTCTATGAATACTTAAGCATGACCATTTTCTAACTCATATATTAATATTGTTTTCAAAAGCCAATAATAATTGTAGATGAACACTACAATTTTTTAATTTTTTTAACTGAGGAACAGAAAAGAAACCTAAGCAATTTTAGTTGTTATCATAGCAGTGTCTAAGAAGCAACACAAACAGTGGGGACATAAATTTATCTATCTAGATTAATTTGCATCTTTTGCACAAACCTTCTCTTATTAATCTGTTTTCATTTGTTTTTCCCTGCCAACCTGCAAAGCCACCCATGCCCTCCCAGCACAGAGTGTGTTTATTTTCCCTCCTGTCTCTGGCTCTTGCCCAGAGGAGGGCGAACGCTTTCCAAATGACACTGTTTTCATCCCCCACAGTGGCAAATGCTCTTACAGCTCCTCAGGATCTATTAGTACATCAAGAACATATATTCTTGGTGTCTACCGGGACCTGAAAGAAATATGGAATAAAGTAATCCACTCAGGAGAAAACTATGTCCAATATGGAGTGGGAGACCACAGACAAAATGAACTGAAACACCTGGGGGCAAATACTGGGTTTTCTCTTTGGACTGTCCAATACTGAGGCTGGTGGCTGGGTTCTATATTTCAGTCTTTAGGCTGAATTTGACTGCTTAATATCAGCCACTGCTTCTTGTAAAGAAACTTACTATTTATTTTTTTTTTCTCCCTACATATTTTGTCTCAGATGAAACTTCCCATCTTTCCCTCTACCCTTATTTATTTTGAGGCAGGCTTATATTTGAGCCAGTAATTTAAAACAAGATTCAGCTAGCATGTTTTGAGAGTGTACACAAGAAGAACAGGTTTTGCTTTCACTAGTATGGCACACTTCTCTCCCTGAACTGCTCTCACCAAGCCAATGGTTTTTTTTTCCCCTAAAACTGATGCCCAGAAAGGAAAACTATATGCACTAGAACCGATACCGGGGAACACCTAAAATGACACTTGCTTTACCCCACGTTATTACTGTTTCACTTTAGAAACATCTCATTCATCATACTAAGAGCTTCCTTAGGCAGAGCCCAGCTATCCGCCCCACACAGCTCAGTCAGCTCGCCTGAGCCCATGCTGGAGAAGAGACCACTCAGGAGCCAGGACTACCTCTTCCACCTTTACACTGAACCACCAACTGAACTGGAAGCCAGTTTCAAAAGGATTTCATGAAGCAAACATGTAGCAGACTGAAATCATGCCTGCATTTCACATGGACAGCCACCAAATAGATGATGTGGTTCTAAGGCTACAGACCAAAGTCAATAGCACATAGTTCATGGTCCTATTTTTTAAGGCATACCATTGTTTTCAATTATTATGCAAGCTTTAAAATTAAATGAAACGCTAAAGAAATGCAACATTTTATTTTAAAATAGTATCTGTGTTTAGCTGAGGGAATGATAAAATACCTTCTCCCCTGGGGTCACAGAGATTCTCCATATGCAGTGTGTGTAGGAAGGATAACCATTTGGAAATCCTGGAGAAGAAAAGTTGCCTGTAGATTCCTGCAGTGTTTCTCCACAGGCTGAAAGAAACAAAATACAGTAAAAATAGAAAACTGAATGCGCCTAACAGAGAAAAATGCATCTTTCCAATATCTATTCAGAATACATTTAACTCACTGCAGATGCAGAATGGAAAACAGACTAGTTATTTTATGATTTATTCAAAACAATGATTTTCAGCCAGTCTGACATTCATTCCATTTTACACAGGATGTTTTTATTCCATGAACTATTTCACTTGTGTGCTGTCTGCTGGCATAATCAAAATTACAGCAGTCTTAAAAATGTCATTGCTGTCAATCAACTGCAAAATTATACATATAACTTTGTTGAAAAAAGAAGTTAGCCACACCTTTAGACACATCCTTTAAGAATTAAACCAAAAGTAAAACAAAAGCTGGCATGGCATCATTGGTACCACACTGGAATTTTGTCAGCGATTTCATTTAATTTAGTACTTTGCTCACATGAGAGACTAATCTGACCCAAACTCACTCATTTAAATTGGTGTAGAAAACTAAATCCTGTATTCAACAAAATCTCTTGGAACAGTGACTTGTTGAGATATGAGTAATAAAGCAAAGCAAATGTAAAGTCCTAAAATACCAAAGGCTTTTATATTCTTTATTACTGACGCTTTTAGCACCCATATCTCAGCTGCCAGTCATGCTACTAGCTGCTGGCGGGCTGGTTAATAATTCCTCTTCACACTAAAATATAGCATTGGAAGCTCCTGCCATTCCCCACCACTAAAACCGATTCTGGTACACCTCAGTTGGTCATCTTTTTTGACATTAATAAAGTTGTTTCACCCACTGATTTTGCAGGAGTGATATGAGAGATGTGAATTTGAGAATATTATCCCATGACTAACAGTGTAATCAGATCTGCAGTGCTTTCAAATTACAGTGCTAACACTGCCAGCAGGTGAACTACTGTATCACAAAAACTCAATGAACTATAAATCATCTGGAAAATCTTTAAATAAAAGGGGACAACAGAAGTGATTGTATATGACAAAGACAGACAACACAGCTGTAAAGGCTGTCTTGTTAAAATGCGTCAAAAATGTAATCTGACAACTACACTGTAATATCAGGCATAAGCTACATTCAAGGCATTAAATATGCTCTCTGGCACTAAAATGGTTATTGTGATGAGGAGAGAAAAGAAAGATTGGTGCAGCACCCAAAATTTTAATGTCTAAAATCACCGTCACCGTGTCGTTTAGGAATGAAACAGAAAAATATAAATTCTTTTCCTCCTGCCATTTAAAAAAAAAAAAGTGGTTTTATCTTTAAAAAATTGCAGGCAGCCACAGCAAATGACACATACAAAAAAGGTATTGAGCACTAAATATTTCTGTACAAAGCCTTTTCAGTGAAAAGGCTATATCCATAATTAACCACAATTTTTTCCTAATACAGAAATGAATGCAAACTGAAATAAATCGCAGACTACTGTATGGGGTACTACCAGCACTAGTGAACTGTATTGTAGCTTACAATGCATACATAAAGCACTTAAGAGAAGGCCAAGAGTAAAATGTAGTAGTCTCGTACAGGAGTAGAGGAAAGTAGAGACCAAAGAGGAGATACCCTGTGCAGCAGTTGCACGTACAACTCAGATCTGTGAGGATCCAAGTATTCTGCTCACCACTTTTAGAGCCCTCTCTTGTTCTTCCCCCATGCATGGCTTCATTGAGACTACACTGCGTCAGTGTAGTCTCACAAGGCATACAACCATACTTCAAGCTTTAGGACACCTTCTGTTTGCTCTAGCTATAACTATTTCACCAACACTATGGTTACTAAGCAAGCCTTGAGCAGATGACATGGTGAGAGGTGCGGAATGCTGTTTGTCCAGTCTTTTCTGCTCACATTGCATTTTTTTCAATTAACTGTGACTTCAACTCACAAATATTATGAAGTCATGCAATGCACACATCCACACAATACCAAGTATGTAAGCAAACCAAATGCTATCAAATATGTGGGACATACAAGATATCACTTCAAATGCAGTCCTGCAAGAGGAGAGGAGGAAGACCCTGGAGTAACTACCCCTTACTCTCTTAAAGTCCCTAAATCACCCCTTTATAAAAGTAGACACATAATGAATTAAGCATAATAGCTTTACATTTTTTAAAACATTTAAGAATTTTTCTCTCTTATACAGAGTGCAGGATTATTTTTTCCAAGTTAATAACACTACGTGCTCCATATACAGAAGTTGTATATAGCCTTAAAACTATGGATTTTAAGTTGCAAAATGTGCCGTGGAACAATCGTTTTCTAGGAATTATAGAATAAAGCCAGTTAATACAACAATTTAACTTCTATCCATATTAAATGTCTGGGAGCTCTCTATCAATTCAAAATTTTCATAAATATCTCTGAATTTAAGGGAAGCATAAGAAAAATGTAATTGGATAACTTCTACTAAAAATTAACACAATTAGAATTTATAAAATATGTTTGGGCTTTATGTTTTTCACCATATTTACCATTTAATTTAAAATTCCTGGTTACTCAAGGGAACTATAACAAGAACAGCTTACACTAATCAATAGGTGAATTAATTATCTATGGGATCTGAATTCCAGGCTGGCTTCCAGAGCTGCTGTAGACAGGGTGATATTTGGGCATTTCTTGTTTAAAAGCACGTTCCTCTGCAATGGGTCAATGGTAATTGAAAAAGTTAAAATTCTATCAGTAGAGAATGTAAAGGTTTTCTCTGTAATTGGACTGTGGCAACTATGGTATTCATGACTAGGCTTATAAAATGGTATATTATAAACATTTTACTGGTGTGATGGTCCATTAGTAATGAAGTCCACTTTGGGAAAGAAATGTAGAAGGAAAATGAGCGGTAAGGATCAATTATTTAAATTTCCTAAGAACTAATCTTAGTATATTTCATGTCAGAAGAAATTAATTACAACTTCAGCCTTACACACCTTAGCTTTATAAAGCATTTGTACATTTTTATTCCATTGTTAATCATTAACATTGCCAATGTTTTCTCTAATGCTTTTTTACCCTTCTCAAATGTCATGCCTTATATCAATTTTACTAGGCTAGACCGCTTGCAGAAATGCCACTTTAGCTCTCTCCACAAACACGCTCCAACGAAAAACCAATCTCCTGTCTGTTTTACAGCTTGAGAAGGTTGGACTTCTGATAAGCCTTTCTGTGGTAATGAAAGGGAAACTATTTTTGCTTCTCCTTGTAAAGATTAGCAATGAGTGCAGGCAGCAGGTAGATTATATGCTTATACAAAACAATTTCTACCAGTGAACTCCGCGGCAGTGTTTAATTACACAGCCTGTATATAACACCTCTCTGGGTTGGCCTACACACACAGTCAAGTTCCATTAAAGATTATAATGAAATCTGCAAATGACGAAGCCCAGATCCTCCAGGACACTTAGGAAACCAACTCTCACTCCTTTGTCCATAGCACTAGCAAATACATACTGTCATATATGGCTAATTTAAGCTTATCCTTTTCCAAAAAGAATTAAGATCTTTAATACTTTTTATTTAGACCCAAGTCTGTAAAACTATCCATAAATGGCATATAAAGCTGTCACAGAGCCCTACAAATACCTGGTGCTGATAATGTACTTATTAAACAAAAAACTTAAATTAGTTTACTACAACTCAGTGTCTTAATGTCGACTTGATTCCCCTTTATAGGTAAACAGTCTTAATCTAAAAACCTTAATCCTCCTTATTTAGTGAATAAAGGCTGACTTTTGAAGGCGAACACTCTTTTCTAATCTAATAGAGTTAGGAGCAAGTTAAGCCTGGGGAACACTGAGAATAGCCCCAAAAAAGAGCCAGGCTAGGTATCCTTCATCTGCTCTCTTCCACACATACTGTCACAGACCCTGGCAATTTGTAAATTTGCTGAACTTCTTCCATGTACCTTCTCTTCCTCTGAACAGCCTTCTCCTGCCAGTCTGAGCCTCCCTTCCCATCAGTTATTCAGTCCCCATCTACCCAGTTATTTCTTTTCCTCTCTTTCTGCCTAACAATATCCCTCTCCATCATTTCTCTTCCTTATCCTTTTGCTCCTATAAAACTACATAGGAATTTTAAATCAACTACAATGTCTATATAAAACTATAAAGGTAGACCTGTGTTGAAATTTTAGTAGCTACACCAGAAGAAAACATATTCTGTACTCCATTAGACTGTCTGAAAACTATTGTAATGCATCCAGCCTTGAAGTTCAAGTTCTGTTTTTCAAATGCCAAGACACTCAAAGTTCAAAACAAGGTTGGCAGAGGAAGGACCCTAAACTTAGCTCCTTGCTTTCTCCTTATTATTCTATCATGTAACAATGTAACTCAGTATTAAAATGTAACAGATCCCTAACACCAATTATGTTTTCCTTCGACAAAAATCCTAAGAAAGTTAAAAACAACCCAAAATTGCTGTTGCTAGGTTGTTGAGCCCTGGCACTTACTCAGCGGATGAAAGAGAGGTTATCAAATCTCATGCCTTGGCTTCACCAAGCTCAAAACTGTTCCTTGGTCACTAAGCCCTTTCCTGAATAATGACCCTGAATACCCTGACTAGCTAAAACAACCCAGAAGGCTCAGCTGCATCACAGCTGTGCAGATCAGTTTTATTCTCCAGCAGCCCTGACCTCTACTTTATGTTCATGGGCCCCAGAAAATGCAGCCAGCTTCTTGGACCAGAAACTGCTTGCAGGAATAACTAGAACTCCAACTGAAACATGCACAATACCACAAAATCTTTTATCAAAGAAGTGTGCATCTCTGGAAAATACTGACTTATTTAAGTTACTGTTTTCTGTATTTTCACTGTATTACATTTAAGGCAACACAAATGAACACATGAAACAATGCAGATGTTATTAACGTTTGAAATATTCACTGCTGTTTTATCACAAGCAGACATCATGAATAACATCTTTTGTCTGAAATAGGAAATACAGCATGCCTCCAAAAACAACACACTGTCAGGGATTTTATTGCTATATACTACAATGATCGCATGATTCTTTTCATAAAGCTGAAAGCTTAACGTCTGAATTTTCAGTCTCACTATTTGCTGGAAAATTTATTAGATCACAAGTGCCGTGCAACTTTCAGAGAGTTGCTTTCTTTATTGGTTGTTTAAGTTCATGTTGTGTTTTTCAGTTATTCAGCTTCTATTAAAAATATTAACCAAAAAAACCAGCATGTCAAATGGTATGCTATTTAAAATTTGTAGCAAAACTTTCTGCCTTTTTCTCTCTCTTAAAACTCCCTTTCTTTTATGGACTGGCTCATCTAAGTAAGGTTAGAAAACCAACGTCTTTTATCCCAAAGTTTGCCAAAGGGAAGCGCCAGAAAATGAACGAGATCCTGCAACCACCATTCATTTTTATTATCCCTCTGACCTGTGTTCACCAGTGCTGCAAAAAATAGCTTCCTTTTAAAGTGTGCACTACTGCTGAACAACCACGGGTTTATAATACTGTGAAACCAACTTTCAACAAGACTTTCAAGACATTGAAAGAAATGATAACTCGTCATTACATGTTTTCATGAATTATATGAAAAGGACATTTTCTCTGAACAACTATTTGAACGTTAGCTCAAAAAGCACCCTACATCTTTTTCGGTTGACTGAAAGTGCATGTTAGAGTATTATGTACACACTAAACAGCCTAGGCTGTAATTTTTTTCTTTCTTAAGTAAATATGATCATAAGATACTAGTTACTTTCACAGTAGTTTTAATTCTATAGACTATTTTTGTCTCCAAAATTTGTCTTTATCACAATATATATGTATTCTCTGTGTTTATGAAATTGTTGCTCTCTGTCTATTCTTATTAGAAATAATGCTGCCAAGAAGAATGCCATTCTTCAAGTACTTTCTGTATCAAAAGGAAAGAGCAAAAATTATTCCAAAAGGAACAGTTGTTAAAGAAAATGTGTTAAAGTGTTTTTTCCTCTGGTAGGCCCAGAAGCACTGTGCAAGTTCTCAGTATATAGAAGATTATGATTCAGTGTACTTACAGCACAAAGGAAAAGCATATTTCAGCTGTACAGTGTGCATCAAATGCACATCAGATGCCCCAGATCTTCAGTAGATCCCACTGCTGCTGATATAAATTGAAGCAGCTCCATCACTTCAGTCCTGATCCCTCATCTTAGTCCTTCTGTATTGATCAGGTGGTAAAAAGTAGCCATATATCTGACTTAAAACAGTTACTGAGACTTCATTAATTCCCGTGAGGAACAGGAGGGCTGTAAAACCTATGTGGCACAGAGCTGGTATATCTAGCCTCCCACAAGGTCCTTGGTGGCAAATTCTGGCTGAGAGATGGCACTTCTGAAGTGCTTCTGTTGACACCAAAGGTTAAAACTGGTATCAGCCATAACTAGAGCAAGGAAAGTAAAACCTTTTGCTTTGAGATTTCCACCACTCTGCCAGCACTTAACCAAGAACTAGCACTAGAGAACAATGAGAACCACAGGGTTGACTCTGGGTTACTTCAGACTTGCCACTGATATCTCCAAGACAGACAACTCTACCCCAACACTCTTTTGAGATAAAACATTCATATGTATTGAAATTACAGAATGCTAGAATTTGGCAGAAGATATTCAAATACTAAAAGTATCTGTTAAAACTATAGAAATTTTGGACTAAGATCCAACCAGTTCATCCATAAGAGAGTTTAAAACTTAGTTGTCCTGGCTTGGTATTTGTCAAATTTTAAAAAAATGTAGTATGTTGAGAGCTGATCACAATAATTTAATTTGCTCCTTCTGCACCCTACTTGAAGTCAAATAAAAAAAGGACTCCAGTCAATAAGCAAATTAGAAGTGATATTAAACATCTTTTTTTTTTTTTTTTTCCTAGTCGTTGAACAGCTAAGGAAAACAAAGACTGAAATGTCATGGAACTAAGTGTTGTTTCATACAGTTTATCTGTCCTTAAGTGCTGTGCATTCCAGAGACCTTATCTATAAGATTTTTTTATTATTCAATTCTTGAACTGCCTACGTCAGTTGCCAACATGGAAAAAGACTGCTGAGCAGCTGACTCAAAAAAATTTATCATTCCTCTTGAACAACAAGTCAAACAGTTGCTAGTATGTGGTTTTTGTTTGTGGTGCAATACCTGGACATCTATACAGCTTTCTTGCCTGTGCAATATCTCCTTTACTTAGACGAGTACGCTGGCCAATGGCAGGTCGTATACCATTATCATCACGGGAAGGGAGAATGGTATCCAGAAACATGCCCCTAAAAAAAATAAAAATAAAAATAGACCCCAAAAACCCCTATCAAGTTTCTGTCATAAAACTGTCTGAGCTTTAGGAATGTATAATGCTATTTTGTAAATCTATAATTTACATTTGTCATAAATAAGAGGGTAAAATGCAGAACTTTAAATACAGGAAACATGTCATAAAAATTTCTCAGGTTGGCAAACTTTATGCAAAGTTATCAAAAAAGAATCTTCTTTCAGTACATCAGTTAACATATCATCTTTTATATTTCTGTTAGACAACAGGAAGAAAATCTCTTGCTACTATTAACACTATCCAAGAAAAAGGCACTGCTGTTACATACTTGATATAGTGAAAAAAATTAATTATGAAATAATATAAAAATACATAGATTAGGCCGTATCACAAAATTCTTAATCACAAAGTTCCTATTTCTAACAAAGTTAAGGGAAGTATTAAAGCCTGACTTACATGTGCAAGAGTAGGTAAAATCAGGTACGCTTGCTAATCATTCTTCTGTCAGGTGTTATAACAGATCTAACTCTAGCTACTGCTGCTTTTGAAACAGAAATGCTTACTTGCTAGCCTCTGCTTGCTTTAGAATAAAATATATCAACTTACCATACATGATTTTAATAACATTTACCCTAAATGACTAGACATAATAGAGAAGCACACTTGTTCCAAATGTGCAGTTTTATTCATAATTTCCCAAATTTTAAATATGATCAAAATATCTTGGTAGTCTCACATAAATTTTAAAAGAGTAAGGTACAAAACTAGGTTCTATTATCATGCTAGAGAATTTGAAAATCCCTCAAATCCTGTAAAATGGAAGTTAAAAGATGAATGTCTTTCTGCATTCTCTTTATTTTTTTTTTTTTAATACTCTCATTTATACTTGTAGGGCTTTTATTGAAAAATAAAACTGGTATTTTCAGGCATAATGTAGGTCCAAAAATGAACGAACAGTAAGGATCTTTGTAGTTAGGAATACTGTTTATAAATACAGATTGGTTTTTAAATTATAATCATACTGTTTATAAATACAGATTGTTTTTTAAACTATAATCAGTGAACCATTTTGAGTATTGCAGGCACATATTGCTCTCTTTACCCAGTCAGATTTCTTGTGATATCACTAGAAATCTGGAAAAAAAAGAAACATCTCAGAATGTTACCCTAATCTAAACAGTGAAATAAACTACTTGCAGCATTATTCAGTTTCTAGAAATAAGGCACACTACTGTTTCAAAAACGTGTTTGTATCTATAAATTATAATTTTATTTTCCACTGATTTTTAGTACAACCTGAAACTGATGCTACTCATATTTTGAAAAAATGTTAAAACAACCCTCTCTTAAATGCCTTAGCACTTTAATAAGAGAACAAGCTGTAACAGTTTTAATACAGCACGAACAACATCATTGTGTGTGACTGGAACTTTATGGTGTTTTGTGACTTCTACTAATACAGGTGAGTAAAGTCTAACAACAAACAGCTGGCAATATGCCACACTGAGCAGGACTCATGCTTTCAAGAGAAATCAGTGCCAATCAATACAGGACCTCAAGGGTTTGCTGATTGTTTTTAAACAGTATGAAGTAACAACCTCTTGTACCTTGGGGCAGGGCATGCCTACTCATAGCACTATCAGTTTTTGCCAGCTTGGAAAGTGGTGAGATCAGGGCCCACAAATCAAATTATCTTGATGTTGTCATTGCCCTAGGACTCTGGTGGTGTTCCAGGTTGTTAAATTACTCTATTTTATATAGGTTCTTATAATCTCTTCCTTAAGGTAATGCTATCTGTAACTGGATTAAGCAATGTGACTAATATCTACCTCATAATGCTCATTCCCATGCTCTTCCAGGGGTGAATTATGTGTATGCTGAATACATACTTTGGTAGGATTGGTTTTTTTTTTTTCAATACTGTCATTTATATTGAGGAGAACAACCTTAAGAAATTTGCAAAAGCTGTTGAGGTTTCTGGTGGTATTTGGTTCATTTCAGAGTCTCAGATTGTCTAGTATTTTTGCCTTAAAAAGCATGAATTGCAGAAAAAAATCTAAGCACATAATTTTCAAACTAGCATTTTTTGTTGGGGATTTTTTGAGGTTTCCTTTAAGTTACATTACTTTGGTATTTTTAGAGATTAATAAGGTGAACTGCGACTAGGTATGAAAGATAACAGGAGACCAAGTGAAAGACTCCTTCACTTATTCTCCAGAGTGGGGGTAGCTCATGGGAACAGCTCCTTGTACAGCTCCCCACAACCATGCAGAGTTTCAGAGCAAGCCCCATGTGAGTTACTATGGAGTTGGGAATGGCTCAGCCTGCAACAGGCCAGAGCAAAACCAGAAGAACTCTTTATTATATGTTTTTGATGACAGTAACATGTACAAACAATAGAGAAGAGGCTGCAGCCTCTCTTATAAATGGTTGACTGCAGTCCTTAGCAAAGGCTGTGGCTTGCATGGTAGATGTCCTAATACCATAATGTGTTCTACCCACATAATCCATAGTTACTCAGACATTATGCATCAAAAGATATTTCTCTTTAAGAGAACAAATCATGTTACACATAAAATTCCTAACTATTTCACTCATTTGTTTTTTCTAAATTCAAATTTTTGTGGAGACAAAAAGAAAGTGAGTATTATATGAAGTGATGTTTCCAGATTATCTCATCTTAAAATCTAAAGAACTGAAGCCAGATCAAAAGGCTTCTTTGAAAGTGAACAGAAAAAAAACCAAAAACAAACATGTTTAAAAATACAATTCAGTTATTCTGACTTAAAATAAACAAGCTGTGCTTTGGCTGCTGTAAGAATACTATAGTGCAAGGGATATTTTAAGCAGTTTCGGAATACTTAAAGCATAGTTCTTAGCATTCACAGAGAGGAATAGAATTAAAAGTCAAAAGGTATAACCTGAGACTCCAACCTTGAGAAGGTGTTCCTGGCATAGTGCATAATGCTGTCAAAGTCATATGGTTCCCCAAGGGAGTTCACCTCTCCAGGCTCCATCTTCAAGAAGTTGTATTCCTGACCTACAAATGATTGATAATCAGTTTCTTCAATATCTTTTTTTTTTTTTTTTTTTTTTAAAGATAAAAACCAAACAAGAGAAGAAAAACAACAAAGACCCTAACCTAATCACTCACTGACATTCACAAATCTTAGCCATTTGGGAGTAACAGCATGATTTTATTAACCAAGAGGGCAAACACGTCTTCTGAAACACACATCAAATTCCTGTATTTGGCATTTAGAAAGACTGTTCTCATTCACCTAACCCACATAAAGGTCACATACATTATGTTGCGCTTCACACAGAATTCATAAAATTTGCTGGCTTGGTTCTTTAATTCCAGAAAGAAATAATTTTGACAGCAAAGACCCTGGAAGAACCCTCCTCATCATAGGCTCATTAGACTGGATACTAAAGAGACTTTGCTTCAGCAAAGTCTGCTTTCTGAGCCCCCATGTAATACAAACACTACAAAGTCACATTTTCAAGAACCAGCTGTTGCAACTTAACAAAAGCAGAAGAGGAACAAAAGAATTATACTTAGTTCATAACTCCAGACCAGAAGTTCTTTGTCCTAATCAGTGTATTAAGAAATGCAAAGCACTCTTTATTCCAATTCATATTCCCATTGGTGTCTTGCAAAAAAATTGCAGTGGCATTAACATTATTAACCAACATCATTTCAATAATATAACAAATCCAAATGTCTTGGTGGTCATGACTTCCTGATCCCATTTAGTGATCCTCAAGCTCATGCCACACCAGAAGAAGTGGTTTCAGCCAGAAACTGGAGAGAAAACTGAAAGGAGAGAGCAGGAGGCTGAGGATGGCACCTCAGCTGATTTTCCCCATCGCAGAAAAAGAACAGGGGAAGAGCACTTATGGCATCTACATAAGTCAATGACACAGAGAAAACAAAAGGAAGGCTTGGGTGCGTATGCCCTTTCAGGACTTCAAAGACTTGTGGGAGTGTGTATCAGCTGCCAGTCACCTTCCAAGTCCTAGATGACGTGGCAAAGATTTATTGCATCTCAAATTTATTTTGTTTTAAAACATTTTCTGTAGGAACAAATACTCCAAGCTATCATTGGACAATTTCTGATTTGACCCCTTCTTGAGCAGAGAATTCCTGTAAGTCAAAATCAGTGTTTCACAAAGACCATGCACATTTATGAACACTGCAAATAAAACATGCCTAATTCCCTCCCATCTTGCCCACATAACACAAGTGTGGGCACAAGAGCTAGACTGACAGAGAGATGACAGTCGCAGTTTAAAGTTCTCGGGTTCCTCAGATGCTTTGTCTCAACAACACCAAGTCCATTGACTAAAGCTGCAAGCTCTGTAGGGGTGGGAATAGTGCCCATCTTTATCACAGATTCAAACTCCTCAGCTTACCTCCCCGGTCTAAACCTCCTGGGCAGCTAAAAAGCTATTGACATGTTTCTACTTACCATTCAGTAAAGACTACAAAAAAAAAGCCCTTTCTTAAGCACAGAAACATGACTTTTAAAGGGTTTTAAGAGCAATAGTTGCCTTCAAAGTTTTTGAGCATGATTACTACTTCTCTCCTTCTAGCCAATACTATTTAATAGTTTGCTAATTCGCCAGATCTTTAGAAAAGCTTATATTTTAGTTGCAGTATTTCATTTGACAATCAGCTTGAGATCAGTCTAACTAAGAGGAATAGCAGGCATAAATGCTCATTTCTGCTGTTCAGTTTATTTCTGCTATTCAACGTTCAGTTTTAAGAGTTGAGCAGGTGAAGGAAACACCAAAAATAAACAGACTTCTTTTTCCCAAAATACTTCTTAGAATATCTCACCAGGCTGGATGTTTTCTCTAATGATGGTGACATGGTCGTCACGGTCTGGTCGTGTATGTTCATGCCAAAAACCTATCACATGACCCAACTCATGGACAACTATACCAAATTTATCACAATTCTTGCCAATAGATATAGCCTGAGGACCATTTCCCCTTCGACCCACATAAGAACAGCACCTGTAATTAAAACACAAACACAGATGAAAGTTTTCAGGCATATCTCTACAAACTATAGGAAACTCAGTTAAAATATAGGAAAATATTATATAAAAATATCAGCAGAACAATACACTATGCAATTTCTGCAGTCTCACAAAGTCTAGATCTAGTGCAAGAACAACTTATTATTCAGAATACCTAATGAAGGACACATGAATGTTTGCGGGTTTTTTTTAATTCAAGGTCTTCTTAAAAGACGCTAGCTATGCTCAATAGAATTGTTGCTTGTGGCCTTGTATCTCAGAATGACAAGAACTTCTTTTCACCCAAAGAACCAATAAAAATAAAGTTGACTGGACATACCGTCTCACCCATACATATCACTACTTTCTTACACGTGCACACTCCAGAGGCACACAGAAGGAAGAGGAAAGAATAAGTAAAGCAAGGTTTCTTCTGTGCCATGCTTCTGCTGTGTGTCTTGACAGCACTCACCAGACTTTAGTAACTCAGTTCTGATAAGTTTGCTTTATTTTGATCTGAAAAGTCACTCTACTTCATCAGTTCCATCTATACAGTGTGCAGAAATGATGCAAGTGAAATAGTAGTCCTTTAAAAGATGCATCTAACATGCAGTTGAAAATCCAGAAGGAAGATATCCTAAATGAGATGCAGAATCCTGTGATACCACTGAGCAACCCCTCCTCATTTTTTGTTTCTCTGGCTATGGGTGATACACAATGTTATTTGCAACAACAGTATATTAGGAGGTTGAACACTCTGGATATGTCCAAACAGTTTTTTCCTCTCACTCTTGTTTTTTTGTAATAGGAACCTTAGTCCCAGAAATTCATATTTTCACAAGAAAAAAACAAACACAAATAACCCCAAAAAACCCTGCTTCAAAACTGCTCTCATATTTCATTCCTGTTCCACTGCACTTCCATGATTCCAGTATAAACTTATGGAACAGAGATGCCCTTTTCAGCGTTCATACTGGCTGCATTTATCTGAGATGTCCATTTTTTGGTTAGAAAAAAGTCTGCTGACTATGCTAGGAAAAGGAGAAAAATAAGAGTAAAGCAAATCCTACCAAAATGGAAGACAATTTCAGGTTTTGTAAACTGATTCTGTCACCTCTGAAGATCTTAAATATTTCAAGCCAGCATTATATTCCCTAATAAAAGCCTGATTTCCCATCTCTGCTCTGTAAATTCTGCCATCTGTCAGGTTTCCATGGTTTAACCCCAGCCAGCAACTAAGCACCACACAGCCGCTCACTCACTGCCCCCCCACCCAGTGGGATGGGGGAGAAAATCGGGAAAAGAAGTAAAACTCATGGGTTGAGATAAGAATGGCTTAATAGAACAGAAAAGAAGAAACTAATAATCATAATGGTAACACTAATAAAATAACAGCAGTAATAATAAAAGGATTGGAATATACAAGTGATGTGCAGTGCAATTGCTCACCACCTGCCGATCGACACCTAGTTAGTCCCCGAGCGGCGATCCCCCCACCCCCACTCCCTCCA
>JAVJGG010000088.1:23490917-23505632 GCA_035590195.1 Aviceda cuculoides
CCGCCCCCCAGAAAACCAGACAAAAAAAAACAACCCCCAAAAAACGTATTCCGTCCATAGTCGCTTAGAAATTACCGCGAGTCCCCTTCTGTCCCAAATCGGATGTGGCTCCCCGTGCAGCGGGAGAGCTGCTGGGACACCGATTTGTTTCCTTTGCCAACGCGCAGAGCCGGAGCCTCGCACCCAGAAGTGAAGAGCTGATCGAAATCTCCTCAGAAATCCACCGCTCTCCGCTCCGGAGCTGGGGGGAAGCCTCCCGGGGACCGCTGCCAGCTCCCCCCGATCGCGTTACCTCCTCCGGGGAGGGCCCCAGCCTGAGCCCCTGGTTTATTTTGTTTGCAGCCGGGCATCGCTAACAGTTTAATCCCATTACTGCCTGCATATCCTCAGGAAAGGTCCCGCTGCCGCGGGAGCCGGGATTCAATTGCTCTGCCAGGAGGGGCTTTCTCCCCAGATAAGCGGGCAGGGGAATTTCTTACCGTGTTCCGGGAAACGGAGGGGGCAAGCAGGGGCCGGCCCCGCTGCTGCTGGGGGGGGCGAGCCGAGTTCACAAGTCGCTCCCCGGGACGAGGGCTGAGCTCACATCTCGCCTCCCCCAGCCCGCAGAAGCGGGGGGGGGGGGGGGGTGGCATAGAAACTTTGAAAGGGATTGCTAGATTCAGAGACAACTCAGCCCCCAAGGACTGTGCTCCCCCCTCCTCCCCCAGCTGGGACAGCCCATAGAGGCAAAGAAGAGGTACAAAGCCACCCCCACTCCTATCCCTGGCATCATCACATTTATTAAAAATTACTACTATGTACATAGAAAAAGAAAACAGAACCAAGTTTTGTTGGGAGAAGTTTGTGTGCCAGTGCTCTAGGGTCGATAAGTTTAAAATGGCTGAAACTATAGGCAAGAAGAGCAGGTAAGTTACATCACTTCCAGTTTTGTACAGGGCAGCTGAAAAAGTCACTTTACATACACGTAAATAGAAATCTGTTCATGTTTTTTTTGCAATGCTCCATATGCTGAGTTTGAGTAACCAAAAAAACAAAAACGAACAAACAAAAACCCAAAAAACCCTTTTGAACTTCAAAGCACCACCAGATGTCCTTCTGACTGAACAGCTATAGGTCAACTATTTATACATTATTCCACAGTATTCTACAGTGTACCTAGACAAAACACAACTGTACACTTTGCTTTTTTTTGGCCACCTCAGTAAAGGTTAGGCTTTTAGGATGGAAGCACGGGGGGTGGTGGGGGGGGTTAATGCAAGTTCTAAACTAAGAAAAGTCAGATTTGGTCATTGTAACCCCATTATTAGTAACAAGACCTTCAAGTCAAAATCCTGCCTGGCAAGCAGACCTTATTTTGGCTATCTTCCTCCAAAGAAGGCCTTAGCTGAGCAATATCCAACTCTGCCAACTGCTGCAGACACAGGTTGAAGAAGCCAGCTCTATCTAGAGCAGAACATAAGATTTGTGCAGCTCCCTGCAACCCAGCCTTCTTTTATCAGAGGGGGAGGCAGGAGAAAAAATTAAATTTGGGATCCTACCCCCCTATTACCTTGCTCAGGAGTGCATAGATTTGATCAGGCCTCTGAGCCAAGCCAAACTGTACACTTTAGTGTCTCCAATAAATAAGCAACACTGTAAAAATCTAGGCTCTCGCTTACAGCTTCCACATGTGGTTCCTTCTAAAAGAGGGGAAGAATTCTACCATAGTTCACTCTTTCCCTACTTTGCTACCTGCAACACTCAAAAAGCTTTGGCACCTTCTTTAGAATTGCACACAACAATTCAAGGTGGAAGGCAAGAGTCTTTTTGGCAATTGTAATGCAAAAAACCCAAGGCCACCCTGAAAGAAATTAGCCAATTGGAATAAAAGGATGCTTTAAGAACTAGTATAGAACGCGTAGTAGCCCATGCCTTTTGAAGTGTCCTTGCTATAGTCCTCAGCATTAATGTCCTCACATTTCATAGTCGGGGAATTTTCATTGCTGGAAGTGCTAGGGGAGAGCCGTCTTCTCTTACAAGCACCCGTGTAGACCCCAGAATCATTTGAATCTAGAGACTTTATGGAGGGTGGAGTCTCTATCCAGGATGAGCCAATTTCTTCTTTCACCTTCTCCTTGGAAAGCTGGTCTTCAGAGAAACCTGGAGGACTTGTTCTGGAGGTCCAAGGTAATCCTGTTGTCATTTTTCGCTGGTAAGAGCCCCTGCTCCCCCAGCCTGCCATGGATGGAAATGTCGGGTCAGGGTAGTATCCCAGAGCATGGGATGTCTGAAGGGGGAGGGATTTAATGCTGTAAGGGAGCAAGGTGCTAGGAGAATACTCCGTCTCGTAAGAGTTCATGTCCAGTTTGTTGGCACTGGGCTGCTGTACAGGCGTAACAAACCACCGCTGGGGAGGGCTGGCCACCTCCTCGTTCTGCTGAGGGGAGAGCAAGCCGTTTGTCTGAGGGACGGTTCTCTCACCGTTGTAAAACCTGGCTGCGGGCAGGTTGTTGACAAACTGTTCTTGGAAGAACGGTTGCACGCTGTATCGGGCACCAGGGACAATCTGGTGGGATCTAGGAGAATCCGTGGGAGATGGAGTTAATCTGTCATTTTCTGAAGCTGTGTACATGCTACAACATAAAAGAGAAATACTGAGTGTTGTTCTTTATAATTCCAGTGCGATAGTAAAACAAAACTAACAAATTGGAAGAAATTGAGTTATTTCTTAATTAGAATCACAACTAGGTTTAACTGGATGTTCATTTTTATCTAATTTAGGCATTCAGGTTGTTTTTCTTAGAGCAGTGTAAAGTTTACAATCTTGCTGCTACAAGTATACACTGTTCTCTGCCAGCCAACCCATTTTAAATGGGGTGCAGCACCTTCCTCCCAGAAGCCATGGTTGTATACATACAGCTCCAGCTTTTCAAAGGCCATTTGATGCTAGAGAGTGAGCATTAGGCAAGTCTTCTGCCGACAGTTTAAAGCAGCTGCCTGCTCTGTGAAGATACCCGATACACTACTGCCAATCTGCAGGCCAGCTAGATTCTGCCAGTACAAGTTTTCTACCAAAATTCATAAGCCTGCTGGAAGACAGGTCATCAAGACAATACAGTAACTATCCAAGCAGATACTTAATGTCTTTGAAAGGAGCACATCAGCTAGCAAAGCAGCCAGTAGAAGTATCACTAATCCTGAATAACTGAAGTGGTATTTAAAGAAAAACTCTTCCATGCACATTTCAGGCCAAAATCATGCCTCTGAAACAGCTGCAGAGAAGACAGAAGCGTACTTACGAGTCATAGTTGTCTCTGAAACCTTTTGCAAAAGGATTATGGTCAATTTTGAGCTGGGTAATCTAAAAGTGAAAGCAGAATATAGTAAGATGAGACGGTGAACCCACAAGCCAATTTTATTCTTAATTGTAACTTTATACATCCATGCTTACATCAGTGTTTTGATATGCTGTAACTGCTATGAACTGTGTTTCAGGGAAAATAAATGTTTGAGTCTTTGAGGAATCATTCAGATCTTCAACACCATCTTCAGTCACTTCGACAATGTGAAGCCGGGGCTGGTACTTATGTAGAGATTGCAGTACTATCATCTAAAAGGAATCATGAAAAAAGACAAGATCCTTAGATAAACTACATCTAACAATAAAAAGACTTATTTTATAACCTAACACTTCCTGTAAATTTTAATCTTTTGACATGGGAATGGAGCAATTTTAACTATTCACAGGAGATAATTCACAGCCTGTAGCCCTGTTTCACTAGGTTATAACATGCTAAAATCTGTAAATACAAGAAATCAAGAGCCATCAGCTACACTCCCACTTCGAGCAACTCTGATTAATAGATATGTTATTGTCTAAAACCAAAGAAATTCACACATCTATTTCTGACATTTCTAATTGTCTTTGTAAGGACAAGCAAAGGAAATAAGATCTACAATCCAGTTCAAGAAACTGATAAAACACTGTAAAACTCGGAAATCCCAGGGCTCCCCTGGCTGAGCCACCAAGAACCCCTCAAGCCTGCCTCCACACACCCCCCACCCTCCACACACACACACGCCATTTACCTGCGCATTGTTGTTGTTAGCACCTTTATTGTTTGTTAGCTTCAGTTTCCCGAAAGAAATCTCCTGCCTCATCCAGTGAGCCCCGGTGTTGGGCGACTCGGGGTGGACATACACCTTATTGCCTGCGGAAGATAAGCCAGTAAGGCGCCTGCTGGGCACAGGCGCTTTGTTCCACCGCCGGCGGCTCGGAGCGGCGGGGCAGGGCGGGCGGCAGCGCCCGGGCAGCACCTCGGGTCCCCGATGTCCCCGCTCCCGCACAGCCTCGCACAGCGCGGCGTGGAAAAAAAAAAGTTGCAAGACGTCCTTAAAAGCGTAGCTCTGCCCGCAGCGGGATGCCGGGGGTGGGGAAGACCCCGCAGAAGCGGAGGGAAGCGGGAACCCTTTCTGGGAAGCGGACCCGCGGGGGAAGGCGGCGGGGAGACCTCGGAGGACCCGCACCTACCTTGCATGTTGTTGTCGGCTTTGCCGCAGGTCACCCACTTGCCCCCCTGGAAACGCCAGTGGTTGGGGTCCGCCAGCACGACCTCCACGAAGACGTTGTAGTGGGCCGTGGGGTTGAGGCCGGTGATGTTAAAGCTCAGGAAAGGAAACATCCTCCTGGGGAGGGGAGGAAAAGCACACAGCATGCGAGGCGGGCCGGGGAAGGGGGCGCGGGCTCCGGCGGCAGGTCCGTCCCGCCACCGAGGAGACCAAGGAGGCCAGCAGCGAGCCCCGACCGACCCCCGCCTCATCCCCCGGCCGCCTAGCGCAGGGAAATCGGGAGAGCCGCTTTTCGAGGACAGCATCCCCGGGCCGAAGGCACCCCCGAGGGGGAGGGCGCGCACCTCCTTCCCGGTGGAGCGGGCAGCGCTGCCCAGCACGGAGCGGCCCCGGGCGTCCCCCCCACCCCACTTCCCTCCGTTTCGGCCCGCTCCCTACCCGCTTACCGGCCCTGCTTGGTGATGATCATCTCCGTCTGGTGCCGGTGGAACTTGAGCCAGAGGGGCCGGTTGCAGAGGAAGACCTGCGCCCGCATCCCCGGGCCGGCGGCCGGCACCCCCAGCGCCCCTAGTCCGCCGCAGGAGCCCGACGCTGCCGGGTACGGGCCGTAGAGGGTTCCGCCGGCCGCCGCCTGCCCGGGCCGCCGCTGCCGGCGCGGGGTGAAAAGGCGAAGGAGGCCTGCACCTGCCGCCTGGGGGCTCGTCCTGAAAGGAGACGGGCCCCTGCCAGAGCGGTTTCCCGGGAGGGGGGGGCCGAGGAGCCCCGGGCGGCTGCGGCCCCGGAGGGCCGCGTCCCCGCCGTGTCAGAGGGCACGTCCGCCTCCCTCCACCGCGTCCCCCGACCTGGTATCTGACCGCAGACAGCTTTCCCCCAGCCATTTGCACAGCCAGGCTGCGTTCGCAGTTGGCGTTGGAAGTTTGAAGTTTTGTCGCGCCGGGCTAAGGCCGTAATGAATCCCTGCCTGGGATCCCACGTAATGAAGCCTTCCCTGGCCCGGTGGATGTGACCCAGCAGGCGGGCTGCCCCGCAGGGTTTATGTGGCTCAGCTGTGAGGGGGGGAGTCTGCTCTGAGGCCAGGCGGAGGGGTCCTGTTGAGGCAAACGGGTTTTGGCTGTTGGAGACTCGGGTCCGGCCGGTAACTTCTGCAGGTTAAGGTGTGCTTACGTTTATGCCTTAGCTGTACAGCTTCTGGAAGCAGCATGCGCCAGACGTAACGTCAGTTTGGAGCTGCTTACCTGCAGTTTGGCGGTAGAGGCTTTATAGCTGACGAGCTGGCTTTCAAATCCAAGAGTTGTCCTGTGTAAGTGGAACATAAACACTTGGCAGCGCATGTCTTTGAACGATGGCTTACGTCACTGGAGAAGGCTGGGAACTTGGGGTAAGGCCTAAATATTTTTTCTTCTCTTTGATGTACACGTTTATTCCTTGTGATTGAATTTTTAGACCGTGTTGTGTTGCGGAGGCCTTATCAAAGGGATTGCTGTCTTTACTTGCATGCGGTTTAATGGAATAAGAAAAATAAATATATAAGGTGTTAAGCTTTAACTGTTTCACCAAAGGAGAAGTGAGGTTTGGGAAAGAACTATGATTTGACTGTTACCGTTGTTAAAGAAAGGGTCGTCACGCTCTGTCATCAGCCACAGAACTTGTTTCTCAAAAAGAAGCTTATTCTGTGCTCACAATCAGCAAAATGGCTTACCTGCACTTGTGTTGCCGTATTATATAACTGAAGAACAGAATTAGCGTTGTTTATATTTTGTCTCTTAGTTTCATGCTTCTGATAGTGCTAGTTTGGAGATGATACATTTAGTCACATATTTTTGCTCCCATTCTCTTGATACTGATAGTTTTACCTATAAATTACTTATATGTTTGCCTATCACACAGGGTGTTTCTCCCCAGTTTAGGGAGAAGATAACTTATTCTTACTAATTTTGTTTGAGGTAAGGTGAGAGTGAGGAGTTTGAAATGGCCATTCTCTATTTTAATAGTTGCAGCTGTGCTTCCAGGTCAGGTGTTTTGTGTTGGAATTTCTTCATGTGCAGAGCAGACTCACACTGGACAGGCTTACAAGTTTTTCTTGTTTATGTGAACCAAGATGTTTTCAACAAACTCTTACTAGTGAAATTCCATTCCTGATTTTTTTAGAAGAAAAAAAGCCTTTCAACATCTTCACTTTTTAAATACTGTTTGTTTCATTTCAGTCAGTTAAAATGAATCATAAGGCTTGCTGTTTAACCAGTTGCATCCTGTTTTGTATAGATCTGTATTTGACAAAGTCCGTGGTAATGCATTTTGAGTCTACCACTTGCAGTATCCTCTAAAAGCTGATTTCATCTAAAGATAATCTGAAATATTCTAAAGCAGAAAACTCTCCTGATATGTGCCAAGGTTTGCCTGTAGTCAACTTAAAATTTTGTCTTTTTAGATCTACTTGTTATATGGATTTTTAAAAAGCAAACCCAAATAAAACAGAGGCCTGATTTTTTTTTTCCTTTTATGTAATCAGCTGAGGGCCACGATGTTATTTAGCTGGATATGCAGTTGGAAGTGTAAATATTTAAATAAAGATGATGACATGTTAATTCCTGTTTCTTATATGGGTGTGTTGTTATATTCCTTTTTCATTTTACTTTATATACTTGATTAAAAAACAAAAAAAAGCTATTTGATGTTGCTTTCTGTGTGCTTGCTGGTAATAAAAAGTAGAGTTTAAATAAAATGCCTTCCCTTCTGTATACATTACTAAACTACTGTTACAATTTTGTTTATTTAATGTTAGCTGTGTCTTTGAGAGAATATCCTTTGCTGTGTTTTGGGGTTTGTTTTGGTTTGTTTTTACTTTTTAAAGAAATATTTATTTAGTGGCAGGAATAGTAGTTTTTAGATTTGTCAGGAGCATCAGTGGATTTTTAGTTTGGTGTAGTTTTGTTAACTGTTGGTTTGGGGTTTACTGCCTACACTAATCTTTGCTACCAGTAGATGTCCCCTTTCGATAAGGATTTGAAGGTAGTGTACTTGAAATACAAATGCTTAGGGGCCTGTGAGTTTCGTTGTTAGCAACTGCAGTAGAAGTTTCTGCATACAAATGTCAGTAAATAATCTGATGTCCGTTAGTCTTAAAATCGGAGGTCATTATGTTTCCCATAAAACGGTTTATTTAATTTTTTAAAAATTTTATTCTTGTTTTTCTATTTTAAATGTTTTCCATGTAGAGTGGGGCATTCATTGATATTTGATAGGGTTGTTTTGAAATGTATGAACTTATTTCAAATTGTGAAAATTACAGTAGCCTCTTACTCTATTTAGTTGGAAAAATAAACTTTTAAAAAATGCTCTACAAAAAGAAATCATTGAAATATCTAAAAGAAATCCAGTAGAAAAGGGATGCTTTAAGTGTGACCCAAATATGAACATACTCTTTTGGAACATAAGATACTATGGAACCAAGGAATGAAAGCAAAATGACTCTTTAGTCTTCTAGCTTTAAGAAAGAAAAAAAATTTCTACCAGTAGCGTAAAGCTAAGGGTTTATGACCAATTAAATGTGGTAGCAAAAAACATGATTGCAGCCTAAGTTGGACGTGCACGTGATTGCGATGGCTCTCTGCTCCCAGCTGGTAGATGAGAGCGTGGCGTTTATACCTTGCTGATTGACTTACTTGCTCTTGGCCTTGTGGTTGGTTCTTGGCTTCCTTGTGTGGTATAATGGCCTCAGTACTGGCAGGGTTTCTCTCGAAGAGGTGGTGACTTTCTCAAGCTGCTTGTTCAGCTCCTCATTGTTGGAGGTTGTAAAATACTGTTGGCAGAGAGCAGATTTGCTGTCCTTGTTGTTCCGGATCCTTTTTCCAGCCTACTCCGGATCCACAGCTGCTGGATATCCTGGCACTGTGGCCAGATGCACAGGGAAGGCGGTACCTGCCCTTCTCCTGATGCTGCCTTCGCAGAGCAGGCTGTGCGTATAGCTCAGAGGGGGCTGCAGCTCAGCAGGAGGAGAACCGGACTTGACGTTTACTTTGCCCCTCTGTCTAAGGCCCATGTCTGATGTTCTGATCGTGCTGTATGTGTTGATTTCCCCTTGCAAAGAAAAAGCCAAATTGAGGACATAGGCTTGTTTTCATTTTCAGCCTTTCCCCCATCTCCCAGGCAATTTCCTTTGGTCATGTTAAGCACCATGAACTGACAGTCTTCAGAAATTCTCTTTGTAGAGGATCCAATGCATGTTAATCACTCAGACTAGAGTGGGTACATAGTATAGGAAGAGGTATCATAAAAATGGGGAGTTTTTGATGTTCAGTATTGGATCTTCTTGTGTTGCTCTAGCACTTGCCACATTTTGGGCCTGCCTCATTTGTTCAAGAGAGAATTCTGTGAAATTAGGAATGATTGGGCATTGGGCGGGGGGGGGGGGGACTTGTATAACAGTAGTTACAATACTTAAAAAATTAAAAAAACAAAAAAAAACTCTCTCCCACAACCCTTAACCTTCAAACTCGTGAGTTGTCTTCGTAGATTGTTGTTGCTTTGAAGCATTCCCTGGATTGAGTGTTGTGATGTTTCCCACACAGTTCAAGAATAAGTGAGGCATTTTTAACTAATGTGAATGTTAATGAACTAAATGTGAATGTAACAATAGAACTATAAGGAAAAAATCATTAGCTCTCAAAGTGAGGAGTTTAGAAAAGAAACTTGTTTCATTAAAAAAATACAATAAGCTCATTTGCAAGGTATGTTTTCAAGTGAAAGCATAATAAAACCGTACGTTTAGACATTAGAAATTCTAGTGTGAAAATGCTTGGGTTTTTTTCCTTTTCTTTTTTTTTTCTTTTCCTTCTTCCTGTAAGTGTAATGAGTATTATTTTACTCAGACTTCTGACCCTGCACTAAGGACGTTGAGGTAGCAGGAAGTACAAAGGAATGGTTAGAAACAAGGGGGAGTTTAAAGAAAAGTTAGCAAGGTTGAGCCAATACCAATGGAATAAAAAATTTAGCCTTAGAAGAATGCAACCCACCTTGTGTCAAAAGCCTGGGAACATTCAACAGGGCCTTTTACTGCTTGTAGACCTTCAAGGACATTCTTCCCTTGTTGAGCAATGAGTGAAAATGTGAACAACATGTTGCGTTGCTTTTATTTTGGGAGAGCAGCTTTTACAATAGACCTGATAAATGTGCAATTGTTCTGGTTTATATCAATCTCTTGTACTGATCCCTACCTTCTGGCTAGGCTGTTACAGCATTGTAACTTTTGAAAGTTTTTTTGTTCTTGTTGTTTGTTTGTTTTTAATCACCTGTTATCAGCACTTAATTTTCTGCTTGCTGGGGGTGGGGGAAAAGCTAACGTGCTACTGCCATGGGTCACTTTTATGCCTATTCCCTTTTAAAATAACTTAGGGTGCTTGAAATTCATTCAAATTAGCTTTTAAAATACTTGTGTGTGTGTGTGTGTGCATGTGTGCAAAAAGCTTCAAAATCTTTACTCTGGGTGCTTTTAAAAGAATAATATTAAAAAGTATACAAGAGCAAAATGAAGGAAACGTTATATTTCTTACCACCATCCACAAGAACAGGACTAGAGGTGGAAGGAAAACAACATCAGAATAACTGAGGAGAGGAGTAGGGAAATGTGTGATGGTATTTTGGGGAGGGGGAAAACTTACAGGAATTTTCTTCCAGTTGCTCTGAAAAAGTGTTGGTTGGTTTGTTGGAAAAATCTCTGATGTGTGTGCAATGGAGTAGCAGTAGAATTTAGCTTTCTTTGCTGCACTGAAAGCTAGCCCTTGTGGGCTTGTCAGGAAGACCTTTTCCTGATGTTTTCTGTACTATTTCGCTGTTAGGCATCTGTCTTCCTAGGTCCAGGTGTGGACTGCCTTCAGTATGGGTGGCAGATACGCAAAGACCTGCTATGGGAGAAAAGTGGAGGTGTAGTGTAACTGAACAGCAGAAAGGGAGACAAGGAATAGGTGCTTCCTCTTCTCTAGTCAAGGCATGAGAGGTTAAGTGAGGAAAGGACAGTTTGAGTCTCATCTTGAGTGTAACATTTGTTGCTACAACTTAACCCAATGAATTCTTATTTGAACGTGCTCTGAAAATATGGGTCTTGTTCCCATTGGATTAGGTGTGTCCATCTTGTTTGATGCAATGCAGTCCTTGTGCAATCGTGATTTTTACTGTGAAAATCCATGCAAACTCAATTGAATATTAGTTGTAGCAATAGCATTAATTTAAAATGTCCTTGAAAGTCAGGACTACCTTTTTTGAAAAGCAATGCAGAAATTTAAAAATACAATCAATTTTGCTTAATTTTTACTGGCACTGAAGTAATCTATGCCTGATGAATATAAGCTGTAAGTTTGCTTACAGTGCTATATGTTTTGTGTATGGTATTTACCTCTTAAATCCTTCTAAAATTACTTATCAGAAGACAAGTACATTGTATTCCTGATGGGATCTGGGGTGCAGATGAGATGATGATCTGCACGCCATAAGTAGATATATCCTAAACAAGCAGTAAAAACTTGGAATTATACCTGTTAGTGCTCATGTGAATAATAGACCATTTCTTTTGCTTGTGAGGAGGAAAAGACTTATAAGGATGGCAGCTTCCATGTTTTCAATGAAATGTGACTTCTGCTTATCTCTAAATTTAAATATTTTTGCTCAGCTGTAAGATGCTGGTGACTGACAGATGACAGCATGTCAGTGGTTTTATTAGAGTAACCCGATCTTACTTTGTAAGAAGTAAGCCCCCAGAAAGTAAAGGGTCCTGGATTTTCAGGTTGTGGGGACAGTTTTGGTGCTGGTTTGGGAAAGAAAGTAAATTATAATGCCATGGGCCTAGGCACTGATGATGGCACTGCAGACAGTCAGTGTGGCAACAACAGGGGAAATTGCGAATGCAGTGAAAGCAATATTGAGGGTTGTGTGTTTTGGGTGGGTTGGTTGGTTTGTTTTTTCTTAGTCTGTTCACTGGACCAGGAGATCATCCAATTGTTCTTTTTTAAATATAGACACTTTGAAGAAATAGCATGGGGGTGTCGTAGTGTAGTACCTCACAAGTGAAGTGGGCCCAATGACCTTCCAGCTACAGGGCAAGTTCAATTTTGGATATTGTGGCTTTCAGAGGTTTTATAATGACTAGTCTATTTTGGCTAGTGGCATAGAGATTAACATTACTCTTCTAAGGATTTAGAAGCTGGTATGATTTTTGTGACCTGTTTTGAACAGGAAAAGCAGGTTGGAAATACACTGAGGAGGCAGGCTGCCGTATTAGCTGATACTGTGGATAGGATGGGATAAGCTGGAGGCAAAGGACATTACTGCTGGCAGACTATTCTTGAGGTAATTCTGGATAAGTCAAAAATGGAGCAGTGAAGGTGAGGGAAAAAAAAAAAAAAATCAAAGCACTTTGTAGATTGAACTAAACCAGCTTTGAGCTGGGTAGCTCTGGAACTGCCAGTAATGCAGCCTCAGCAGCACTGAGTGTACTTATGTCAAAAAAGCTGGACAAGTAGGGATGCAGTTAACAGCACAGAGGTTCTGCTCCTGTCGCTAGTCACATGAGCTGCAGTCACAACTGATTGTAAAATGATGGACTCTAGGGTGTTTTGGTTTTTTTTTTTTTTTAGATAACTAAGATAAACCAAAGTGTGGGAAAGGTTGCTGGATACAATTGCAGTTTGTTTGTTGCATGTCTGTCGTTGAGCATAAACGAAGGTTTAGCCTCTAGATGTAGAATGGGAAATTGGATTTGAAATCAGAAGGAAGAGCCAAGGAACAGCTTTTCTTATGCCAGCACCTCAGTTTTTATCCCTGTAAAACAAGGCTTATTTAGCAAGAGGGAATATGTAATATTTGTATTGATGTCACTGTAAAAGGAACATAACTTTGTGGTATAATTATGGAGCTGATAATGAAGCAGACACCCTTGGATCTTAGAACCCTTGAATTTTTAACTCTGGCATTTGAGTCAGAAATTCTTCAGAAAAGCTATTACTGAATTAATGAGTAACTTTTGAATTCTATTTAGCAAGCACAGCACGTCTCTTCAGAAATTCTTCTCATTCCTATGTATTGTTACTGATTTCAGAAATATTCAGTTTCATATTAGCTATAGATATAAAACTTGTGAAGTATACAGGGAAAATATGGTTGCTCTTCAACAGACTATGCCACTAAAAATTGAACTCTACAAACTCTTCATGTAAGAGGACTTGCATTTTTTCCTGAATGCTCAAAACCACTGCCCTCCCTGCCCCCACTTGAATGTTTTTGTCTATTGTTCAATGTACCCAGGAAAAATAAGACTCTGTGGTTTATCATTCATTTTTATTTTTTTACCCACATAAACCATAGGGTGTTTTTTTAAATTTATTAAAAACACTCCATCCTTAGTCCTCCAAATCAACAGTGGAACATTGATCCCGAAAAGATTAGTTTTTCAGTACCTTTCTTGATGCAAGTAACACACATTGCTCTGCAGTTCCTTGTTGCTTAGAAAGTATTGTGAGTGAGTAGCCATGCTGTGCAGAATGTTAACTAGTATGACAATCTACTTCACTGGAAGATACAATGTTAGAGAGAATACCAGTTACCCTCTCTTCTCGCTTAAATGGGTTCTGCCGATGTGCTTTAAAAATTATATAAAGTTGCATGCTTGCTGCTCTTCAATCATTCCAAATTTGATAGATTAACAAGTTGTTTTTCATGAATGGCAAATAAAATCTAAGATCTGAAACTCAACCTCTCTGCTTCTTCATCAATGCCAAGATTTGTAAATAGATGGCCATGAATAATATGGAAAATAATCCAAAATACTCCCAGTCACAGTCAGTGATGGCTTTGCAGTGCTAAAAGGGGTAAAGCATGGTAGGTTTGTTTGGTGTGTGTTTTTTTTAATATGAAAATGGAAGTGGCAGTTTATACCATGTATGATATAATAAAATTAGTGTAAAAGGAAAGGTTTTGGCCTACTGTTTGATGCTCATGAGTAGGTCCTGAAATTGGGCATTCTGGAAGCATTTGTGGCACAGCCTAGACTGTGTTTCAGATCTAAGGGTCTCGCATTTCTCTGGCCTGTTCTTTGTGTATTCCCTCTTCAGGATATACCCCACTTCTATATGGTGGACACTTTGTAACCTCTGCATAGCGAACATTTTATATTAAGTTATCTGTTCTGTGATTTTTCTTAAACCTTTCTCTGAATGGATTGCACAAGTAGTCTAGGCCAGCAGCTGCCCAGAGCAACGGCTATCACTGCCCAGGTTTCCTCTGAAACCCCCTAAATCTAGACTTTGTGAAAGGAGCTCATCTAGTTTTGGGTACATTCGAAGTATGATCTGACCTACTACGCCATCTGGACACCCACAAATCTATGGGACCTGAATGGGATCCATCCAAGAGTACTGAGGGTACTGGCGGAGGTCCTTGCCAAACCACTCTCCATCATCTATCAGCCATCCTGGTCAATGGAAGAGGTCCCAGAGGACTGGAGGCTTGCCAGTGTGGCTCCCATTTACAAGAAGGGTCAGAGGGAGGATCCAGGGAACTACAGGCCTGTCAGCCTGACCTCGGTACCGGGGAAAATTATGGAATGGTTTGTCTCGGGAGCACTCACAAGGCAAGTCCAGGACAAACAGGGGATCAGGCCCAGTCAGCATGGGTTTATGAGAGGCAGGTCCTGCTTGACCAACCTCATCTCCTTCTATGACCAGGTGACCCAGCTATTGGATGAGGGGAAGGCAGTGGATGTTATATACCTTGACTTCAGCAAGGCCTTTGACACCGTCTCTCATGACATACTCCTTGAGAAGCTGGTGTCTCATGGCCTAGACAAGTGTACTCTTCGATGGGTGAAAAACTAGCTGGATGGACGAGCCCAGAGGGTTCTGGTGAATGGGGTGAAATCCAGCTGGCAGCAGGACACAAGTGGTGTTCCCCAGGGCTTGGTGTTGGGCCCCGTTCTGTTTAATAACTTTATTGATGATTTGGATGAGGGGATTGAATGCACCCTCAGCAAGCTTGCAGATGACACCAAGTTGGGAGGCAGGGTGGATCTATTGAGGGTAGGGAGGCTCTGCAGAGGGATCTGGACAGGCGGGATCGATGGGCTGAGGCCAATTGTATGAAGTTCAACAAGGCCAAGTGCCGGGTCCTGCAGTTCGGTCACAG